>CM040426.1:43168597-43521097 GCA_022702705.1 Papilionanthe hookeriana x Papilionanthe teres | reverse complement strand
GGAAGTTGAATTCATAGAAATCAACGTTGTCGAGATCTGAGCCGCGTTATCTACGAGTGATGCTCTTCCTTTTGAGGAAGAGAACGCCATAGAAGAGTGGCAAAGGGCCATTCAACAACGTGATGAACAGATTGACCGTATAAAGAAGCAAATAGCAGAAGTGATAGCCGCTATGGCCACGATTCAAAGAAAGTCACAATCACTGCGAATGAAACCTTCAGAAACAAACCAACTAGAGACCATTCACACTACGGATAAAAAAAACAGTGCACCTCCAACGAACAACCGAAGAAGGATTCAGTTTAAGGTCCAATCCTGAAAAATGACATTAAACAATTGGTTGAACAATGGTTGAGAGATGCCCTGGTCCAATAAAAAACGGGGGAATCAGTTTCAAATGCTAGACCTTACCCAGAAGAGTTTGATACTGTTTAGTACCCCAGAGGTTTCATATCACTGTTGTTTGAAACTTTCAACTGGACCGAAAATTCCCGACAACATGTTGCACACTTTTCGAGCAAGTTGCTACAACGCAGAAGGTAGTGATGTGTTGTTATTCTAACAGTTCGTGAGCAGTCATTCAGAAATTGCTTTCGACTGGTACACAAAATTACCCAACGGTTTAGTAAAGGCTTTCACATAAATGGAAAACATTTTTGTCAAACGGTTCGCTGGAGCTCAGCACCACATCTCCGTAAGTGATCTTTTGGTAGAAAAGCGGAAACCAAACAAAAACTTAGTGGAATGCATTCTTTGATGGATAAATCTTTGCATGAGATGTGAACCATAACTCCATAAGCAACACGTAATCGATATTTTTTAAAGAGCATCCACGGTTCGGTAGTTTTCTTACTCAAGGGACTTACAATCAAGACTTTCGAGAAGCTACTTAGCAAAGTCGGGAGTCTTTAAAAAAAAGTTAAACAACTTGGTTTTATTGGAAAATCCAATAAGCTAGAGTCAATGAAGACATTTGAGAAGAAATTTGAGATAGTTGTTGTGATTGGTAGTGAAAAGCAACAAAATTAAGTACAGACCGAAAAACATCAACGTACCTTCCAACATCCTCGTCAGAATGCTCAGCGATACTTTTAGAAGAAATCTTACGAGACGGATGAGAGACAAGTTTCAACCATGGTTGATCGAGCAAACAAGATATACTCTTTTAAAAATGAAGCAACGAGAAAGATGTTCCGTAATATAATCAAGAATCCCGATTTCAGGTTACCCAAACCAAAAAAAATTGGATGAGGTTAATAGGAAAAGACATCCGAGATATTGTCCGTACCACAGGTTCATTGGACACACCATAGAGGAATGATGCAGTTTCAATTATTTGCTCGAGGAGACCTTCAAAAATGGAAACATAACGATCCCGGGAGAGTATTTAACGAATCCTAAAAGAGGTTCCATAAGTATGATTTCAGTTGATCTTATTGTTCTGAATGACTCCTACGCAACTAATGTTGAGCATAACACAGTTCAGATGAAGGCTTCAAAGGAGGAGAGCGAACCGGATCCAAGTAGCTTTGATGCAGGCTAGAACATAGAGTTCGAGACATTCCCCCTATTAAGAGAAAGTAGGATTTATCTTTTGACTAGTTCCATCAGTGTAGAGGGACTCTAGCAGGATCAATATTAGTATGTCTCATCCCTCCAACCGCAATGAATGAAAGTAAAGAAAGAATTTGTTGTTTTTTGTTGTACAGAATTGTTCAATATTTGGAAAGCTCATTACACAAACAAAAAAATGTGTTTTGATAAGACGATGATTTCAATAATGAATGAAATTAAGGCCCTAATAACTGGGTCCTCTCTTTAAAGAATTCAGACTAGGTCCTAAATAAATTTCAAACTAAAAAGTATGTTTGAAATATGAGTAATTGACTCAGGATATCAAGAGTCTTTTAATTCTCTGTCATGTGACTGAGTATAGACTTTCAAATAAGTTATAATATCTCAGAATTCATGTTAAGAAACATTTCTAGATTATTAATTAGGGGAGGTTCAAATTCAAAATATTTAAAAGAAAAATATCTTACCAGGTAAAGTAATTCTCAGAAAACAAAAGGAGCAAAAGAGAGATAAAGAAAAAAAGGAAAACTTTTTTTTGTTATGAAAATCCAACCGAGGAAAAGCTTGAGGTGAGCACAAACCAAAAATTGGTGTCCCAATTTAGGCATTTAAAATCTTTAACAGGTGCTCAGGTACAAAAAAAAAATTGTGCGAAAAAACTCAATAAAAAAAGAGGAGAGAAAACAAGAAGGCTCCCTTAGAAGAAGCTTGAGGCAAGCATATAATCAAAAATTAGTGTCTTAATCCTCCCCTGTTTAATGAAAATTGATATGTTACCTTAAGAAGATTCTTCTGATATTATGCTTTGAAAACAATCAAGTCATTTAATGCCTTTTAGTCAGTCATTAATTGGCTCAGAAATATCTTCTAACAGTGAAAAATGTTTTAATCACATGAGCTGAAATTCTGAAATCTGCTTAGGCCCATAAAGAGATAATTAAATAAAAGAATATGATATCAACATTTAATGGAAATTCAAACATGAAGTCATATCCTTAAGTACCCAAAAATCTCGACTCCAACACCAATTTGAAGAGCGTCAAAGAGGCTTCTAAAAAACAACTTGGATATCCTTACAAATCAGTGTCAAATAAACGATGGAGCTACAAAGTTACAACATCTTTAGTTATGATGTATGTAGAAATAACACACCTTTATAGGTACTTGGAAAAATATAACTCTGACAGCACCTTGGAGAGTGGGTTATTTTCTACAAGTGTATTCAGTCAATGGACGATGCCTTAAGAAGTCTTGTGCATTGTGATGTTTCAAAGACAACCTCATTTGCTAAGCACAGATGCTGCATTTGCTTGTAACTGGGTCCTAATTCTAACAAAAAATATATATACAACAAAAGAAAATTCATAAAACATAAAAAATACAATAAAGTTTCACAACAAATAAAGAACAATAAATTTCTCAATGAATGAAACAACTAACAAAAAATAAAAAAAAATGAATCCATAAAAATTAAACAAAGTAAAAAAGTGTATACAAATCAAAATGAAATTCAAATCAAAATAAAAAAAATTCAAATCAAAATAAAATTTAAATCAAAAGAAAATCAAACCATCAAAACAAAGAAAATCAGAAAACAAATCAGAAACCTGAATTCCTCTCATGACTCAGTAACAGATTGAGCTTCCTCAGCCCGGTGCTGTGATCAATATCCCTTCAATCCTCTCCATCGTTTGAGAAAGGATCAATTGATTCTATTGACATGGAGCCATGAAGTTTTCGAATTGGTTCCGATGGCATGAAATCACATCTTTTCCCGAACAAACACATTTTTTTGTCAACTTTTTTAAGTGGGATATGAAACACCCTCATATTCCCTTCTAATATGTTTCTTTCCACGAAAATATTTTACAACTTTCACGAAATCCTCAAACACCAAAATTCTACACTTTACGAATCTACACTACAAATCTCTGTCCTAACAAATTTCACGAATCTCCCGCAAATGTAAAAATCAAATCTTAGAGGTTGAGGATCACAGCATCCGATACTGCATTTCTTTAGGAACCTTCCTTATTGCAATGATTCAATCTAAAAAAATCAAATTTTATAGGTTGAGGATTACAACATCTGATACCGCATTGCTTTAGGATCCTTCCTACCACAATGATTCAATAAAAAAAACAGATTTTAGAGATTGAGGATCACAAAATCTGATACTGCATTGCTTTAGAATGCTTCCCTATCACAATGATTCAATCCAAAAAATCAAAATTTAGAGGTTGACTACATTGCTTTAGGATCATTTCCTATCGCAATGATTCAATAAAAAAATCAAATTTTAGAGGTTGAGGATCACAACATTCGATACCGCATTGCTTTAGGATCCTTCCCTATCGCAATGATTCAATCCAAAAAAAAATCTTAGAGATTGAGGATCACAACATCCGAGATATCATTTCTTTAAGATTCTTTTCTATCGCAATGATTCAATCCAAAAGAAAATCAAATTTTAGAGGTTGAGGATCACAACATCTGATACTGCATTGCTTTAGGATCCTTCCATATTGCAATGATTCAATCAAAAAAATCAAATCTTAGAGGTTGAGGATCACATCATCCGATACCGCATTGCTTTAGGATCCTTCTATATCGCAATGGTTCAATCCAAAAAAATCAAATCTTAGAGGTTGACTTCATTGCTTTAGGATCATTCCCTATCACAATGATTCAATCTAAAAAAAATCAAATTTTAGAGGTTGATGATCACAACATCTGATACCTCATTGCTTTAGGATCCTTTCCTATCGCAATGATTTAATCCAAGAAAATCAAATCTTAGAGGTTGAGGATCACAACATCTGATACTGCATTGCTTTAGGATCCTTCTCTATCGCAATGGTTCAATCCAAAAATCAAATTTTAGAGATTGAGGATCACAACATCTGATACCACATTGCTTTAGGATCCTTCATTATAGCAATGATTCAATCAAAAAATAAATAAATTTTAGAGGTTGAGGATCACAGCATCCGATACTACATTGCTTTAGGATCCTTCCCTATCGTAATGGTTCAATCCAAAAAATCAAATTTTAGAAGTTAAGGATTTTACATCATATTTCACATTGCTTTGGGAGCTCCTCCTATCGCAATCTTTCAAATCGAATTCTACAGGTTGCGGATTGTACATCCGATTACAAATTACTTTAGGAGCTCCTCTTATCGCAATTTTCAAATCAAATTTTAGAGGTTGAGGATTTTACATCCGATTACGCGTTGCTTTAGGATCTCTTCCTATCGCAATCTTTCAAATATTAAATTCTAGATGTTGAGAATTTTACATCCGATTCCGCGTTGCTTTAGGATCTTCTCATATTGTGATCTTTCAAATCAAATTCTAGAAATTGAGGAGTTTACATCCGATTCCGCATTGTTTTAGGATCTCCTTCTATCACGATCTTTTAAATATCAAATTCTAGAGGTTGAGGATTTTACATCCGATTCTGCATAGCTTTAGGGTTTCTTCCTATCACAAGGGTTCAAATCAAATTTTAGAGGTTTAGGATCACAACATCCGATATCATATTGCTTTATGATCCCTTCCTATCGAAATGGTTCAAATCAAAATTCTCAGGATGTGTGTAAAACCGTTAAATGGAGTAAGGCTTCCGATTCTCATCCTTCCGGGTTGGTACTTAAATTCCAATTCCTTCTCCGGGATCAATACCCAAATTCTGATTCACATCTCTTGAGATAGGATAAGACCACCTTAAATGGAGTAAGACATCCTATTCTCACCTCGGAGCTGCTTATCACCTATTAGTTTGGATGTCAATTCATGTGCTTTCCTTCTTAATGTGATTGCCACCTTCATTTTGGTTGGATGTGAGCCCTCGTACTTTTCTTCTCAACCTGGTCTCTACTTTTATCAAGTTCGAATTTCAGTAAAATTGAAATAAAAAATCAAAACCCAAAATTTCCAAGACAAAAAATCAAACTCTAATCAAAATCCGAAATCAAAATCTCAAAAAAAAATCAATCTCAAATCAAAATCTAAATCAAAATTAAAAAAAAAATCAAATCAAGACGAAACCCAAAAATAAAAAAACAAATCAAAATCATACACAATTTCGAAATCTAAACCTCAGATTTGATAGGTTGAAGTTCATTTTCTAATCTCCAGCGAGAGTTCTAGAATCTTCAGTCTTGATCGAAGGTTCACCAGATGGTCCCCATCGGAGACCTTCTTCCCTCTTTCTCTGTTATTCTCTAAGTGCATCGACTTGGAACATCTCTGTTGGTTTGTTGGTCTCTTCGGTCAACACCAATACGCGTGGTGTGTTTGGTTAGCACAGCACACCTATTGGGGGTCTATTTGTTGACCTCATTTTTGGTGAGGTATTTATTTTCTCTTAGTTCTTAGAATCTAGTTATATGAATTTTTCTTTGACTATCCTAGAAGACTAGAGATGAAACCTACTTACATAGAAATTCAAACCACCTCCTGACTCTCTTTGACACATATATAAAAGGTCATAAACCTCCAACGCTTGGAAGGTTAAGAACAACTTATGAGGAGTCAAATATGAGTTCGTTTAGGGTCTTCAAGCCCTAAGACAACCCTGGTTGGTCTGATTCATCCATACACTCGCGAACTCCACATTTGCATAAATTACGTAAACGTCGAAATTCACATCACCCACACTTTTATTTGTCTCATAATCAATCAAAATTAAAATTAATTTCCAAAACGATCGATCGCGAACCAAAACTTCGATAAAAATTAAATTGATACATTTTTGACATGACCATTGACGAGGTTTTGCAGACTACTCCGGATGACGAAACTGACCATGCAAATGCGTCTGGAACTTCAATTTCAACTAGGGAAGATGTCTATTTCACTAGGAATTCGCGAGTGAGCTAAAAATACGTGAATTATTGTTTTGGGCCTGATTGCTGAAAAAGTGGCCCGAACGACTCCGGATGACGAAACATATTGCGTGAGTGCGTCTCGAACGTCGATTTTACCTATGAAGCACACTCATTTCACCATGATGTCGTGTGTAGGCCAATAACTCGCGAATGATAATTATAATAATAATAATAACAATGCTATTATTATTATTATTAAATAAAATAAACAACTCTATTTAAAGCTATCGCATGACATCTCCTCCAATGTCTACCCAAGGAAAATAAGGAATTTGCATGGCTCTCTCTCCTATATTTAATCTCATGCACGGGACATAAGATATATATATATTGGTGGGATGATACCCCCTCAGCCCAAAATAAAAAAATATAAATATAGAAGTAGAAAAGAAAAAATAAAATAAAATAATCTCATTATATTCTTTTACCACTCACGCATGCAATTTTAAAAAAAGAAGAGCCAGGCTATACTATCAAAACCCACACCTCTCTCTCTCTCTCTCTCTCTCTCTCTCTCTCTCTCTTACAAGTTATTCCTTCCTCCTCCACTTCTCCTATAAAAACATCCCAACTCCACTCCACCCCAGAGCCTTAAGACCCCTTCTTCTCTCCCAACCGAGCAACACTCCCCTCTTTCCTCTTGAAAGGCCTCACCAGAGCCTTCCTCATCGCTCGCGAGGACGCCTGTGCCGCCCCTTCAGCTGCCGGCCAACTCATTTTCTTCTTCTCCTGCTTTTTCTTCATTTTTCGGGTAGCCGCACGCCGAGTTTTTGCTACCCTGCCGGCTCACTTCGTAGACGTGTTTCTCGGCCGCCGGAACTCCTGACTTCGCCGAGGCAAACCTTAGCCACTAAGATCCGTTGTCTATAGCTGGAGCTCCTGACTTCGCCGAGGCGAACCTCAGCCGCTAAGATCCGCTGTCTACAAGCGGCCGCCACCTTTTTATTTTATTTTATTGTTCTCTTCTTCTTTCTTTTGGCCGGCCACCTTGGACCTCTTCCGCCGAAGACGCTCTTCCGGACTCTTCCGACACCGGCGCCAAACTCCCGCCATCCTCAGCTCTCTTCCTTGCCGAGGCCTCATGTCGCCAAGCACTCCCTTGCATGAAGGGCACCCCCCTTTTTATTTTATTAATTTTTCTCTTCTTCTTTCTTTTGGCCGGCCACCTTGGACCTCTTCCTCCCCGTCGAAGACGCTCTTCCGGACTCTTCCGATACCGGCACCGAACTCCCACCATCCTCAACTCTCTTCCTTGTTGAGGCCTCCTGTCGCAAAGCGCTCCATTGCATGAAGGGCGTCTCCTGCCCCATCCCCGCCAACACCCCCCCCCCCCCCTCCACCAGCGAACCCCTTCGACGAGTCTCGACCAGTTAAGCCCATGCCATCCTTTCTTCTTATAAAAAAAACAAATCGTCAGCTCTCTCCCTTGCCGAGGCTTCCTGTCGCCAAGCGCTCCCTTGCATGAAGGGCGCCTCGCCCCTTGGCAAACCCTTCTGACGAGTCTCGACCAGTTAAGCCCATGCCTTCCTTTCTTCTTATAAAAAAAACAAATCCGCAGCTCTCTCCCTTGTCGAGGCCTCCTGTCGCCAAGCACTCCCTTGCATAAAGGGCGCCCAATCCCTCCCCACCCCCTGTCTTCAACTTCTTCCACCGGAGAACCCCTCCGATGAGTCTCGGCCAGTTAAGCCCATGCCTTCCATTCTTCTTATATAAAAAAAAACAAAATTTACGTGCATACCACTCACTTGGATGAGAGAGAGAAATGGAGATTTACATAAAAACCTCTCAATACCCTTTAATTTACAGCAAGAAAATAAATAAATTACATACATACCACCTGAAACTTAAAAATATATAATTATTATATATATTTATATAATAAGAAATGTAACTAGTACATATGAATATATAAATGGGAAAGAAAGAGAGAGTTTTAAATAAATATATAACAAGAAATGTAACTTGTACATACAAATATATATATGGGAAATAAATAGTGTTTTAAATAATAATATATATATGATAAAACTAATGATCGATGGTCAGAACAAGTATAAGAAAGATGAGAAACTTTAGACAAAGGATAAGTATCCATCCACAAAGGACTAACTAAAAATCTATCTAATCTTTCATGTAATTTTCCTATTTTCCAAGTATCTAAAGGACCTTGAACAGGAATTTCAACCAATCTAGCAGCATTGTTGTTATGAAAAAAAGATGTCATTTGAGCCACATCAACAGATTTACCACCCCACTTCTCATTAGGATAAGCCACACTATTAAAATCTCCTCCAATAAACCAACTGCCTGTATAGAAGATTGAATTGAGAAAAGATGTCTCCACAAATCATTCTTCTCTCTCTCATAAAACAACCAGAATAAATGAAAGTAGCATCAGTTTCAAATTGATCCAACACCAGACGAACATGAAGAAATTGTTCATTATCTAGAAGAGCTTTGCACTTAATATCTTTACGACAGAAAAACCATATCTTACAGTTGATATTAGAGAAAATAACAAACTGAGAAAAACTTCTACCAATCTTCAATGATATAGTATTATTTAAAGGTTCCAAAATAGCAAAACACACAAATTGATAAATTCTATTTAAATTTTTGAGCCTTATCAGGGAATTAGAATCAGCGATTCCCCTGATACTCCAACACATCAAATTGATCATGTATGAGGAGGCTTAAAGATCCTAGTAGATCTCCCTGCTATCAATTCTTGACCAGTATCCACCTGGGTATCATGTAGCAATTTCTTCAATTCCATATGCCCTTTAGCCTTCCTTCTACTGTTCTGAACTGCCCAATTTTCCCCTATGAATTGTCGAATGTGAGGTAATAAATCAATCGCAACTTCAAAATCTTGTACAAAAAGTGGATAATTGGTATCACAGGTTCCTCTATAATATGAGAAATAGTTGTAGACACATTTTCGATTGTTATTTCAGGATCAATAACAGGAACTGTAGTGGGCGAACTAACAATTTCTTCCACCATGTCATCAACCTTCAGGTCTGAAATATTGGTATTAACCATAGGTAAAGTAGACAGCGACATATCTGGAGGAGGTAATTCGACAACATCACCAGTATAATCCTCCCTCATCTGTCTATCCAATCGTAATATATTAGAAATAGGCTCAGGCACCACATTCTTTAAATTAATAGCATTCTCACCAATCGAATTCAAATTTTCTTGCTTGGATTTTTTTAAATTAGGATTCAAACGATAACATCTTTCTTGCGTGTGACCGAACATCCTACAATGGCAGCAATAGAATGGTTTTTGCTCCATCACAATAGATTGCCAGTATCCATTGTGTTCAGTCCCTAACCAAATATCTTTAATCTCTGGTAAGTTTATGTCACGTTCCACCAAAATCCGTGCTGATGAAGGTCAAATTGAAAGTGGAGATATCTAACTTCATGGGTCGACCAAGAACAGAGCCAATAGAGAACAACACTTGATGATTAAAGAATGGTAACTTTAAACCGGGTAATTTATACCAGATTGGAATAATTGGAGACTCCTGTGTAGGATCAAAATCTAACGACCATTTCAGAACTTTCATTTGTACGCCATCAATCGCAATGTACTTCTTTGAAAAATTTGGGCATAATCTTCCTCTCTAGTGAGATGAATCATAATATGCCTCCCGTCAAAAAGACCAATCTTCCAGCTGCCCACCAATTTAAAATCATCAAAAATTCTGCGAATTATTTCTATCTTGGGGTATCCAAGTTGATATTTGCCAATCAATGTGAATCGATAATTATCAGAAAACTTATCAATCTCATCATCGGAGAAGATGATAGCATTTTTACCCGCCTTCTTTGAACATTCTTTTATGAAATTATAATTGACGCGACTAGCCAAAGAATCATGATAAACTTGTGGAAAAACAAGTTTATCACCCAAAGAAGAAACTCCAAGAGAATGTCCACTAATATCAGCAAACATACCTTTCCCCACAACAGTTGGATCAACATCACCAACCTCTAAAACATCCATAATAAAGATCCAAACCTTACCAGCAACTAAACCAGAAAAAATATGAAATCCAGAAATCAACTCACAGAAGAGACGCGATAAGGAAAATCATACGTAATGAGTAACTAGATCAAAGAGACGAAGAAGAAAATACCATAATCCCTCACCGAGCTCCAAGAATCAAGAACCTCAGCATTTTATATGACAACAATAATATACGAATAAATATGTATAATAAATTAATAAATAATATATAGATGAATATATAACAAATCAGTAATAAAATTTGATAATAATAATAATAAATAATATAATAAATAGTAATGTACATAACACATAATAAAAATAAAATAATAATAATAATTATTATAATAATAAAAACATTGATAATAATACATAATAATAATGATAATAATAATAAGTAAAAAATTGTAATAACACATAAATAACGATAAATTGGTAAACAAGTATGGTGATAATTACAATATATAAATAATAATAAATAATGATAACAACAACATTAATACTAGTAAAGATGATAATAATAATACCATACATAAATAACAATAAATAATAACAATGATAATAAACAAAATTTAAATAATCATAACAACATATATGCATGCATAATAATAAAATACTAATAATGAATACATATATATATATATATACACACACATACACATGCAATACTAACAATAAATAAATAATAAATAATAATGAAAACATATACATATGTATATATACCTGCTTTGTATGCTAACATTTCAACAGATGTACTTGAACAATGCCAGGTACACATTTATTTATTGCAATTTACACTGCTTTATTTATTAAATGTTTTACTTTTTGCTGCATGTTAGAAATAAAACTTTTAGGATAGCAGTGAAAACGAAATGAAACTAAAATCGAATTCACTGTCACAACAATCAAAATATATGAAAACTCAAACTTTAATCACAAACCAATCAACAAAAATAACAATTGCAACTAAATTAAATCATATTTATCGAATGATCGGGAATCCCTCAGAAAAGGCAACATACGGCTACTAACGAGATTTCTCACGGTTTGAATGAAAGTATTGAATTCATTTAGTTGAATTTGGTAAATTCATCTGGACTAAGTGAATCAGAAGAAAATAATGGTTCCGAAACGAGGGAACCGTGGGATCCTAACCGGTATCGCTTAATCAACTTTTATATTTCCTCTTACTAAGACATTAAATTTGATACACTATAAAACTTGAACTACAAAACTTAACACTCCTCTCATCTCTGCAATTTGACATTTCTAAAATTAAACCTGATGCAACAAGGAGCTTGGAGAATATACAGTGGACAACACGACGGGGAAGCGAACAACTTTACAATAACAATCTTCTTTTCTAGAAATAAATAACAAAGTCATAGAACTTCAAGGTAGTCTACCTAGTGCAGCATAAACCCTCACTTTATCTCTTTAAGCATTTGCATCTCGTGCAATATAATCCCTAACTCGTAATATGATTCTGAGGTTTTCTTTCGTTGTGACATAAATCCTCATATCTTACAGGCTATCTGAATTATCAATGTCATGCATATATAAGCCGTACATAATAAAATTGGCAGGATTAAACAATTAAATAATTTTATCTTCAAAACTAAAGCCCAACAGCAGGATAGTTTGGGAAGTCACTAGTGTTCTCCTCTGGATCCGTGACATTCATACCTCTCTTTCCTTTGTATTACAAAAAAACTGTTCCTATTTGATCCATTCCCCTTTGAATTTTCAATGTCCAACCATGAAACCTTGAACTTTGGAAATCTTGAGATCAAAACTACTGATATTTATCTAGAATTTTCTTGAGTGATTTTAGTCATTTAAGATGTAATTAACTATAAGGGCTTGTCTTTATAAGAAACTTTAGAACTTAGGTAATATAAACTCTGCCTAATATATTATATAGGCAAACTTGTATATAATATAGGTGAACTTGTCAGTCAACATAAAATTGGTTTGCAGACCAAACAGATGTTATAAATCTATTAGTTCATTTAATCGAGCCTCACTATCGGGAAATGCACCTATCTATCGGGATAGGTGCATGGCTTACGGTGTGTGATTCATTTATTTAAACTATTAAGGATATTAGGTCAGTTTGGTCTCATATTTTCAAAAAAATTAAAACATTACTTTCGTGACTTATATATATATATATATATATATATATATATATATATATATATATATATATATATATATAATTAAACTTATTTTAAAGTGGGCGATGAGATTTGTATTATGGCTACCGACAATTTCTAATTTGGTGAGTGACAGTGAGTACCCTTCCGGCTGTTCATGGGCGGAACATTTACTTACCAAATAATAGAGGTGGCACCTCCGCCCAAGTTAAAGATCCCCCGTCCAGATCATTTCACGGTGAAGACTGATCTGTTTGACCACGTGGCTTCGTTTGAGTCATTGGTCGGTCTGCTTAAGGCTGAAGGCTTCATAATATGTCGTCTCCTTCTAGCCACCTTGAAGGAGTCAACCTTTCAGTGGTTCAACGGTCCGCTGACCGAATTAATCCCCAACTACTGCTAGTTTAAAACACTCTTCATCTCACAGTTCTCAAATGTAAAAAAATCGAGGAAAGACTCAGACAACTTGTGCGACTTTTTTAATTTGCCAAAATTTAGGAACTCAGATTTATATTTATATTAATTTAAATTTTCAAAATGAGTCACACAATTAACGCAAGTATACTTATCTCTCAAGTAATAAATGTCTCTAATGGAGTCATAGATATCGATCCCATAGGGAGGCAATTAATTTCAAGGCGTAGTACAGAAATCACAATTCAAATCACAACACAATTGCAAGTAATTTTGATTTTTGAAATAGGTGCAAACATTAAAAGTTTCTATTGCTACTAAAGTACTCAACAACAAGTTAAACTAATACACAACACTAAATTTATAACTAAACACACTTGCAAGAAAGAGTCTTCCTCCTTTTCAAGTTTAATGTGTTGATTATTGAGACATAGATCAGTGATGCAAATGTATTGTGCCAAATAGGAGCAATCCTATTCTTTACCCATATTTCAGCGTATAAAGAACATTGGCTAGTCTTAAGTTTAGTCCCCAAATTCGTGGCTAGGCTAGGAGGATACTGGCTCTCACTCCAGAGCTCCCACTTCCCTTCCCCTGAAGGCTCACTCTCGCTTTAGTTTCAAAATCTTAAGATCAAATTAGGGATTTTAGCTTGTCACTCTAAAATCTCTAATTCTACGCCCATCAAAGTATATTTCCCTATTTATTTGCACTCGACCACCATGAATTACATTCCTAATTCATGGACATCGAATGTGATCTTCACTTAAGTTGTGGAACTCATAATCCTTTCAGAACATAAGTTTCTCAACAAGTTTTAACAATTCAATTGGCCAGATCAAAAAGTAAATGAAGTTCTAAGTGAAAAGATCATCACAAATTATCCATAATTAATCGACACATCATTTCCATTTCACAACATCAACACATCACATGAGAAGGAGAAAGATAAAGAAATCTACTCAAGACTCATGAGGAAAGGATGACATAACATAGATTTTATATATAAAAATAATGTTATACAATTAGAGTAAAGAAAAGACTACTTATCTCAAACTCTTCCCCAAGTGAATCTCAAGGAATTCCTTTGACTCCTCTTCTTTCTTCACAACAACACA
Source organism: Papilionanthe hookeriana x Papilionanthe teres (assembly GCA_022702705.1). NCBI lineage: Eukaryota > Viridiplantae > Streptophyta > Magnoliopsida > Asparagales > Orchidaceae > Papilionanthe > Papilionanthe hookeriana x Papilionanthe teres. The sequence continues at coordinate 43,506,913 of CM040426.1, read as the reverse complement.
CAATTATCTCTTTAGAACAGTAAGGAAGAAGAAATATTTCACTTTCACTCTTCTCCTACACTCCTTGGAAGAGAATTTGCAAACCCTAGATCACTCTCTCTAAACTTTCCTAAAACTCTCTACTCTTTACCACTCACTAAACACATACGCCCCCTTTGAAATCTCTCCCAAAAGTGGCTTAAATTCAGTCATAACTAATTTCCTAAGAGTTTTTGCATGCATCCCTCCAAAATCTGTCAAAATATATTGAATCTAGTTTGAAATCGGGATAGGACGCGGTTCAGCGCTGGATAGGGCGCCGTTCGGCGCTATTTTCCACCATTTGGATAATAACTCTTTGGAAACAGTCGCGGTTTGGCGCTGGATAGGGCGTCTTTCGGCGCCAGTTCAACTTTTACACTTTGGCTTCTTTTTGCTCCTTTTTGCTTCCTTTTGCTCCAAAGGCCTCTAATCACTGTACCTGCATGAAATCATGAAAAATACATTCCTTTAAAGTGCAATATCATCAAAAATAGGTATAAAATGAATAATAAAAGCTATTACATTTTTCAATGGATCAAGTTCCCCCAAACTTAACTATTACTTGTCTTCAAGTAATTTTAGTTAATACATAAAATTATGATCCACTACAATGAACTTTCTTTTCTAGAATACTAATATTATGAAATAGATAAGTACAATAGTGAAACTTTCAGAAAGATCTTTGAATAATTCAAGTAGATTCTGCAGGTGTAGGAATATCTAGTAATCAAGCCTAAGAGTCTAGCCTTCTATTCATTTCAGAAATGATTGTAGATTGTTTTATTATGGTACTAAAAATATTTCATTAAAAGAAGTTCATGAGAACACTACTAGCAAAGATACTATTCCACACATATAAGTTCAGGAAAGTAAATAAGTTTTTCCCTTTAAGTAGGTCCAAGTGAAGCCAATTTTTTATTAGGTATTTCCTCAAGCTTCTCCTCACTTTTCTTTTCTTTTTTTTATTTTCTTTTCTTTTGCTTTTTTTTTCTTTTTTCTTTTCTTTTTCAAGTGAGGATTACTGTATCTGGATAGCCTTTAATGATTTTGAGCTTCACCCTTCTCACTCTAAATTTGAAACTTACCACAATCTTTTACCTTATAGGCATTTCATAAGTTTATTATTGATTCATCATAGAGTCTCAATCTTTTCTAATTCACATAAAGTTCTAAGATTCTTAATATACCAAACATACAGTTTTTCTTACTTTGAATAGTTGACTATAATCCTATTCTCTTGTACCAAATATCTTGGCCTACAAAACTACTTTTCATTACCAAATACTTCCATTTAATTTCACATAAATACTTATATAAAATTAAAATACAGTTATCTGAAATTGAGTTATATCAAAGGAAATCATGTTAATAATTTTTGAAAATACTTTTTAATTGAGGACAATTAACAGTTAATTCTTTCCCTCCCCCAAACTTAAATTTTTAAATATCAATACAATTAACATGGGAATAAAGAAAAAACATAAACATATTTAATTCATACCTCGTATGTTGGGCTTTTCATACATTTGAGTTTAAGCAGGTTTTTCTTCAGATATTAGAACAATAGGCCTAAAAAATTCAAGAGCATTTCTATACAAAAATATGGGTTAGAAATTTTCAAATGAGAAAATCTAAAAGCACACACATCAACTAAACAAAACACAAACATCTAACAGTTACTACCACAGAACAACTAACAAAATAAATACATATCTCAACAGGTACAACCACAAATCAAAAACACATCACAAACATTCAACAAGTATTATCACAGAGTAACTAACAAACTAAACACGGGTAAACTATACTATCTCATCACAAACATCACAATTCAGCATCAAGTTCACCACACATAACCAAATACAAAGCGATCGTTGCACTCAATTGACAACGATTTTGTTATTTCACTGCTGTTGCTGTTATCCCTGTCGTAGGGAGTTTTATGCAAATTTCTTGGATGCCGAAGAGTACGTGATCTTCGTAAGAGGAGTTGGAGTCAGATTTACTCCAGAGCGAATCAACATTTTCTACGGCCTGTCGCCGAACATCAAGTGTTATTACTCTGGATTATCTCCATCTGAGGGAGATCTGCAGATGATTATTGCTTATTTGACTGATGGTACTGGAGCTTGGAAGATCCGGAATAGAAAAGGGTAAATTTTTCATCTTCTAAGCTAAATGGTGTTTCTAAGGGATGACATTACTTTATTTCTGCTCGCCTCCTTCCATCCAACCGTTTGAGTGATGTTACCAAGGACAGAGCTATCCTCCACTACTGCATACAGGAGAGGAAGCCGATTGATGTTGGGTGTATCATTTATGATTCTGTAGAGGCTAGTGCTTATTCTAGCACTTATGTGGGACTGGGATTTCCATCTCTTATTTATTCTCTGTGTGAGAATGCTAGAGTTGTTGCTGAGTTTTCAGAGGAGAAGCTCAAGTCTACAAAGCCAATTGGATGAGAAATTATCAGTATCTATGATCGACTCGAGGTAAGAGTTCTACCACACCTTCTAGTTCATTACCTACTTCTGGTAGACCTTCTACTTCGGACCCTCTACTTCGCCGCGCGAGCCACCATCTAGTTTCGGGAATCTATGCATGATAAGTTTATGGAGCAAGCATAATGAGTTATTTCTAACTCATTGTAGAGTTGATACGATCGATAAGAAGATCAATCATCTTTCTGAGTACACCCAAAGGAAGAGTGATTATGATGCTGAGTATTTTGAGCCTCCTATTAGATTCCTGAAGGGTGATCATGATGTTCAGTTCCCTACCTGTCCTAGATTTTCACCTTATGTAGATCCGAAGGATGTAGAATTTTCTTTTGACGACGACGACGATGAAGCTACAGCTAGTGATTACTAGTTTGATTTACCTCCTGAGTTGTATTGATTCTGTTTTTAGTATTTCATTTCTAGTATGTTAGTACTGATGAGTCTGATTTTGTTGTTATTTGTTAGTGTTGATTTGTCTAATTAACTTTGTGTGGACTTTTGATGTTTAAACTGTTTTAGATCATCTATTGTGTTATGTATTAAAGACTGAAGTATGGATGAATTTTAATTTTCTATGATAAATGTTTGTTTCTATTTCAGCCAATTTTTTAGTATTTCTGAATAGTTAGTAATTTTGCATGTTTTAAATAATAATAAAAAAATTGTTGTAGAAATTAACTCCTACTCTGCAAACTTTTATATATATGTTTAATCATTTCTGTTACATACATATTAAAGCATGTGTAGAAGTAGAAATGAGTTTTTCCTTACTACATCATCATTGTACCTAGATAAATTTTTGTTTTATTCTTTCACTCATGCTTTAGAAATTTTCACGATTTATGTTCATACAAAAACTGAAGTTTGGGGGAAGGGAAAATTCTTTGAAATTTAAATATTATTTGTCCTTAAAGTACTGATATTTTCTTTAAAAATATTAATATAACATAAGGAATGAAAAATCTATTTAAGATTACTTAAATTTTTGAATTTATAAATAATTTAGTAAACTTAACTAAAATTCCAATAATTTTGATTGATTTTAAGAATAAAATTAATTAAATTAAAGAATAATAAAATTAATTTTTTTTTCTATTTATAGTAAAGAGAATTGTATTTTTGAAATATTAAAGAATCAAAATTATTACTTGAAAAAAAAAAGATTGAAATAATTTTTGAAAAATACTTTTTAAGAATGTCATATTTATTAAGTGAAAATGTATAAGTATTTAAATATAAGTTAAAGATAGTGAAGTTCAAAATCATTAACAGGCTATCCAGATATACTAATCCTCACAAATTTAAAAAATGGAGCATTAAAAAATATCCTTTAAAAAAAAGAAAAAAAAAAGAAAAAAAAAGAAGAAAAGAGCAAAAAAAAAAAAAAGAAATGTGAGGAGAAGCTTGAGGAAAGCCTAATAAAAAATTGGCTTCACTTGAATTATCTTCTAGGAAGAAAACTAATTACATTTTTAACTTAATTTTTATGTACAAATATTTTTACTAGAAAAATTTTTCATAAAAGTCTTTTTCTTGTAAATATTCCATGTGACCTTAATAGATAAATTACAAATTATTCTTGAAATAAATGAAAAAATTGAAAGTCTTATGATTTAGTAGTTAAATATTCTTTAAATTCTTAAAATTATACTTAATTAGTGAAATTTGGTTAAAGATTTGCTAAAGTATTTATAAAACAAAAAATTATAAGGAATCTTAAATATTTAAACTTTATTCCAAATGTTATACATTTTATGTAATTAAAAGGGTTACTTGAGGACAATTAACGTTTAAGTTTGGGGGAATTTAATCCACTTTAAAAGTACCTATTTTAAGCCATATTTATGATTCAATTTATAAGGATATTATGCTTTAATGAAAAGTATTTTTATGTTTTTGGTTGTAGGTGATAAAAAAAGAGTTCAAGAAGAAAAAATGAGCAAAAAGGAGCAAAAATAGAGCAAAAAAGCAAAGTTGCCAAAATTTTAGGTCTGGCGCCTAGGCGCTAGAATCCGGCGCCTAAACGCCAGAATCCGGCGCCTTAGCGCCAGTTCGATACAGAAACAGATAAGATCTTTGATGACTTTCGACAGTTATTTTGATGGTGTTAAGCAGTTATCAGACTTTCTAGAAGACTGGAAGTTACTCCTGATACATAGGACATGTGATACAATGCATCCGGACACGGGAAAACAGTTTTAATCGCGAAGAGGTGCGATCCAAAGTAAAGAGGTGTGAAGACTTGGTCACGGAGTCCGGCGCCTAGGCGCCACAGTTACTTTCTAGAAGATTCATCGTATTTGGACGAATTTTGAAGAGGTGCTTTAAGCAACCCTTGGTAATTTTCAAAGCTCTATAAATAAGAGTCAATTCTACAGAGAAAAGTGCCCCAAGCAACCTAGAGTTCTCTCACGCTTGAAAATAATTTTAGGGAGCCACCTTCTTAAGTAATTAGTGAGTTTATTTTAGTTATTTTGAGTTTTACTACTCAATTCCTGGAGTAATAAGTGTGAGTTTGCAAGTGTTGTTGTTGTTGAAGTCTTTCATTTTGCATTGGAGTCAGTAGGAGTCAGCGGATCACATGAAGGAACATTCCAGATAAGTATTTGTAACTTGGTTTAAAGTTTTATAAATATATTTTGTTGTGTGAATTCAATGTGTTCTGAGTAGTTAGTTTTCTTTCTCCTTTCAATTATGAAGAGATAATAAAATAATTTAATTTTGTTAGAGAACTTAACTTTAAATTTTTAATTATTGCGATGACATTAATACCTGATCTTAATTTACTTTTTAAACTGGCCATTTGAATTGTTAAAACCTGTTGAAGAATTCTGAGACCTATCTGGAGATGAGTTCTTAACTAGTGGATATCACATGAATCCTTGGGTAATCGAAGGCTATATGCGGGTTATTCAAGGTGAAGTGTAAATAAATAGGGAGATATTGTTTATTAGGCATAAAATTGATTAGTTTTTAGAGTGACAGACTAAATTCTAATAATTTGGTTTATAGAAAGGGAGCGGGTCACTAGTAGGGCCGACCATAGCCACCCTTAGACATCTAGAAGTGTGAGTCTATATTAATCATTATACTAATAATACATCCTGAACCGATCTATAGATTAGCTAATGTTCTTTATACTATCGAGCAAAGGTAAAGAATATGAATGCTTCTATTTAGCGCAATACCATAATTTCAAGTTCTCAACGAATGATAATTATTCTGAAAAATCTTGGATTAGTTGAAAAAGGAGAAAATTGTTTTATTTATACTTGCATTAACATTTTACTTTATTATTGCTTATTTACATTTAGTAGAAATTTAACTAAACTTAAAAAAAAATTTTGAAAAGAAATAAAAATAATATTACTTTTAATTTGAAAATCTAATATATTTCTTAAATTTTATTTTTCACTCAATCTTCCCTGTTGGATCAATAATTAGGACTCCAATAGAGCCCTGTATTACTTGAAACGATACGTATACTTGCTTTTGAAATTATGACTTTTACAAAAATTATTAAAAATATTTTAATATAAAAGCATAAATTCTTACATTAGTAAAGGTCGGGCAATATAAAAAATTAATTTCAAGGCGTAGCACAGAAATCACTATTCAAATCACAACACAATTGTAAGTAATTTTGATTTTTGAAATAGGTGCAAACATTAAAAGTTACTATTACTACTAAAGTATGCAACAACAAGTTAAACTAACACACAACACTAAATTTATAATTAAACACAGTTGCAAGAAAGAGTCTTCGTCCTTTTCAATGTCAATGTGTTGATTATTGTGACATAGAACAATGATGCAAATGTATTGTGCCAAATAGGAGCAATCCTATTCTTTACCCATATTTCAGCGTATAAAGAATATTGACCAGTCGTAAGTTTAGTCCCCAAATCTGTGGCTAGGCTAGGAGGATACTGGCTCTCACTCTAGAGCTCCCACTTCCCTTCCCCTGAAGTCTAACTCTCGCTTTGGTTTCCAAATCTTAAGACAAAATTGGGGTTTTAGCCTGTCACTCTAAAATCTCCAATTCTACGCTCATCAAAGTATATTTCCCTATTTATTTGCACTCAAACCCCGTGAATTACGTTCCTAATTCATGGACATCAAATGTGATCTTCACTTAAGTTGTGGAACTCATAATCCTTTTGCAACATAAGTTTTCTAACAAGTGTTAACAATTCAATTGGTCAGATCAAAAAGTGAATGAAGTTCTAAGTGAAAAGATCATCACAAATTATCCATAATTAATCGGCACATCAATCACATGAGAAGGAAAAAGACAAATAAATCTACTCAAGACTCATGAGGAAAAGATGACACAACATTGATTATATATATAAAAACAATGTCATACAATTAAAGTAAAAAAAGACTACTTATCTCAAACTCTTTCTCAAGTGAATCTCAATGAATTCCTTTGACTCCTCTTCTTTCTTTACAACAATACACAATTCTCTCTTTAAAATAATAAGGAAGAAGAAATCTCTCACTTTTCCTCTTCTCCTACACTCCTTGAAAGAGAATTTACAAACCCTAGATCACTCTCTCTAAACTTCCCTAACACTCTTTACTCTCTACTACTCACTAAACACTCATGCCCCCCTTTGAAATCTCTTTTAAAAGTGGTTTAAATTTGGCCAAAACTGATTTTCCAAGAGTTTTTGCATGCATCCCTCCAAAATCCATCCAAATACATTGAATCTAGTCTAAAATTGGGATAGGGCGCGGTTCGACGCTGGAAAAAGAGTTGTTCGGTGCTATTTTTCGTCATTTGGACAATAACTCTCTGTAAACGGGCGCGGTTTGGCACTGGATAGGGCGCCGTTCGGTGCCAGTTCAACTTTTACACTTTGGCTCCTTTTTGCTCCAAATTTGCTCCTTTTTGCTTCCTTTTGCTCCAAAGGCCTCTAATCACTGTACCTGCATGAAATCATGAAAAATATCTTCCTTTAAAGTGCAATATCATAAAAAATAGGTATGAAATGAAGAATTAAAAGCTATCAAAATTTGAGTGGATCAACAGCCTACTCGACCTCAAGAAGGGAGAGAGCGAGAGCTTGTGAGCCTACAATACTCGCTTCTAGAAGGAGATGCTGGAAGTGAGAAATTTGAAGCTTGAAATATTCAAAATGCCTTAAAATGATGGATCTGAAGCAAACAATTCTAGTACGATCTAAAATTTTTAAACCCACTACTTTTGCAGAAGTATTGGAGATGGTGAATAAATATATACTCGTCGAAGAAGACCTCCAAGGTTCCCCTACAGGTAGGATGGATTCGCTCGACCACCGTTCAAAGAGACGCAAAGAATGAAGCAAATCACGGAGGGTGAAAGACAGACAGTCCTCCACCCATCTCCAAAATAATAACTCATAGTCTAGGGATCAACAGGAAATAATCAGAGGAACCGTGACCAGAAGCAAAGTTCTGATTAGCGATCGACACGATATTATGAGCAACAACATAATTACCGAGAAATGCAGGGTTTGACACCCCTCGATTCTTTAATGACTGAAATAGTTCAGCCCATTTAGAACAATGACTATTTCAAATTGGCCCCACCGCTTGAGGCCATGCAGCCTCGAGGGACCTAAAAAGGTACTACTAGCACTTGGAAGGTTATTAAAAGAGATTTGGTATTGGCTTTGGGTAAGAAGACTGGTAAGCTATATATAACTGTTGGTTTAATTAACAGTGTTAATACCACCGTTGCAGAGAACATAACAGAGTTGTGACATTACAGGCTTGGCCACATGAGTTAGAGAGGTATGAAAAAACTTCAGTCCAGAGGCAAGTTACCAGAACTGAAGTCAGTTGATCTCAGCACGTATGAGAGTTGCATTATGGGGAAACAAAGGAATGTCAGTTTCTTTAAAAACGGCAGAACACCAAAGGTAATAAAACTATCTTGTACACAAAGATGTGTGGGGACCTTCTATAGTGGCATCACTTGGAGGCTCTCGTTACTATGTCACATTCATTGATGATCATAGTAAAAAGGTATGGGTTTATTTCTTGAACATAAATGTGATGTATTTAGTGTGTTCAAGACTTGGAAGGTCATGGTTGAGACAAAAATTGTTATAAAGCTGAAATTTCCAAGGTCTGATAATGGTGGTGAGTACATTGATGGTGGGTTCAAGGAGTATTATGCAGCTCAGGGCATCATAATGGAGAAGAAATTCCAGGGACATTACAACAAAATGGAGTTGCGAGCGCATGAACAAGACCATCAATGAGCGTGCTACAAGCATGAGATTGGATGCCGGACTAGCATTTACTTTTTGGGCAGATGCGATCAACATTGCAATTTACTTGATCAACAGGAGCCATCCGTTCCATTATATTGTGAATTTCCTGAAGAAGACTGGAAAGGGAAAGAGATCAAGTTTTATCATATTAAACTTTTGGTTGTCTTTCATATATTCTCATTAATCATGATGCTTATAGTAAACTTGAGGCTAAGTCAATGTAATGTTACTTCATTGGCTATGGAGACGAGATATTTGGTTATCGTTTCTAGGATGATCAGGATCGAAAGGTTATAAGGAGCTGTAACGTGATTTTCAATGAGAAGATTATGTACAAAGACCATGTCAGTAGCAGTTTTTGAAACATCACTGTAGGAATCTGAGTTGGTAAGGTTTGATGATCTACCAGAGGTTACAGTGCATGAAAGAGATGCATGTGACAAGGAGAGTGGGTTTGGGGTACCCATTCCTATTATTCCACAAGCAATTTCAGAGCTGTCCACCCCTACAACTACAGTTCACAAGTCAATCAAGAATGAACGTTCTCCTCAGTGTTACTCACCGACCTTGAACTATATTTTGTTGACAGATGGTGGAGAATCACAGAGTTATGAAGAAATCTTGCAAGATGAAAAATCGAGCAAGTGGGAGCTGGTCATGAAAGAGAAGATGGATTCTCTGTTAGAAAATTAGACATGGGAGCTGATAGAACTTCCACCATAGGAGAAGAGATTACACAATAAGTGGGTATATCGGGGTGAAGACTGAGCATGATGGAAGTAAGAGGTGCAATGCTTGTCTTGGTGTAAAAGGCTTTCAACAAAAGTAGGGTATTAATTATTCCGAGATTTTCTCTTCCGTGGTGAAGCTCACAAACATCTGAATAGTACTTTCTATGGTGGCTACTGAAGTTCACTTCCTTGAGCATTTAGATGTAAAGCCAGCCTTTATTCAATTATACCTCAAAGAAGATATGTACATGCACAATTCTGAGGGGTTTGTGGTACAGGGAAAGGAAGATTTAGTTTGCAGACTGAAGAAGAGCTTGTATGGCCTAGAGCAAGCTTGAGTAAGCTCCTAGACATTGGTACAAGAAATTTGATAAATTCATGCCAGTGTAGGGTAAAACAGATGTCATACAAACCATTGTATGTCAAGAATTTTGACAATTCTAGTATTATTCTACTATTATATGTGGATGACATGCTTATTACAGGGGATAATATTGATGAGATCAATAATATGAAGGATCAGATGTCAAATCACTTTGTAATGAAGCATTTGGGAGCTGCAAAACAAATCATTTGCATGAGAATTTTTAGAGATAGAGTCAAAGGCACGTCTAGACTCTCTCAAGCTGAGTATGTGAAAAAGATACTTAGTAGGTTCAATATGTATAAGGCCAAACCAGTTGGCATGCCCTTGGGTAATCACTTCAGACTCAACAAGAATTAATCACCCAAGTTAGAGGAGGAACGAGATCACATGAGGAAGATTCCTTATGCTTCAGCTATTGGTTCACTTATGTATGCCATGGTTTGTACCAGACCAGATATTGTCCATGCAGTGGGAGTTGTTAGCAGATACATAAGTAATCATAGAAAAAAATATTGAGAAGCTGTAAAGTGAATCTCGAGGTACCTTATAGGCTCTTCAAAAACTTGCTTGTGTTTCTCACTATAGAAGTTAGAAGTACATGGCTATTTTGATGCTGATCTAGCTGGAGATATTGATACCAAAAGAAGTACTATGAACTATATTTACACTCTTGGTGACAATACAATATCATAGGGCTCTAATCTATAGAAGACAGTTTCTTTGTCTACTACATAAGCTGAGTTTGTAGCAGTGTCTAAGGCTACAAAAAGATGATATGAATACAAGGCTTCTTGGATGAATTGGGAAAGAAGAATCAGAAGGGCATTCTCTACAGTGACAGTCAGAGCGTCATATTCTTTGTCAGGTGATCACAGAAAAATATGTTAAGAAATTCATACCTATTTTTTTATGAAATTGCACTTTAAAGAAAGGTATTTTCTTTATTTTATTGCAGGAATAAAGATTTGTAAGTGATAAAAGCAAAAAACATGAAATGAAGCGAATTTGGATAAAAAAAGGAAGAAAATCATGCAAAATGAACTAAGCCGCCGACGGCGAGATCGAGCCCGCCGACGGCGAGATCATAAGGAGAATTTTTGAAGGAATTATTACTACCTCGCCGACAACGAGACCGAGCCTGCTGACGGCGAGATCGCGCGGTTTGGAGACCTTCTAGAAGCCCCGCCGACGGCGAAGTCGTTTCTCGCCGACCGCGAGATTGGTCAAAACGCCAGATACATTGAACCTGGACGCTTTTTGAAGAGGTGCTTAAGTACCCCTTGAACCTTTGTCTACCTCTATAAATAGAGGACAAATTTTAGTCTTTTGTGTGTCCATGTGTGTCTATTTTTAGGAGTCTTGGAGTATTCTATTAGTGTGCTTTTGAGTCTAAGTTGAAGTTGAGTTTTAGTAAGCGTAATTAGTGAGTTTAGAAGTGTGCTGTACTAGAAGGAAAAGTCAAAGGAACTTCAAAGAGTCTGCTTGGGGAGAAAATTGAGATAAGTATCTTTGTTTATTGTTGTTAACTTTAAATGAAATCCATGCTTTGTTTAATTCCCATGCATTCTGAGTAGTTTTCTTAGTCTTTCTCCTTGTTTATGAAATTATGTGAATTGATGAAATTAAATAGAAGTGCCTAATATATTAAAATAAATTGTGATAATCTTTTATTTAAAACTTAATTTACTTTCAATCTGGCCAATTGAATTGTTAAAATATGTTGAATTATCAACTATAGTAAAGATTACATCCAATATTCAGGGAAGTGTTGACCTCATTTTTGATGAGGTCTCTTCTCTTCTGTCTCCTTAGTACTTAGGATCTAGCCTTAGGCTTTTCCTTTGACTAATCTTAGAAGACTAGAAGTGGAACCCACCATTTAGAAATTCAAACTACTTCTTAACTCCCTGCAAACCCCACAAGCTTGATTGTAGACCCCTAATCACCTAAAGGGTTGAAATCAAATGGGGAGGTTTAAATGATGAGTTCCCTATAGGACTCTTTGGCCTTAGGATTACCCTGGGTGGCCTGGTCTGGTTAGGGCTGACTTACACATATACTACACTCTCACACACACATTCCAAATCCTAAAACTATCTTTGGCCTTAGGATTACCCTGGGTGGCCTGGTCTGGTTAGGGCTGACTTACACATATACTACACTCTCACACACACATTCCAAATCCTAAAACTATTCATGCCTAGCTTGACCTCCTGACTCATGTGGATAATTCATATGGATGGTCCTTAACCTCTAAGCCCCTGGCTAAGAGGGTTAAGGAACAACATAGTGAATGCCTCAAATGAGTCCCCTCATGGCTCCTATGGGCTTAACATGGCTTCATGGCTCAACCAAAGTGATTCCACTTTATTCAAATTTGATCAATCTCCATTTTTCCAAAATTTCAATTTTTGACCCCCGGGACCCCGGACCCGCCTAACCTACTAAAAGCCCTTGAAACTACCCAAATTCTTCAAAATTTCCAAATCACCCAAAATTTCCTAAAATTAATCTCAAACATTTCCCCCACTACTCAAATTGACCATCTCCAGCCAAAAATACCAAAATTTCCAAAAACACCCCCAATACCCTCCAAATTACCAAAATGCCCCTCTTGACCCAAAAAATCCAAAAATTCAGAAAATTCCTAGAAAATTCCAGAAAATCCCAAATATTCCCAATTTCATTTTGTCCCACTACACCATGGGCTAATTTTGTCAATTTACCCTACTTTTACCAGAACCCCCAATTTGACCCATTCCAAACCCAAATGAACCCAATGTCAAACCAAACCTTTCTGATTGACCCCAAATTTGGTCCAATTCAATTATAAACTTCAATTCAATATCCCCAATATTAATCTAGACCAAATATAAGCCCAATTTGATTGGCATTTGAATCCAATTTCATTTTTAAGCTTAAAGCCCAATTTTGACCCATGACCAAACCTAGCCCAAACCAACCCAATTCAATCCTAATTTGACCCAAATCTTTTCTAAAACCTTCCTAGCATCCCCACAAACAAAAACTAACATGATTTGCCCAAAATTTGGACCCAAACCTTACTCAAATTCAACCCAAACCCAAAATTCCCTAAATGGGCCTACACCTAAACCTAACCCAAATAGGCCCAAATCCCAAAATCAAAGCCCAACCAAAGTTGAGAAATCTTTGTCACACTCCCATAAACATTTCTCAACATTAATTTTACATCAATTTCAACATTAGCTTAACTTTAGCCCAAGGTAGCTCATTTTGACCCATTTGGACTCTATTACCAAAGAGACCCAAATTAGACCCAATTTAATTCCAAATCACCTCAAACTTGCTTCAAATCACTCATGACACATCCCTAAACCAAACCCAACATTTATTTGGCATGGGCCTTTACAAACTTTTCATCTAAAAGCCCATTTTGAAACATGAAGGCCCACTCCCTTAAACTATTCAAAAAGACCACCTTTACCAAATTTTAAAAGCCCAAACCAATCCTAAAGTCCATATGACACTACACTTCATCATCCATTCCAATTAAAATCTTCCCTAACTTTCAAATTCATCATTAAACCATTCCAAAATTAAACCTCATGACAATTCTCACCAAAATGCCAAAAATCACAAAATCCTTCCTCATGAAAGTTGACTTAACTTTTCCCAAGCCAAATGGAGCCATGAAGCCATGCATGAGCCACATGGGAGCCATGAGAGCCTTGGACACTTCACCATACCCAAGATGGCAAGAGGAGGGAGCTCTTTCCATATTCCCTTAAGAGGATTAGCCACTCCCATGATTCCACTAAACCTTGCTTAAGCTTAATTATACTTGGATGGTGACCCTTCCCCACTAATTAAGCTGACCTAAACCACTTTTTCTCAGCCTAAAACCAGGTCATGGGGAGGTGAACCCAGCCCAAACACATGGGTTGACACAAACAAGCCAAAGAAGCCATGCCCCCATTCCATTTTGATCTAACCACTTTACACATGGCAACAGCCAATTGAACTCACAAACATCAAACCCTGAACCTCCCGACCCCGAGGGTGACCCATGCACGCCGGCCACCACCGGGCCGCCGGAAAACACCACACCCGAGAGCTCCCATGTGAGCCCACATTGAAATTCTCCCTTGCTGAGTTGCCCCATGCCCAATGGCCACCATGGCTGTTCTTCTCCTCACCAGAGCAGCTGATCCCAACCCCTAACTCCCCCTGGGAGGCCCTCCAGCCACTCCTACTTAAACACCACCTCCTCTCGGCAAAGGGAGGCACTGAAACAAACCATACAGAAACTTTGCCAAAATCATTCTAGACTCTCCCCCACACATGGAGAACTTGATCCCCACTGAAATCCCCCTGCCATTTCCTCTCTGTGAGCTCAATTTCGCAGTCGAAATTTAAGCCCAAAACCGGGACACTTCACCACGAGTGAGTCAATCCTCAAATTGATCGACTCTACACCTTCACCGTACCAAGAGGAAAAGTTTTCCAAAGCAAAAGCCCCCTCACCAGGCCAGCCATTGCTTCCAGCCTCCAAGCTTTGTGATCGGCTGTGGTCACTTTTGTACCTAGGCAATTCACCATGCCAAGGGACTTCATCTGGAGCTTGCTTGGACCCAATCGAACGTGAAACAACTCTCAGTTCGAAGCTTCACTTCTCTGAGCAAAGGTATGAACTCTCTCTTCCTCCCGAGCTCCTGGAGATTCTCCATTTGATATGAATCGATTTCAATGCATGTTTACCGTATGAATGTGTTCGTTTCTTCAAGACGAATCCATAGAGCATAAGAACACAAAAATCCGTTGAGAATCGAGTGAGTTCTTAGGGTTTTAGTGTGGACGGTCACGGGTGCACACCAGTCGTAGACGATGACTAGGAGTCGTCGGATCGAGCGTGTATCGAGCGGACGGTCGAGATCGAGCCGGACAGCGTAATGGTACATGAACCGTGGGCCCCTGGAGCGCTGAGTCGGATGACGGCGTCGAATAGGAATGCGCCGCGTGGGCGTTCAGAGCTGCCGATGATTGCGTGGCGCCGCGTGGATAAGTAGATAAATAAGGATTTTTCTTATTTATTAAATATCCAGAACTTCAAAAATGCATAACTTTGTGTAGAAAAATCCTAAAAATAAAATAAAAATACTCTCTTGCTCAGTGAACAGAGGAGAATAATTTCGAAAATAAATCAAGTCATTTCATCAAGTATTTTATTTTTAATGATTTATTTACTCTCTGTGGTATTTTAATTCTCCAATTGCATAGACAATTCACCATGGCATGAGACCATAGGGCTTTTGAAGCCTCTGACCTAGGGAACATTCCCTGAATTTTCCAAGGTCAGAGGCCATCCCTATGAGAAGTTATTGATTTTTCAAGTTCATGTTACTATTTTGAGTAATTGGCATGTTGAGAAATAAATTCTAGGAAAATTTGGTGATATTTCTTATGACCAGAGGAACCTAGGAAAAATAAGTTTTGAGTTAATTCACTTGTAATAACCCTAATTGGTCTAAATACCCAAATTTGAACTTTAATTAATTAAGGTTACCCACACATTAAATTGACTTGAAAATAATTCTTCACTGATCTTTGGGATTATAGGAACATCACATAAAAATTTGAAATCAATTGGAAATGTTTAACCCCACTAAATGGATTAATTAAGTCACATGATCAAAGTTAAACTTTAAAAATTCATAACTCACAAAATACTTTTCAAAAATCCACAAAAATGGTTTTGGAGCTTCTCTGATATCAGAGGAACATAGGAAAATTAAAATTGTAATTTTCTAAAAAAGTTGATTTTTATCATTATTTTAATATTTTTAATAATTAAAAAATAATAAAAATCATAAAAATATTAAAAATCACCAAAATGTCACATTTTGAATTATAATCATTTAGAAACAAACCAAATATTTTTCTTAAGTCTCTAGGGTAAGATATTGAATTTTAAAGGCTTAATGTAATTTTTAATATAAAAAAATGTATTTTCCAACCTTTTCACTAAAATAACTCTAATAAATCAAATAAAAATTATAAAAATATAAAATTTATTTTTTTGGA
Organism: Papilionanthe hookeriana x Papilionanthe teres; assembly: GCA_022702705.1. Lineage (NCBI taxonomy): Eukaryota > Viridiplantae > Streptophyta > Magnoliopsida > Asparagales > Orchidaceae > Papilionanthe > Papilionanthe hookeriana x Papilionanthe teres. The sequence goes on along the minus strand of CM040426.1, from coordinate 43,490,964 downwards.
CTCCTTGAGGTCAGAGAGATTTAAGAAAAATATAAAATTCATTTTTCAACTTGAATTTTATTTTAAAATTAATTAACACTCCAAAATTCAAAATAATTCTAATAAATAAAATATAATTCAAAAAATCACCAAAATTGGTAAAAATGGTCCTCTGGTTATTAGGAACATCTCATAGTTTTCTTAAGGATAGAAACATTTCCTTGGTCATGTTATTGAATTTTTCTTGAAAACCCCTATTTTCCATTAAAAATAATTACAAAAATAAATTAAATGCAGAAAAATCACATTTGCTCTCTAATGTCTTAATTGACATGTGAGTGCAGTTACATAAAAATTTCAAGTTCATTGGGGCTTAGTTTAGTGAGTTATAGAATTATTAAGCTTGAAGGGCAAAATGGTAATTAAAAATTTCAACCCTTAATTAAAATTTTAGGATTAATCAAAAAGGGGAGGGTAAAATATTTGATTTTAAACTGATTTTGGATGATTGAAACTTAAATGATTGAGGGTAGAAACCTACTAATCATTTCAAATATAATTAAAGTAAAACTTCAGTTAACTAATTAATTGAAATTTTGGAAGAATAATAGAAATTGGAATTATTAAAGTTGAGATATTATTAAGAGGATATTTATTCTTTAATTTAAAAATCCCTAAATAAATCACTTCAATAATACTTAATTCTTAATTAAAAAAATCAAAAGAATAATCTCAATTAATAATTAAAATTAAATTAAATTAAATTAAATTAAAATTAAATTAAATTAAATTAAGATTAAAATTAAATTAAATTTAATTTAAATTAAAATTTAAAATTAAATTAAATTAAAATTAAATTAAATTAAATTAAATTAAATTAAAATTAAATTAAATTGAATTAAATTAAATTAAATTAAATTAAATTAAATTAAATTAAAATCAAATCAAATTAAATTAAAATTAAATTGAATTGAATTAAAATTAAATTGAATTAAATTTAATTAAAATCATTTAACAACAAACCTAAATGAAATCATTAAGAATTAAATCTAAAATAACTTGAACACTATTCCAAACTTAAACTAATTTTTTATAATTAAGTCAAAATTAAAATTAAATCATTAAGTTTAAATCATTAAAATACTTAATAAGTTGATTTGCCCTTTTAAAGCTCCTATTATTATAACTCTTAAATGAGGTATCAAGTGAAGTGTTACTTCACTCATAGGATATTCAAATGTCCTAGTTCACTGAGCAAGAGAACAAAACTTAAACTCCTGGATGATTAATTCACTTGTATAATTAAATTCTCTTGGACTTAAAACAATCCTAGCAGGTATTGAAAAGATGTTTAAGACTCGTCTTAGGCACTTCCTTAATATGATAGGATGTTTATAAGAACAATCGAATTTAATTGTTCTTTGATGAAGAAAATCATCCTTAAACCAAAACACAAGAACCTAGACGTCATAGGAGATGACTAGCTATAGGATTAGGACTTTGGTAGACAATCAAAACCTTTCCATTAGCTTTACCTAGGTACTTGTTGAAATATTTAAACGCCTTAACATGTGTTTTAAGTGCAGCTTGGGATGACGAGAAGACCCTCTAGGTACGCTTTTATTTAATTGCAATTTACTTTATTGCAATTTACCTACATGCACTGTACTTTACTTTTCTTGCATGAAAACCAAAACCTTTAGGATAGTCCCTGAACTAAAACCAAAATTAAATTAAAAGTCATTGCAAGATAAAATTCACCGCCACAACATTCAAAATATAAAACAACTCAAAATTTAATCACAAACAGAACAACAAAACTACAACTTTAACTAAATTAAAACGTATCGTTGAATGATCGGGAATATCTCGGATGATGTAACCCACGTGTTGCTAACGGGATTTCCCACGGTCTAAATGAAAGTGTGGAACTCATTCAATTGAGTTTAGCAAATTCATTTGGACTAAGTGAATCCGATGAAAATAATAGTGCCGGGATGACGGAACCGTGTGATCTTAATCGGTTCTGTTTAACCAACTTTAAGATTTGTTTTAATTAAAACATTAAAAACACTTTGATTTTAAGATTTTCTCTAAACCAAAACACTTTTCTCATCTCCTGATTATCATTTTCTAAAACTAAAACCTCTGCAACAACAAGGAGCTTGGAGCACGGTGGTCGCACGGCCATCTTCATCAATGAAAACTCGGGTCTACTTCAGCAAAACTTTCTTTAGTTTTAAATAACAAAGCCATAGGACTTCGAGGTAGTTTGCTTAGTGCAACATAATTCCTCAACTCTTCGTTAGGCATCTTCATAATCATGTTATGCAAATTAAGCCCTAACCGGTCTTAGGACTCCGAGGTAGTCGTTCAGTACGACATAAACCCTCACATCTTCGAGACTATTTGTATGATCATGTCATACGAATATAAGTCCTAATTAATTAAAATTGGCAGGATTGCAATATTAAATAAATTCCCAAATTGAAGCCAAACAATAGGATAGTTTGGGAAGTTACCAAGATTCTCTTGGATCCTCAACTTCTCCTACTTTTATTCCTTTGAACTCTTGAAATTAACTGTCCCAAATTTGATCCATTCCCTATTGAAATTTCTAAAATTCAATCATTCGAAAACCTTAAACTTTGAAATTCTTGAGAGCAAAACCACTAATCATTATCGAGAGTTTTCTTAAATGATTCCTGTCATTTAAGATGTAATTAACTATAGGGGCTTGCCTTTATAGGGAACTTTAAGAACCTGAGTAATATAAACCTCGTTTAATTTATTTATATTAAGCAGAGGAACTTGTCAGCTTATAAAGTTGGTTCGCAGACCAAACGGATGTCATAAATCTTCTAGTTTATTTAACCGAGCCCCATCATCAAGCAGTGTGTCTATTCTTCGGAATAGATATACGGTTTGTGATGCGGTGCTCGTTTATATAAACTATTCGGGATGTGAGATCGGTTTCATTTCATATCTTAAAATTTTCAAACTTAAAGTTATTTTCAAAATCAAATGTTTCTTTCTAAAACTATATATATATATATATATATATATATATATATATATATATATATATATATTTAAATTAAATTTAAAATTTAAAATTTAAAATTCACCGACAACTTCTGTAGGCGACCCCTTTTTTAAAATACAACACACAAACCTAAAAATATGCCGACAGGAAGTCAAAAGCCTTGGATGAAGGGTGCAAATAAATAGGGAAATATTATTTATTGGACGTAGAATTAGACATTTTAGTGTGACGTGACTAAAAGATTCAATTTGGTCCTATTGTTTGAGAGTCGAAGTGTAGATGTTAGCCCTCAGAGTGAGGGGAACGTGGGAGCTCTGAAGTGGCAGCCAGTATCCTCCCAGCCTAGCTGCAGATTCAGTAATCAAACATAGGATTAGTCAATGTTCTTTGCACTTAGACCAAAGGGTAAAGAATAGGAATGCTCCTATTTGTCACAATATAATAAAAAAATCTATTTGAATTCATCATTCACTTAATTTTCTAAGAATAAGGAGAAGGATACAATTTTCTGAAATCTTTAAATCAACTTTATTTTAAGCATTAGTTTACTTTAGTTCGCTTTAGTTAAGTATTCTAAATTTTCATATATTACATTAGTAAGTAAATACTTTTAAATTTAGCTGTTACAATTTTAGTAAAACTTCCCTGTGGGATCGATAACCAGGACTCCACTAGAGCCCTGTATTACTTGATACGATATGTATACTTGCGTAGAATCCACATTATACATTCCATTATAAAATCAAATATATATTAAAGCGGGATCAAGTTTTTGGTGCCGTTGCTAATAACACAATTTGCAAACATAAAAAAAGTGGGTCACCAGGAATCCAGTAATTCAGTCTAGGACCAATCATATTCAGATCATGTATCACTTCATACGGTCATTGTTGGATGACAGAGAATTGTTGCTTGAGAAAATTTGTGGAAGTAAGAACCCTATTGATATGTTGACTAAGGGTGTTACACTTGAGAAGCTGAAGTTGTGCACAACTTCAGTTGGTCTTCTAGCATGAAGACAGGGGACTTGAGTTGTAGATGTGGAGGATATCGGTTTGAAGAAGAAGACGATGCAACCAGTGTACTAGTCTTCAAGCTGGAGAATTTTTAGTTTGTGGAGATAGATCTACGCGAGAAAAAGGCAATTTACCTGGTCCCGCATAGCTCTCCAGCCCTTCCTCTCTGTCGATTCACGAAACGATGAAAGGCTCACCTACTTCTCCCGCCCTTCCCTCGTTTTCTTGAATTAGAAGCCCCCACCTTGCGTTTTCACTGAAGTAGAAGAAAAAGACATGAAAGGCTGGGTTGTATTCTATTGGCACGGAAGAAACGTTTTTCCCTTATTTCTTCTTTGGTGTTAGCTTACGACAGTAAGAAGGAGGAATTGCAAGCCTCAAGCTTTCCCCAGTTTTCTTCTCCTTGCATGGTTCACAGATAGAGAGAGAAGGAGAGGAGAGAGATAGGAAGAGAGAGAGAGATAGGAAGAGAGAGAGAGAGAGAGAGACTTTCTTGTAAATCGACGTGATCGACGACGACATAATTCCTCAAGTAATACAATCCTCTGCAACTCTCATAGATGTAGACAATTTGTTGAATCACGTAAATCCGTGTATTCTACTATTTATGTGCAAGTTTCTCATTCCAATTTCGCTTTATTGCTTTCATTTTTCACTATAGAGCTTGCTGCGTGCTTAAAGGAAGAGGAGGAAGAGGACATGAGAGCTGCTGCTACCGCGGGTTGAGGAATAACGAAGCTCTATCACTGGGAAGGAAAGAGAGAGAGAGAGATAGACGGAAGTTGTTTTTTTATATTTTATTATTATATAGATATATTTATAGTTATTTATATTATTATTATCTTATATTCTATTATATATACATATATTATTATTATTATATACATATATATTTTTTATATATATTTTTATTGTTATCATTATTATTATTACTTTTATATATATATATATATATATATATATATATATTCATGATTTATTATTAATTTTCTTTTATTTTATTGTTTATATATATATTATACTTTATTTTATATTATTATTATTTTTTTATTTTTATTTTTTTAATTATATTATTTTTTCTTCGTGCAATGAATTTAAATCTTAGTTAGAATTTTCATTAAGGGTAATTATGATTTAATTAATTTGAATTGTTGATTAAGTCTGCTTGGTGTGAATTATAATGTGTGTGTGCATGGTATATGTATATGTGCAATGTTCTAATGTATGTGGATTGTAATGTGTGTGTATGGTGCTTTAAATTCCTAGTTCAAAATGGTCTGACATCATTGATTCTTATCGAAACTCATCTTGAGTTTCAACATATTGGTCTTTAATCAACTCAACCAAGTGTTGATGATTTAAAACCACACACATGAGATTACAAGGAGTCAAGAGGTGGGTTGAGAATTTCTAATTGGTGTGATTCTTGATGCTAATCCTTTTAGAAGAGTCAATAGAGAAGTTCTATGATTAGATCCTAAGCTCTAGAGAAGGAAACAAAACTCACAAAAAATGAGGTCAACACATAACTTATGTTATTATTACTTCATTTATGTTATTTTAAAATAAATTTATGATTTATTGTGTCATCCGGTGTTCAACCTTTGAATATTGAACATCTTCCTTTACTGGTTCAATGCCCGGTCCAATTTTCACAACCTTGTATTTTTTTAACATACAATTCAAGCTCTATTCTCTAATAGAATTTGAATATTTCTAAGTTTTTTTTTTAAATAATAGACAATAATAAGGTGTGTTTGGTGTTTCACTTGTGCTAAAAATAAGAGAGCTAGAACTATAAACAACTTTAGAGCTATACTCGATGTATGATGCCAACAATTATCACCAGTAGTCATTATCACTCAACTATGATTTTGACTATCATTATTTGAATATTTTTGCCTAAACATGATCGTTTCTTTGTTGTTCTTTAACTCATTAGACTACAGTAATTTGATCATCATTATTTTACTAGCAATTGTTTGTTTTTGTTTAACTCATTAGACTACAGTAATTTGATCCTCATTATTTTACTAGCAACATTCATCCAACATCATTTGACCACTAGCATCCCTATTCACAACATATCTAATGTTCTCCATCAAATTTATAAAATGATAAACATATACTCTAAACTATATAATTTTTTCTTCTCCATATAACTAAAAGTGAACTTTTATAATGTATATCAATAAAGTGAATCATTTTATCTTAGTCAAGAAGTAATAAATTTTACTTTATGGGATTTTATAGATAAAGATTTTAATGCATCTTACTCTCTATTCATTTCTCTAATTACGTGTAAAATTTTTATGTAGAACTCGGATATAAATTTCTATTTATCATTAAAAATTTTATAACAAGTAATTTATTGGTGTGAAGTACAGGTTTCTAAGGTAGGAAAGAATAGAACTGTAAGAAAAACGATTGGATGAAAAAATTATATCTTGGACTTCCACCTAAATAAGGACAAACTACTCCATGCGATTTATAAAATGTACTATAGTGAATAATTATCTCAAGACTTCTAAGATAAATTATAGACTGATAAATTATATTATTATCACTAATTTCAAAAGATCGAGTATCAGTGCATTCTTAGTCATATTGCATGTGATCTGTTTGTTGCTTGTTGTGTAGTCCATCTTCTCCTAATGAGACTTCAATACTAGACATTCCACTTATGTTCAGAAGACATTCACATATAAGGGAATCCATAAGAAAGGTTATTTTTGTTTGTGGTGAGGGTTACACACTCTCTTCCTATATTGATGATAAATGTGAGGTCTCCAACGTGGCCTTCATTAACATCGATAAGGAAGAAGGTATGGTGGCAACTAGTGGTAGTCACGTCCTTAAAAGGTCCATTGACAATTACACTTCTAAAAAAGATAAATTAAAAATAAAAGAAAAAAGAAGAACAAATAGAACAAAATCAAGAAGAGAAAATCTTATTAAAAAATAATAGTTTTTTTGTGGTAAATAATTAAGAATAGTTATTTTTATTAATTTTTACTTTATCTTGGAGGTTCATCAATGAAATAATGGATGGCTTAAGAACTGATACCAACAAGATTAATGGAAAAAATAATGTTAGAAAATATGAAGGCTAAGATGATTAAATGGTAAATCCTTTGTTTTGTTCAACCTTAAAAACCATGATATGATAAATGAAGATTTTTTATTTATGAGACTAGAGTATCATCACAGATAGAATAATAATAAATATTTGATGGTCATTAAATTGTTGTTGAGGAAGATGATACATTAGACTTAGCTAAACAATTCCTACATTAGTTGAAGTAGAGAGACAAACAGATTAGTAGAATGTAAAATACAATAAAAGCAATGATGGTTGCTAATGTATCTCTTCAAAATCAAATTCTTATGTCACAATGTACACTTGATAAGGAGGATGAACTTGATGTTATTCATGTGTCTAAGATGAAGAAAGCATTTTTGGACAATGAGGGTGCCAACAATTTGCACCAGAAAAGTTATAAAACCAACGCATTAGGAAAAAAAATAGTTTGCATAATAGTGAGTTAAGAAAGCATATTTTTTGAAATCCTAAGAGACTCATCCATTCCAAAGGATAAACCCTTTATTGAGAAAGTTTTCACCATCCTTCAACGTATTCAACAACATGAAAAATTTTAGATTGTATCAGGTGTACTTCTGAGCAATTTATTGTATGTTGGAAGTACTGATATGCTTATGTTTAGATAATTTAATAGTATTTTATTACAATTTGTTTTTAATTAATAAGAAAAGTTATAAAACAATTCAAATAAGGCATTTATAAATCCAAAAAAGTTATTCATTGAGGGATTTTCTAAAACCCGACACTCTATATGTGACTTAATTGTAAAAAATATAAACAAAACAAGTGGTAAACTATATTTTAAGATGAGGAATTTGAATATGAAATGAATATCTCAGTTGCAAGAATTGTATGCAACTAAGATTCTCTTGAAGAGTGCTCATGAACTAGGGGCATTCATATTAAAAGTGCATTTCATCAATACATTTGAGAAATTGTTAAGTAGAGCCTCAAGTTTGCTAAGCTCCCTAGTTATCATTTCCGAAAGAGTAGCAAAAAATAAAATAAAATAATTAAAAAAGCCTGAGATTGAAATCCTTTACAAAATTTAAAAATAAATATGAAATAATATCTATATTATACAAGGGAAAACCATTAAGGTTCGGGAAAAAAAGCAATAACAATCATATTAGTAGCAATCTAAGCTAATGGTTAAGAATGAATTCTCAACCCATTTTAATGAAATTCTAAGTTGGAAATAATTTCTTTAAGAGAGAGACAATAAATAATATCTTTAAAAATATAATGAAAAGGGCGTATTTTCAACTATACAAGCCTAAATAAGCCAAAATAATCGAAAAAGATTAATGAGTTTAACTACTATCCATATCCCATATACTTGAGTATACGATAGAGAGTTACATCACTTTTAAAGACAAGTTAGAGAGGAAATATAAATTTTAAAATTTAAATTAAAAAATAAAATCACATTAGTCTTAGGACATTGTGAATATTACTCATACCTAGGCATCTTGATTTTTATAATCAAGTTGTAAGACCTACTATTCTTAATAAAAAAAAAACCTATCGTATCTTATAATCGTTGAGACCGACCTTATATGATTTTAAATGCATTTGGGTGATTTAGATGAAAGCACTTTACAGGCAGGGTTGTCAGTCTATTTTTGCATGTTTGCTTGTTTTTTGTGTTTTCCTTTTTCTTTTAGACCAGGCTCTGATGTTTACTTTCTTCGAATAACATTGCCTTTAGTCTTAGGATTCTGAGGTCGTTCATTTAGTTATGACATAAATCCTCACATTCTTAGGCTTTCTCATAATCTTATATCATGTGATATAAGTCCTAAATTTCTAAAAAAATTATCAAGATTAAAACATCAAATGAATTTCACTTTCAAAATATGTAAAGCAAAACCACATATATGTTGATATGTCATTGTGTTTTCTTAATATCTTCTATATATCCTACTTTTTTCTTTATTTGGGTTCTAAAATAACATTTTATTATTGGGTCTTTCTCATTTAATTTTCTCATAATCAATTGTGGAAACTAAAATTTTAATTTCTTGAAGACAATTCTATAACCTCACTCAAGAGTTTTGTTAAGTGGTTTTATTTACTTAAAATGTAATTAGCTATAGGGGATTACATCTATAGGAAATTAGCAACCAAGATTAATCTAAGTCTTGTATAATTTTCGAATTATATAAAGAAAAGATCTTTTGGTATTATCACAAACCAAGTAAATATTCTAAATTTTTTCGTTTAAATAATTGAATCCATGATTAAATGATATTATCAATATTCAAGATGATGTAGTGCTTGTGATGTCTTGTTTGATTATTTAATAAATTAAATATTCAAGATCTATTTTGTCTTTATTTTTAAAATCTCAAATAATAAAAATAAACCAAACAATAAAGCAATCCTTTTTCTCATAGTTGGATAACCCTCTTTTTGAGCATTTATGTGACACATCGTCATTGAATTGTAAGTCCCAACTTTTCAATTCCACTCAAATCATTTTAAACTCATCCATTAACCTGAGATCTAGAAACATTAATCTTCAATACATGGTATAATCTTGCTTGATATAAGTTAGTACTTTAATCGAAAGTATGTTGATGATTCACAACTCCTGATATGTAATTAACTATGAGGGCTTGCCTTCATAGGGATACCAGACTCCTAAATAAAATAATTCATATCTTACACCTGTAAGGTAGGGGAAAAATTCCTGCTTAACACAAGTCCATAAATCTTAAAGATTTTCCTCATCTAGATGGTTAGGTCTATTTTATGGTAATATTATTTTCTCTCTAGGAAATATATTATTCTTCAATGACATATACGAAAATTCAATAGAAATCATTCTAGATCTAGTAGATACAAGAAGAAAATAACCCACCATTTATACTTACAAATTGATCTTTATTCTCTCTTGACACTTTATCATTACACAAAATGAGAGATGAGCACTGAAGATAGCTTCCCTTCATGGAGAAGTCCAACTAAAAATTTGAGTAGGCCTAAATTTGATTTCACATAGATATACGCATTAGATTGCACATCTTAGCTTGAGTCTCAAACAATCCTTCTAAATTTAAATAAAAACCCTACCTATCTACACGTATATGCAACCAGACATTAGGTTTTAAGTTGTAGGTGGGTTAGCTGATACCCTTTCCAAGTAGGGCCATATGTTCATAAGAGTTATATTAGATTTAGGCCCTAGTTAGGAGAGGAATCCATACATTCTTTGCCATCTTAGACTAGATTTGAGTTTCATATATTTTATTAGTACTCACCTTAATTTTAAAATTTGAGAAAATTCATTTCTCCTAGCTACGACATGTCCTGAGAAGTTAGGGATTTTTTTAAATATTTAAGTCATAAAGTTAGTTCCAAATTTAATTCATTATTAAATCAAAATTAAAAATTAAACCTCAATCCAAATATATAAATCCTAACAATATGATAAATTGAAGAACCCTAAAGCCTCTCAATATTTGGTGCTTCTTAGTCGTCCTTCTTTAGCCTCTAAATTTGAACCAATCCCAATTAAAAATTTTCAATGGAAGATCTTAAAAATTGAAATTTAAAGAATATAAAAAATATGGGAGATGCTATTTTAATAAGGAGTTTTTGTAGGAGATGATATCTTATAGCTTATAATTAATTACATTGGTTTACCCTTGTAGAAAATATGTATATTAGAATAAAATAAATCCTATCTCATCCAAATTAGGGAAGGGAAAATTTCCTAAAAATTTAGACCTCAAGTTTTGATATCATTATTATATGTTTAGATCCATTAATAGGTACCATTATTTCTCTTAAGATAATATACTCTTACTGGTATTATTTGATCATAAAATGAGAAATTATAAATTTTATGCGTTCCATATTCCAAATGAGCCACCAAATTTTATAAGGATGTATTCATTCTTTAAGGAAGACAAGTCCAATAAAAAAATTATATTTTCATACATATAATGCTCATAAAAATAAATAATAAAAAATTTAATAGTTTAGAAAACTTTATAATTTGATAAAAAAATTTGTAAATTTAATATAAAATATATTTAAAAACTTATTTGAATATACTAAGTTGATAGTAAAATATCAAAATTTTCTTCAATTCAAAACTATGACAAACTCTCAAATAAGATATGCATAAAAGCACTCTAAAAATTTATAAAAATTAATTAAACATAAATTAATATAAATGTAAAACCTATTCCAAATCAAATTATCATAGGGTGACATAAGCATTGTGTAAGGGTCAACTCAAATTCAATAGAAAAATTCAAATAATTTAATTTACTATTCTTAATTGAATGCTTAACCATATTAAAACATAGTTGAACTCCTTTATAATCTACCATCTAGTTCTACCATGTATGATGATGAGCTAGGATGGTGCCATAAATTATCTTCTTTCAGTAGAGGATTGTTCTCATAGTTTGTGACAATAATCTATAGGATTTATTTAATGCATTTTGATCTTGGTTTAATTTATGATCTGTTTATGTAAAACTTATGGTAATTCTAAGATCAAAAAATGTTTGCAAATTTGATGGTTCAAGGTGATTTGATTCAATTGAGCTAATATGAGTTTGATTTGGTATGTATGGGTTTCATTGAGTAAAACAAAATTATAGTGAAACATTTGACCAACTCGTAGGTCTAAAACTCTTTATAAACCTACAAATATTCTTGGAAAGCTTTTGATACAATTGTTTAGGTCAACTAGGGGTTTTACATCTAATTGGGTTTAAAGGTTTTAAAATTATGTAAGTTTAACGCTTTTTTTATCAAATTTTTCACCAAAATAAAGCCAAGTGGTTTGAAGGGATATGCCATATATGAACCACTTAGTAGCAACCATGTGAGTGCTTGATTTAAATTGATAAATTCAATATGGTGAAATTGGCCCAAAAGGTCTCAATGGGCTTAAAAAACTTAAGTGGATAATGAATGTTTCAACACAAGTTTATTCTTACTTGAGTGGATAGTGATTGTTCAATCACCTTATAAAGCCTTGTTTGATTAGGCTGATTAAGCAAAAATAATTTTTAATTATGCTTAATTATATTTTATTTGTATGATATAAGATGATAAATCCCATTAATTTGATCAAATGATATCAATTTCGCTAGAAATGTTAAGTTTGGTTACTTAGGGTCAATTAACTTCACTAAGGGGAAATTAAGTTTAAACAATATATGAGGATTTTATTTAAGTCAATTATAACATTGATTGTAATCAATTTGATGAAGTACACCAATTTAACCTATAACCATTTTAACATATAAGATACATTTGGGTTAAATTGAGTCAAAATAAGTGAATTGGTCAAATTGGTCTTGGTCAAATGTTAATTAGACTTAAGTTAATTATTGTAAATTAATTGAATGAGTTTTTAAGATTTTTCTAATAGTTCATTTGGGGCGAATTGATCAAATTGATTATAATGATTTTGTTGAGTCAATTGTGTCAACTGTGGCTAAGTAGACAATCAGGCTTATTAAAGGACCAATTGCGACAAATTCATCTATTTTAAATTATTAAAATTTCTCAAAGTTTTTAGGAGAAATCATTTTGGCCAATTAAATATAATTAGTCATGTAGGTGACATATATTTATTTGATTATGTATAGTCAACTAGTCCAATCATGTGAGGTTTATTTGACTCAAATGGTTAATGGAAATATTCTGTGACTACATGAAGGGGTTATCCAAAAAAAAAAATAAAAATCAAACTTAAGTTAAAAGACCCAACCTAGTCTAGTGGTAAATTATAATCAATTCACTTATGATTAAGTAATTTTCATCTTATGAAAAATGCTTGGTCAAGTGGTGTATTGAGGCTATTGAGTTTGAAAGGAAAGAGCCGCAAATAAATCCATGATCTAGAGAATTTGAGATTAGGTTGGCCATAACTTAGATTTGGGCTCATATGCCAAGTTCAAGGCCTCATATGGTCAATTATCATGTATAAACTTATAACTAAACTGATGAGAAAGGAAATTTTAGAGTAGCAATATAGTTTAGTGAGACCACTTAAAGTTAAGTAGCTTATTATAGGGCTATCTAAGGTTAAATCTATTTAGGAAATTTTTATGATTCAGAATTAAAAGATTAAAGGGCTCTATACTCATGTTAGTTTAGCCTAAGGGACAAAGTAGGAGTTCTAGCTAGATTAGATTAAGGATCATTTGCTGAATGATCCAAGGAATGAAATTAACTAAAATTAATAAGTAGAAATAACTTGGAATATTTCTAAAAATATCGTAATAGACAAAAAAAATGATGTTGATACTTTGAAGTTAAGATAAGATTGAGATTAGCAAGCATAGCTTTATCTTGATGGGAAAATTAGATTAATCAAACACAAGCATTATGACGTATAAAATATTGACACGTTCAGTGACAAAAAAATGCTATCACCATTTTGACCATACCATCAAAATGTTTCCCTTGAAATCTTAGTATATTTTAATACTCTTTGGATGAGCACAAAATGGACTGGTGTGGTCCTCTCAGAGCTTGTCCTATTAGACAATGTTCTAATTTGAAATGCATATTTAAATTTTAAACCTTAATGAACTTTCATGATTAATAATATCAAGTTTCCATTTTGCTTATAATTTGATCTCTATGTTGCATCAATTCAATTTCTATAATGTCATCATTATCAATGAAAATTGGCTTAAGATTAGGTTTAACATCATCTATGAAAGCCTCAACATTACTTATCAAAAAGTTATTTGGACTAACATTAAAATACATATGTTGAGGTGTTAACATGCCCTTGCCCTAGATTGGAATTTCCTAAAAGAAGCACTCAATAAAAATTATGTATTAGTAAAAGTATTTTTTGGAATGTTGACATATGCTCAATATACTAAACTTCAATGTCAATGCAGGGAGCATAATATGATGTTTGGCATGATGCTTACAATGGGCCAATCTAATTTTTTGTTGGGGGGCTATGAAAAAGCCTAACGTATGAAAAATGATCAAATATCATAAAGAGATATTGGAGTTTAAAAAACGAGGGATTGGTTGCTCTTGACGGTTCAACATCACAATAGAGATGTTGAATCTTACATGTGTAATCTACTACAATCAGAGAAGTTGACGCCATAAAATATAATCATAACGCTAAATATTTCACTTGGACTAGCAAAGGAGTTCTACATTTTATTACATAAATGCACAAATATTTTCCACACCCACTTGATATGCTCTTCCCCACAAGCCACCATCATATAAATCCCTAGCTACCCAAAATGCTTATAGATACTAATGAAACAAGGGATTTTGAATCTTTCAAGTCTTGTTTGGTTGTAAATAGGTTTTAACTCGAATATGATTTAAAAAATATTATAAATTCTAATATAATAAAGTTTATTTGAGTTGAATTGCAAAGATTATTTGATATTTTAGGTACTAAATTCAATTAAATCTGAATAAATTGTTTTGCTACTTACTCAAATATTCAAGATTTTATGTAATTGTGATATTGTATTAATTAAACAATGGGGGAGAAACGGGGATTGTTCTTCTGTACTGTTTTTTTTTCCTTTCCATTTTTGCTGTTTGGCCGATCCGAATCGTATTCGTATGTAAGCTCACTCATGGCTTCTCACGCTCTCTTGTAAGAGCCGACGAGCTCACCTGCTAATTTTTTCATTTAACGATGGTCATGGAGGAGGAACAGAAGCTCCCAGAGGCTAGAAAGTCCAGGCTTATTGTTCGTCTCGGTTCCTTCCTGGTATCTCACAGCGCCTTCGTCAGGTCCGGTCTCTCATACCAACCTTTTCGTTTATGCTGCTTACATCTTTTCTCTATTAGCTGATGAGCATAACTCTTTATTGATCTATCTTCTGCGGAAATGAATATGTCAGTGTAATCTGTTGTGTCGCTGGGTTCATCGCTCTCTTCCTGCTTCCAGTCCTAGCAAAGAACACCTATGTCTCGGAGAATGCTCTCATGCCTGGTACTCTACTTTATTGTTACTTCGCTAATGATTTGGTTTCTCTTATTAACAGAATTTTGTAAATATTGATAATTTAGGACTTAGAAGTCATCCTTGGATGTATCAGTTAGTTGCAGGGGTTACGAGTTTTCACTTTCGATATGCTGTGGATTAAGAAGGTTGCACATACAAATATATTGTCCGAAGCCAATGATTAACTTCATATATTTTTGTCCTTCCTTCCGCATTATGCTGTCTAGATGAAAGATATTGTTTTCTTGCAACCTTAAGGATTATTTTAAAGCCATAAATGTTTCGTTTTAGTAATGTTTTGGAGCATAGAAGCCTCACAGAATTACCTAAACATAACTTGTCTAATGCTGGTGTTATGTGCTAAAAGTTGAAGTTTTCTTGAATTTATTTTATAAGGTTAATGTCGAATGAATTTAGGATGCACTGACATGCAAAAATTCATGTATTTATTTTCATAAGAATCACATTCAGTAGAGGCAGTGCTGGATACTTTTACTCAGGAGAAATCATATGGAGTGCATGCATGATATTTCAATTGCTTTAACATATGATCTCAGGCAATCTGTCTTGCTTGAGTATGTTTCAAATGAAAAAGGTATGATTTTTATTTCGTATCCATCGTGCATTTCTTTGTGATAATTCGTAGCTATAAAACTATAATTGAATTATTAGCGAAGTGGAAGCTTGCAAGATTCTGATAAACTTCAACTATTGTAAATGAACTTGTTGAGACACCAGTGTTTCTAAAACTTGGTGTTTTTTGAAAACTAGCGATTATTTACATATTCTCATTTTCATAATTAAATGATGACCTTAATTTTCATAAACAACCTAAAATTTTTAATTATGATATTGGGGGAGAGTAGTTGTTCTTGCAACCTCTATGTCTATATTGATCGATTGATCTTCATACACTAATCATAGATATGTATAATTCATAGGAGGTTGCCAACCATGCCAAAAGAGCCAATTTCAACTCAAGTATATTAATATTATATGTGAACACTAATCATAGATATATATAAATGAATATGAGGCTCCCAACTATGCTATTACATGGATAATGATTGTTTCAACACAAGTTTATCCTTGCTAATTTTTTATCCAAACGAAACCTAAATGTTATATCAACTTCATTCACTTATGCCACGAAAAGTGTACAAGCTAAAATTTTCATTAACTTCTGAATTAATGTATCCGTATATGCACACTCCCAAAACTGAGTTCATGGTTCTAAAATTCATCGTGCGTAAGAATTTAGACAAAATTTGGTCAAAGTTTATGGCATTTCTATATATTGAATCCATTTAATTTCATATGATGAGTAAAGTATAATTAATTTTATGAAGGTTGTTGTTCACTATTCATTCTTTCATTGCATGTGATGCCTAGACATAATCACATAAGTTGTGAAAGTTTTATCTTTGAGTAGTTCTAGTGCCATAAGTTATGGTTAATGGATTATTTGCACGTGCAATGAACAAAATACAAATTACTTGATGAAGTTTTATGATGCATGCAAAAGTTAACTATGCCATTTTTTTTAAAGAGGGTCACGCTTTCTTCTCTTTAGAAGGTGTGAACGATTTAGATATCTTGGGTCCATTGTTCAAAGCGATGGTGATATAGATGGGGATGTTAATAGTAGAATTCAGGTTGGTTGGTTGAAGTGGAGGAATGAGTCCGGCCTATTGTGTGATAGAAAAGTACCGCTTAGACTCAAAAGGAAAATTTATAAGATGGTGGTGAGACCTTCAATGCTCTATGGTGCTGAATGTTGGCCTTTAAAAGAGAAGCATAATGTTAAGTTAAGTGTTGCCGAGATGAGAATGATTAGATGGATGAGTGGCTTTACACTTAGAGACAAAATGCGAAATGAATATATCCGTAATAGGGTTGGAGTTGCACCGGTGTCGGATAAAATTAGAGAGAGTCGCCTTAGATGGTTTGGTCACATTAAACGTCGACCACCTGATGATCCGATTAGGAGAGTAGATGTTTTAAATACAACTTATGTTAAGAAAGGCAGAGGCAGACCTAGGAAAACTTGGGCTTATTGCATAAAAAATGATCTTAATCTATTAGAATTAAACGAAAATTTGACACTAAATAGGACGCAATGGAGAAAAAGGATTCATGTAGCCGACCCCACTTAGTGGGATTGAGGCTTTGTTGTTGTTGTTGTTGTTGTACGCTTTCTTCTCTTTAATGTGAATGGATCAGTTCCATACACAAATATGCCTTCTATATTTTTCAGCAACATGATAGTCTAATGTGACACATTAAGAATGTTATGGATCATAAGATTAGAAGATCTGAAATCAAAAACCATGCATCTTGAATGATAACTTCAACCTTGTAAATTTTTTTTCGTTATTATAACTTTATTTCCAAGGGACATTGTGTTTTCAAAGAACAGTTAATTTTTTCTAAAATTACAAAGATTTGTAAGAGAAGAAGATTTTTGCAGATTGATCATGCAAGGCATGAAAATGCACAACCCAACTTATAAATTTCAAGCCCAAGTCAAGTGATCGACTACATTGAAAAAACAAATCAAATTCTTTTGCACATTTTAAGGAGTCAAATTCGAACAGTAAAGTTCCTTTTCACGTTTCATGAGTCAAGTCCAGTTGGTCAAAAATCATCCTCCACCTCGTAAGGAGTTAACTCCATGATTTCATCCATGATGTTTTACGGCCTCCACTTCCATTTCAGAACTACCTACTACAAAAGACCACCTAACTTAAATTTAAATTTATATAAATGATATTTTGTGATTTCATTTATAGTAATCATTTTTAGGATGTGAACATTATTCCCTCTTATATAAATAGTGAAGAAATCAATGAAAGGTAGACTGTTGTGTTTTGATTTTTGCTTTGGAATTATTTCCCTCCACTCAGTGTCGGACTACTTTGTGGAGTTTTGGTGGCCTATTGGCCTCCAGGTCTTAATCACATGAATACTCTGGAGAGAAATTATATGATTGCATTTTTTTTTTATATGTATAAATCCGCTCATTCACAATGATGCGGTGATAGGTGCCTTATTCCACTTTGAAGGATGAAGGCCATTCATGGAAGAATTGGTGTTGTCGTGGTCATGGTTTGAAAGCTTGCTAAGGCTACATTTCATGCCCCTATTTCCACTAACTTTCATTTTAGGTACTCACCCATAATCCATCTTTGTCCTCACATGAAAATGTAAAAGTATACACAACATTTCCTAAGGGCTATCGGTTCATTCTTCACTTGAAAATTATATTTATCTATGGTTTCATTTATTGTGCTCAAATATTCAATTAGTTTATCATAACCTGTATTAGTTGCTAGTACGATTTATCAAATGATGTACCTATATCAATATCTATTGTCATCTTCTATGCTTAAATCCCGAAGAGCTCTTAGTGTTACGTTCTCTGATTCTTAGAATAGGGGTTAAATGTTTAAGTCTGCTCTATGAATTTTTGCTAGAAATTAGACGTGTTATACTCAGGCATATTTCTAGAACCCATCCCTATCTTTATTTAACTGACTTGGTGCCTTGCTTCAATTGATTAAATATTAAAAAATCTTCTATGCTTGCACAATATCGAGCAAGTTGCTTTAAAAGTAGTCTCAATTTTGCATCAGTGCAATTCATGGATGTGACTAATTAAATGTAAAATTGGATTGACCATTACATTTTTTTTTCTGCATTTTTTCTGTATTAAGAAGGGATCTTCATGGAAATCTTCTAAGTGGTCAAAATTTTTGGCAATATATAGTTTTTGCATTGTGATAATATTGTTTTGTTTTAGGAATCTTTGAAAACAGTCATGATTCTTTCTCTTCATGTTATTTATACTTGGATCAGTTATGGTGATTATGTTTTTTTGGTAAGTTAGTAATTTTTAGCGTGTTGATATACCAAGTTATCATTCTTTTAACAGGTTCAGCAAATCCTACGTTTTCCAATCAAGATGTACTGGAAGCAAATATATTTGTTAAAGATATCTATGAAAAGAGAAGATTGGGAGACGGTTCAGGAATGTATGTATTATTCATAAATCTAGCTTTTGTTATCTTTGGAATGTCAGTCCCACTTTAGCATGTTTCAGTGCTTGTAGCTAAGTTAAATATTGCATAGTTCCTTTTGTCTGGAGTTTTATGTTTGGTCAGGTCTGTTGTTGCGAACATTGTATTTTGAACAAAATATGCTAATTTAACTTATCACTGTTGCCTCATTTCCTTCGATATTTTGGAGTACATATATTCTTCAATAATAAGGTCAATGTATGAATAACACAAGAATTCTAAAAAATATGAGGATATTGAGCCTCAATCAATGCTCTTGCAGCTCTGCACATAGGTTCATTATCAGTGATTATTTGAACTACTTTATCTAAACCTACACCCACAATTACTTCTTCAATTTTATTGGTAATGTAAAACTTATCTTTATACGCCACTTCACAGTTAGTAGCTTTTGTAAACATTGGTCTAGATTCCGTGAAGCCCATAAAATTAATGAGAGGCTTTCTTTGCACCTCTATTCAACCATTACAAACTATTGTAACTCCTTTCTCATTCCAAGTCTCTTTATAGGCTCAAACAGTCTCTTAACACGTGCTCTCTCCTTTTGAAGCAATATTGTTCTTAATAGATTATAACCAGAGGAATATATCCAATGATTGTGTTTTTGGTTATATATGAGAATACACTAAAATAATATGAATTTATTGCCAAATAAAATGGAAGAGCTGCAAAATAAAACGTGTCAGTAATTTCTTCATATAATCTCTAGCTTGCAAATTATATCCTCTTTCAATAGCACTATTGCCATACATCTTTTCTTATAATCATAGTTATAACCTTCTGCTTAAAATAAATGCGCACTTGACTGAGAGCTACACAACTAATTAGAATCACTCGCCCAAAAGAAGAAAGTGGAACCTTTTTAAATGCAATAATCTTCTTTTTCTACTCAGCATCAGCATCTAACTTTCACATTTCTTGAACTTCTGTCGAATTTACTTTAGGACATGTTTGAATACCAACTCCAGATTGTCGAAACAAGTGTGCTCACTCTAGAATACGTTCCATTGAACTTTCCTTCACGAAAGTGACACTGAAATTTGACATTATCTCCTGTGATTGATCACAATTTCTCTAATTTGGTGACATATGCCTACAAAGGCTTTGTCTCATCTGCTATGAGATTGTTAGAGGCACTTTTAGTAGCTATTATCCTATTAATTTAATTGCAGAAACTATAACATTTAATATACATGCATATATAAATGAGGCATTTACATACATTATACTTAGCATGCAATTCTTATGTATTTCCATATCTTACACTAATCTACTAAATGCATATGAATTTGCTTGTATGTACGTAAATGTACCATTTAATTAATCTCGATACCAAACACAGAAGAATTTCGTGTTACCATCTTAAAAAAAATAAAATTAACCAAATAATTAATTAATTAAATAAGGGACGAAGCACAAAGGTCTAACCGCTAAACCCGCACATGTGGATCGCCCCCTAGCTCGTGTCGAAGCTTTGGATTGGGAGGGAGATCGCGTGGATGCTCTATGAAGGGAATATATTTACGTATAATATCCCTTTACTCTCTCTCTCTATCTCTCTCTCTATCTCTCTCTCTCTCTCTCTCTCTCTATATATATATATATATATATATCTATATCTATATAGTGAAGGCATATTGAGACATTTACATACATTTTACATAGCATGCAATTCTTCGTTAATTAAATATCTCACACACAAATCTACTAAATGCATAGGAATTGGTGGTATATATGTAAATGTCTCATTTAATTAATCTCGATACCAATTACAGAAGAATTTCATGTTACTATTGTAAAACAAATATAAATAAATAAATAAGGGACGAAGCATGAAAGTCTAACCACTAAAACCGCACACGTGGATCGTCTCTTAACTCGTGAAAAAGCTCCGGATCAGGTGGGTGATCACATGGAAGCTCTAGAAAAGGGAAATTATTTGTATACATTATCACTTTACTAATATATATATATATATATATATATATATATATATATATATATATGTATGTATGTATGTATGTATGTATGTATGTATATATATATATATGTATGTATGTATGTATGTATATCTGTATATATATATCATACATTTTACATAGCAAGCAATTCTTCTATATTTACATTTCTTACAAACTAATCTACTAAATACATATGAATTTGGTGGTATCTAAGTAAAGGTCCCATTTAATTAATCTCAATACCATATACAAAAGAATTTCATGTTACTTTTGTAAAAAAATAATATAAATAAATAAATAAATAAATAAGGGACGAAGCACGAAGGTCTGACCTCTAAATCTGTAGAAGTGGGTCGTTCCTTAGCTCGTGTCGAAGCTTTGGATTGCGAGGGAGATCACGCAAAAGCTCTGGATCGTGCTCTCGCTGGAATCGAAGCTTTAGATCGTCCACTAGCTCGTGTTGAAGTTCTGGATCACGATCTTTAGCTCGCTTGGAAGCTCTGTATCGTGCTCTAGATCGTTCCCTTGCTATAGTCGAAGCTCTGGATTGCGTCGAAGTCTCCCTCTCTTCAATCAAGGCCACTCGATGACTCCTTTGTGTTTATCAGGGCTGCTCAGCGACTCCCTTCCTTCAACCAGTGACGCTCGATGACGGCTTCCTCTCCGCTTCTTCAACAGAGGCTGTTGAGAATGATTGTGAGGTGATGGTAAGATCTACAGATCAACATAGCTTTTATTTTGTGTTACCGCTTAGGATTCTGCTTTGATGCCGCTCGATTTTAAGTTCCTGTGTTCAGTGTCAAGCCGTGTCCAAAAGTGTTGAGAGGTGTCCGGGAAGTGTCGAATTAACTGGACAGCTCCGATACGTTTAGTAGAGTGTCAGACACGTATCAGCCTGTGTTGGAGCCGTGTCCGTGTCCGACATGTGTTTGACAGGGGTACAGCTTTTGTTTAGAGGTGTCAGTGCTTCAAAGTTTTTTAGCTATGCTTTTATTAGGGTTAATATAGCTAATACGACTGAGCAAGGCTCTAAAAGCTCAGATTGTTATACTAGTTGATATATTTTAGTGCAAGGTGTGCTGTTTGTCAACCAGTTCGTCTTTAATAACTTATTGTATCCGATATTTCAAATTAAATTTTCCTTTCAGGTATAATTTATGTTCTGATTTAGCTTATCTGTGTCAGGGAGATTGCAAGATTGATCAGGAAGCGCATGGAAGATGTGGGTGCTGAGGTATATTATCATAAATTTCAATTTCATAAGATCCAGTTCCATCCTCTTCGTTTCTTCTCTTCTGCCCCTCCGACTGTGGCAGAACAAAATAGCAGTGGTTGTACTATAAATGGTGTCAGTCCTGTGGGCATCATACGAGCTCCTCGTGGTGATGGAAAAGAGTCGATTGTATTAGTAACTCCTTATAATTCAGAAAATGTTAAATTGAATGAAGCCTTATCACTAGGCCTTGCCTATTCAGTCTTCTCTCTTCTTAGCCGAGTTGTATGGCTGGCAAAAGATATTGTCTGGGTAGCTGCAGATTCACGATATGGTGAGTATGCATCAGTTGCTTCATGGCTTAAGGATTACTATATTCCTATTTTTTCTAGCGATTCAGGGAAATTTGGTATTGACATGTGTTTTGAAAAAAAAGAAAATCATGGGGATGATAAAACTTCATTTGATGATTCACCCTATGCTGATTTTAGACGTGCTGGAACTATGGCTGCTGCTCTTATTGTTAAGGTCACGGATAAGGAGAGAAGTGAAAGGGACAGACTTGATATATATGCTGAGGCATCAAATGGACAGATGCCAAACCTTGACCTGATAAATATAGTCCATTACTTGGCTGTTCATAGACAGGGTTTGCATGTGAAGGTTGGGACTTTTGGATTTTTACTTAATTCTGCATTGCTCAAGCATGTTGGTGAAACATTACAACGCCTGTCCAGGCTGGCCCAAAGCTTAAATCCTGGATGGAAACTGGGTGTTAAGTCCGCTGATTTTGTTGAAGGTACAGCTACTCTTGCAAGTTCTATGTATTACCAGGTAAGTTTAATTTTAGTTTTCTTCTTTTACTAGCTCTGCTTAGATCAAAATGTTCATCGATTTTCTTTTTACTATTTTAGGCACTTGGGGTGCCCACTGGGCCTCATGGTGCTTTTCGAGATTTTCAAATTGATGCAATTACTATGGAGCTCTCACCCAGGACTTCTCTAACTAACGAGAATGGCGTGTCTTCCTTTCTTTTGAGAAGTGGCAGGTTGGTATGAAAGAATCTATTAATCTTTTCTTGAATTGCAAAGGGTACTTGTTATATTTGTGATGATTCTTTGTATACATCGTGGGATTTAGAAAAGACAGGTTAGAATGCCATAGAGAGTGATTATCGGCAAGCTTGTTCTATAACCTAGGGGAATCATTGAAAGGGCAAGCAGATCGGTTTTAACAAAATATATTTTTAAATTGATCATTGAAGTCGACCAAGATTTATTTCAACTTTAGGGTTTGAGGTTTCCCATAGAATTAAACCCTTATAGTTAATTATGTTTTTGAGGACTTGAGAATACTGTCAACTTAGTACTGTCTTTGACACTCTGGGAAAGTGATAACAAATATAAACGATTAAGAAAACTAAAATTTTGGATTATCATGGATGATCAGAGCAAAGATAGAGCCACCAAAAGAAGGATTCATTAAAGATCATTCATAATGTGATTTGGAAGCCAAATATTCTGGAGGGAAACTAAGATTTAAGCTAAATATTTGAGGTTTTATTTTATAACAGCATGATAGAAATGCTCGCACTTGACTCATGGAACTCTTGTAGGTATCTGCATTGAAAGGGAATAGGTCTCAAACTAAGTTATTGGGGTCTTATAAATCTACAATCTCTGAATTGAGATGTTCAAACTAGACTCGCAACATATAAGTTTAAATGTTTTAGCCATAACCTAGCCATATAATGCACATCACTACATGTCCTGTTTAGTGAGATGCAAGTTTAAGGAACTCTAGTCGACTTAGACGTATACTTCTAGATGGCTTGAATATATATTTTACAATTTCATAAAGAAAGTGACGCGGGCGCTTAGGAATAGTGCCCCCTAGTGGGGCGCTTCGAAATAGCGGGGCCGAAGCCAGTGAAATCACGTGAAGAGGAGGGCACCAAGCAGTCGCGAGAGTACGCGACCACTCGAGAAGGATTGCGAACCCCAATCCAACGGTCCAAAACTGCGGTAATTCGCGATAGGTTGTAATCACCTCGAAGAGGAGGTGACTACGAGCCTTCACGAGCCGATACTTGGGCTATTTCGATAATCTACCACACTGTCTTCTTCTAACCTTCCTTTTGTGTAGAAGTAGGAGGCTATAAATAGATTTCCCTTGTGCGTGGGGGAGACAGTTCTGATAAAGTGCCTTTACATATCCTGTGTGGAGTCTTCTCCCTCTTGGTAGGGCTATATTCTGATGACAGGTGGTGCTTTGACTGTTTTCTGCTTCGAGGTGGTGTTCCATACTTCCAATTTCCATTGTTTCTTCTCACCAATCACCCTTCCTACCTCTTCCCTAACTGCCTACCACCTCCATACACCGCCACTCTACCGCCACTCTACCGCCACTCATGCTAATCCTACAACCTTGTTGTTCTACCTACCCACAGCCAACCAAATACCATCACTAGTACCCAAATAAACCCCAACACCTCTCATCTTGCCCTACCACCCCGCCTACGCTGCCACCACCTTCGTGCATCTCCCTAGATCCCTAACCGGATGGGATACCTCTATTATTGTATTTCCTTTCTATTTAGTCGTATTGTAATCCTATTTCTACATTAATAAAAGTTTGATTCTGTGTTCCACCGTTCTTCCTACTAGTTTCAATATCAGAAAGTTGCCTAGTCTAGCCGATTTTACAATCCTATCCCATGGGTAAGGTTGGCCAAATGCTAGCATAAAAGGTTTATATGTAATGATTTTTTTTAAAAAATTATCTTGGTTACTACATGATGACACAGGCTTTGTTATGTTGTGAATTCACCCAATTTTGACAATTAAGATTGCTTATAGTCTCAAGACACAGAATCTACATGAGTGTATTGGATCCAACAATTGGCCTTTGACATCTTTATCTATCTTTATAGGAGACAGGTAAGCAAGTTAATTTAAAAGTTAGTAAAAAACATGATTGATGACACAAAATTGGTTTGGAAATTAATATAATTTTGGCACAACAACAATGATAACAACAAGCATTTATCCCACTAAGTGGGTCAGCTACATGAATCCTTTATCTCCATTGTGTCGTATTGAGCGTCATACTTTCATTTAATTCTAGTATATTAAGATCATTTTTTATACAATATACCCAACTCCCTGTTTTTCTTAACATAAATCAAATCTAAAACATATACTTTCCAAACTGGATTATCAGATCGACATTTGATGTGACCAAACCATCTAAAACAACTCTTTAATCTTGTCTGCCACGAGAGCTACACCAACCCTATCACGAATATATTCATTTCGCATTTTTTCTCTAAGTGTCAAGCCACTCATCCACCTAAGCATTCTCATCTCAACAACACTTAACTTTGTTTAATGCTTCTCTTTTAAATGCCAACATTTTGCGCCATAGAGCATTGCAGGTCTCATCACCATCTTATAAAATTTTCCTTTCAATTTAAGCAACACTTTTCTATCAAACTATAGGCTTGAAACATTCATCCACTCCAATCGAGCAACTTGAACTCTACTACTAACATCCCCATTTATTTCACCGCCACTTTGAACGATAGACCCGAGATATTAAAAATTTAACACTTTTTAATGATTTGATCACCCATAGTTACAACTTTGCCATTAGAGTTACTACTACAAAAATTATATTCCATGTATTCAATTTTAGTTCTATTCAAACAAAGGCCTTTAGACTCCAATGTAGACCTCCATAATTCAAGTTATTTCTGAACTCTTTCTCTAGTCTTATCCACAAGAAGGATATCATGAGAGAAAAGCATACACTAGGGTACAACCTCATGTAAATGTTTAGTAAGAGCATTCATAACTAAAGCAAAATGCCATGGGCTTAAAACCGGTCCCTAATGTAATCTATTTGCAATAGGAAAATACTTGGTCAATCCTCCTATTCGAATACAAGTAACAACTCTAGTATACGTATCGTTAATGACTTGAATATAAGTCATGTCAACACCTTTATTCTCTAGAACTCTCCAAAGGACTTCTCTTGGAATCTTATCATAATTCTTTTCTAAATCAATAAAAATCCTCCTTATTCTCTCCGTACTTCTCCATCAAATCTCTCAATAAATGTATAGCTTCCATAGTAGACCTGCTCGCATAAATCTGAACTAATTATGAGAAATTTTTGTATCACGTCTTAACCTATGTTCAATTATCCTTTCCCGTAATTTTAAATATGACATATCAACTTAATTTTACAAATTGCACACTCTTGTGCATCCTCTTTATTCTTAAAAATAGGGATCAAAATACCATTCCTTCACTCTTCAGACATCTTTTTAGTTTTTAAAATAATATTAAAGAGTATAGTAAGCCAAGAAACTCTTAAATATTTTCACACTTCAATTGGGATGTCATCATGTCCCACTGATTTTCTACCTTTGGTTTTTTTTAAAGCCTCATCAACTTCTATTTTACTAACGAGACAGTAAGAATAAATTATTTCATTATAATTAATGATATTAAGTTCACTAAGTTCGATCGTATTTTCTGAAACTTCATTGAAAAACTTATCAAAATAGCTGATCCACTTATTTTGAATATCTTCTTTTAAGAAAATCATTTTCATCTTTAATATACTTGAGTTAAATCCTTACTTTTTTTTTCTTTAGTTGGTTAATTTATACATATATTTTTCACTTTTCTCAGCATCTAATCTATTATAAAGATCGCTAAAAGCAAAATTTTTAGCATTTCAAATTGTTCTCTTAGACTCATTACGGGCCATCTCATATTTTATTCAATTCTCCAACTTTTACATTTAAACCAATTTTTATAACGCAACTTATATTTTAAGTTTTTTTTGCACATTATTATCCCACCACTAACTACTTTCTTTTATAGAAAATTTTCTCTGATTGTTCAAGTACATCATTTGCCACTTGTTTAATAGTGTTTGTTACTTTTATCCCACATAAAATTTGTTTTTTTATGAACATCCCAAATCTTAAAATTTTGAAGTTTGCTCATAAAATAACCTCCATCTAATTTTATGATAATGTTTCATGATATTATTAATCTTAAAACTCTTCATCTTAAAATCCAGAACTAATAATCGATGTTAAGTCTTTAAATTTTTATTTGGAATGACCTTATATTCTTTATATTCTCGACGACATCTTTTACTCATAAGAAAATAATCAATTTTTATTCTATTAGACCCATTTATATAAATAACTCATTTCTTTTCTTAAATAAAAAATTAGCTATAACAAAATCATACACTAAAGCAAAATATAATATAATTCTACCTTCTTTATTAATCACTTCCAAATCGTAGCTACCATGAATATTTCTAAAATCTTCTACCACTCTAACAACATATCCATTTAAATCTCCAATGAAAATCCTTTCTTGAAGAGATATCATTTGTATTAATTCTTTTAGGTCATTCTAGAATTTTCTTTTGGAACCTATATCTAAACCTACTTGAGGAATATAAATACTTATAACATTAAAAGTCTTAGTATCAACAACAATCTTAAGAGTTTTAATTTTATCTCTAATTTTATTAATTTTTACAACATTATCTTTCAAACTCTTAACTATAATTACACCTACACCATTTCAACTGTGATTCCTATATGAATACCAAATTTTAAAATCTAATATTTCAATCTCCTTAGCTTTTTCTCCAACCCATTTAGTTTCTTGAATACATAAGATATTTATCTTCCTATGAACCAAATTTTAAAATCTAATATTTCGATTTCCTTAGCCTTTTCTTCAACCCATTTAGTTTCTTGAATACATAAGATATTTATCTTCTTATGAACCAAAATGTCAACTATTTCTATTAATTTATCTGTGACAGTACCTATATTCTAGGATCCTATCCTAGTAGTAATTTCATGGACTAAACTTTTTACCCGCATCCGTCCGTAATGTGGGAACTCTTGCTTATTCGACACTACACCTGGATGCCGGTATAATGGTCATTGCATATTTTTTACTGTTTTCTGGCCATACAATGCGTCGCTTCAAGGAGATGCCCTAGCAGTTACGCAAGAATTATAGGTTTCATGTCATGATTTAGATAGAAAATATTAATGCACCTAATCATTTTAGTTATTTGAAGTAATACATCATCTATAACAACATGGTAAATTATACTTACGCACAACACAATATCATGGATTCTCAACTGTGTGAACGCATACGTATGCTGAAAGTGATTGCATAATATAGCACATGAAATATCTTTCTTTAATGTGATATCACAATACAACATAGTTCTACTAATATACTATGATTTATTCTGCATATGATTGTATATAGACACCATGCATTAACAAGTCTCATAATTGTGAATGTGGGTGTATTTTCTTGAAAGCATAAGTGTGTAAAAGCATGTGTATCAAGTCTAACATAAACTAGCCTTCACATTCACGTGAAATTTTCTTTTTTGGCATGATCTGAAGTGTGCACATTTCAAGTGTGATGAATATACATCGTTCACTTGGTGACACACGTTGTGAGATCCGGGACACTGGAAGTAGGCTGCAAGAGGCGAACCTGTTCCGGGATCTCATAAACTGAAAATTCTGGTTTATTTGCTGACTGGTTTATGTTCCAGCCTACTAGGTTTTGGTTCGTCCCCCTTTACTTATATATTTTCCTAAATTAGCACTGGTATTAGGTTATTTTACTTGGAAATTATTTATATATTTGGCAGTGATTTGGGATTTCTGTTTGCTTTGGTTTTATGCAATGGGAGATTGTTCTCTATAGATTTTCTTTGCCGTTGTGCTATATCCTTGATCTTTCTCATATGGTGTGATTGTAACTTGACTGGATTTTTTGGTTATCTTTCCTAGACTTTCGACGACCCTCCAACATCATCAACCCTCAATGCTAGCCCTTTGTAGTGTAACACTCGAGAATTTTGAACTGGTTAGTGTCAGTTTCATGCTTTTAAGACGAGAGATGGAGAAAACGAGAGACAAAGAGAAGTATTTGAAGATGACATGACTCGAGTGGAGGGGAGACAAGCGAGCTCATGCTGCTTAAACAAAGGAGTCGGTCCCCTGTTCGAAAAATCGAAGGAGCAAGTAATAGAGAAAGAGACAGAGAGATTAGAAGAGACGAATGCAGGCATAGCTTGAGGATCCAATCGATCAAATGAAGTAGGAAGAAGGGGGCAACTATTGCGTGCAGGCTTCATATGGGATTTGATGCACGGAGTAGGAGACGAGTCCAAGCTGCAACAATCGAGCTAGATTTGTGCAACAATCGAACTTAGGTACGAAGTAGGAGCAAACTCAGTGAAGGATAAGAGAGGCAGGACCAAACTTGTACTGTTTGTAGGTTTGATCACGATAAAGTTGATCGTGACGAGTAAGTTTCTATGAAGGATTTCCTACGTATAAATTACAAATTCTAAATGTAATTTAATTTTAATGAGATGTTTAAAAATATTTTGGTAAACTCTATGATGCAGGGCTTGGGGGAGGACCGACTTGGTTGGATCGGCCGGTCCTCAAGGGAGGGGGGTTGCCGCCCCCCTTCTTCCTCTTCCCCCTTTTCTTTTCTCTTCTTTCCCCCATTCCCGTTCTTTCCTTTCCCAACACTTTCCTATTTTAAATGTTTTCTTAAAAATCTGAAATCCTGATTATATTTTATTCCCTTTTTGTATTTTAAAACCTTTCTTATTGTGAGTCCTTTCCAAAATCTGAATTTTGTTTACTTTATTTACTCTTCCCTAAATTTGATTTTCTCTTACTTTATTTCATTACCGAAATCTGAAATTCTAGTTTGATTATTTTTCTTATTTTAAGTATTGCCTAAAATAAAGTTCTAGTCTCACTATAAATAGAGGAGGATGTGCTTAGAGTTAGGAGTCTTTGTTTTGCATCTGAATTCAAGTTTTAGCCTTGGTATTTACCCTTCAAGGGTTGTATCCAATGTCGAGGAAGTGCTTCGACTGTCCCTTGTCAGAGGTGGTGATCGTCTCCACGGGTCCGGGTGGTGCTCCAGCTGCAGCTCGTCCTCGACGAGATGTTTATCTATTCTTCCAACCAACTTGCTGCTGTCAGTCTGCTTTCCAGCTCTACATCAGACCTCCACCTTGCTGCCCTCCAATAGGACTCCTCTCCCGTCGCTATCTTTCACATCGACCTCCTAACAACACACCATTCGGCTCTTTCCAGCAGCTGCCAACCACCCAGCAGATCGCCACCTTGCCGACATCCAGCAGGGCTCCTCTCATGTCTCTGTCCTTTGCGTCAACATCCTTCTAGCGCACCATCCAGCTCTTCCCAACAGTGATACGACTCTTTCCAACAGCTGTTTGACTCTTCCCAGCAGGCTGCCACCTTGCTACCTTTCAGCAGGACTTCTCTTCCGTTGTTGTTCTTCGAGTTGACCTCCGTCCAAACGTCTCTCCGGCTTTCACCGTAGCCACCTGCCTTGCACCACCACTCGGTCTCCCTTGCCGAGCTTGTTGTGTCTTCATTGTTGTCGTTGTTGCACTTTTGCTTTGTGGGTTTTTCCTTTCTTTTGAGTCTTCATTGTATCATTATTTTTATTCAGTAATAATATTTTTCGTCTTGCGTCGTGGTTTGGGATAACTCCGCTATCGCCTTAGATTATAATTTTTAGCTATAAAGTAAAAATTGTAAAGCATTTCATCCAATTACGGTTGTTATAGCTCAACTATAGTTTTTGTAGCCAACGACTAGTATTTTAGCCACCAACTACAGTTGCTATAGCCCAATTATGATTGATGTAGCCAAACTACTACTATACATTTATGATTATTAGTTTTTGTAATCCCATCTTTCTTAATTCAGGAGAAAAGTGACTTATGTACTTTTAATTTCCTAGTAGACTTCTTTGATTAGGTTATGTCCTATGGTTTTTTTCTCTCTCTAGAATTTTTTCTTCTAGAAAACATGATTCTCTTATATTTCTATCAGTGTGCTGGAAAATTTTATTGGGCTAAATATAAACATTTGTGAATGAAAAATGAAAACTTTGTAAGAATTGAAAATTGTCTCAATATATAAAACGGTTTAAGGATAAACAAATGCCTTTGATTTAGAAAAATTGAAATAATTACTAAAAGTAGAAATATAATATAATTATCCACTTTAATTAAGAGACGTCTCATTTCTCTAATTCTTCTTTCCTGTTACCTCTCCTAATGTGATACCTGTGATGTAACTATATACATAATTAGTGTTTGCTAAGTCTTTGGTTTAGTGTTATTATGATTATTATGTATTTTTTGAATTTAATTTATTAGTTAAGCTTCTTTAACATGCCCTTTTTCTTTTTTCTAGCTTATAGTTTAATAACATTACATACTGACTAATTAATTATACATACATATATATATATATATACATACATACATATATATATATATATACATATACATATATATATATATATATATATATATATGTATATATATACATATATATATATATATATAATTTTAAATCATTTATTCCTCAAATTCTATTGATTAGCGTACTACTCTTAATCTCTATCTAATTTAAACATGCAATGATTTTATTAGCTATTTTTTCCTAATTTAATAATTTAAAAATTCAATTTAACTTTAATATTTCTTTTTGAGAAATTTAATTGCAATTTTTTTAAAATTTTTAATCTAATTAAATGGCAAATTTGCTCTTTATTTGATTCTTCTATTACTTTCAAGACTATAGTTCTTAGTTTTAACAAGTAGATCCAAGATTTAGTTTTTTTTCTTTATCACATTAACTTTTTTAAGCCTAACCTGAATAGTTTTTTAATTAATTTGATTCATGTGCTCAATCATCAAACTAAAATACTTAATTGTAAAATTAATATCTTATGAAATTTTTAAATCTTGAATTAGCTAAGTCTTGTCATAGACATGAAAATGTTTAATATCCTTACTCATTTTCTAAGTCCTCTCTCTCTCTCTTTCTATATATATATATATAAAGGATTCATGTAGCCATCCACACTGAGGGGGATAAAGCTTGTTGTTGTTATCATGGACATGAAAATTTGTATATTTCTTCTAGTTTCAATGTACTGTTTTTTTTTAAGTTTTCCTTATTATTAAATTATCCTATTGGAGTATTAATTTTTACGAAACAAATATATATATATATATTTGTTTCGTAAAAATTAATACTCCAATAGGATAATTTAATAATAAGGAAAACTTAAAAAAAAACAGTAGGCAATTTCATTGATCAAAAAGAAATGTTACATCTAAGATGGGGTATGTCCAAACAATCCCCATTCAGCAAAAAAGACAAAAAAGGGATGGTATATTATGACAAGTAAGTAATTGAGAGGAAGAAGCTTCATATGCAAGGTGGTGAGCCGGTTTGTTGTCTTCCCTGGGAACATAGGACCAGATGATTTGAGTAGAAATCGCCAGATGCTGAATTTTTTTCATCCAATATATCAGATACCAAGGGGGGGAGGTCTTCAGTTGAAGGATGTGTAAGAGTTGTAAGCAATCCAATTCCACATGTATATTGTTCGAACTTTAAAGACAAAGCCAATTTCAGCCTCAAAAGACGACTACTGATTTCAGCTTCAAGGGCATTTAGAGTCTCAATAGGAGCGACGAAATACCATAAACAATGCCCTTTAAAGTTTCTGCAAAGGCCACCAATGCCAGCCCTGCTACTAGAGTAACTTCCATCAGTGTTTAGTTTCACCCAATGCGGTGAGGGGGCCCTCCAAACAACTAACTGCACAGCAGGAGGGGTTGCTATCCTAGGTGAATTAGAAGATGAACCATTCAACTTTCTGATAAAGGATCGACGATGTAAGCTTATCTTATGAGAGGCGACGGGAAGGGCTCAGTACTTGCTAGACGATTCACGGCCAACCAGATAAACCAGAAGATAATGAAAGGAATATGTTTTTTTGAATGATGTTTCCAAGAACCCAACAGTCTTTAAGATTGGACCAGTTGGTAATAAGATATAACAGTTGTTCTCCTGTAAGTACATAAGCTCAAACACTTCTGGAGACTTCACAATGCAACATCAGGTGAATAAGGCTTTCCTCAGCAGAGTGGCATAGATGACATCTGGAAGGTCCTTTAATACCTTTAAGTTTTAAAATGTCATCAGTAGGAAGAAATTTTCTAAACAACCTCCAGCCGAAGAATGCCATGGATGGGGTTATGTTAGCTTTCCAAACACTTTTTCCCCAATCAGTAGATTGTCATTGGTAGTGAGAGTGATAAATAAACTTGGACTAACTTTGATGGTAGCTATTTTTGGTAATAAGTCTATCAGGAGCAGACGGATTGATAGGGAGATCTGAAATACTTTTAACAATGTGGGGGGAATTAACCTCACTAACCCTGGAGAGGTTCCACTTACCATGCACCCAGCAGTCAGATATATTAATTATACTAGAGTTAATAGGTTGATATTCCTTCAAAGAATGATTCCCCAACCAGTTGTCAAGCCAGAAATTGATTTGGCCTTCACCCACATATATATATATATATATATATATATATATATATATATATATATATATATATATATATATGCCGCTATCCGTACTCTTTGGTTGGCAAGTGAGTCGTGAGTCCCCTGGGTTCACTGGTTCGAGCTCGCTCGAGTGCATCTACTTGCAGCCCGGGATAGAGTAGTCAGACACATGAGGTTGGTTGGGTGCTCGTATCACAGTCTGCGGTCAATCTTATATATATATATATATATAACATAAAAGTTTTCGGTTAAGATTGGTTGTTATTGTTGATTTAGTCCTCTGTATAGCAACCTTAATCAATTCAAAGAAAATTTTTGATGAGATTAAAATTAGTTTAGCAATTTCATATAAAAACCTAATAAAATTTTGGGAAGAAATGGAAGAAAGTTTTGGAATCAAAATTCATACTTAAATTGGTTTTGGGTTTGGGTTTGTTTCCTCACTGTTGAAACTATTCTCGTTCACGTGCTGCTGCTAATGCACATGCAGACACTTTGCTTGAGCCACTCAGCCTGTTGCCACTTGATTACGTGTCTCTTTTGTCTCTCGCCCGACCTCTCTTTCACTTGGTCTCTAATTTGTTGCTTCCTTTCTCATTCGGCCTAGAGTGTCAAACTCTTAATTTCTTTGTTGTGTTAAGCGGCGAGTAGTGCTGCCCTAAGGAAGATGACAACGCTTATTTTGTTTTAAAAGGTGTTCTTAGGTAATCTCAATTTTTTAAAATTTATTCTTATTTTGTTACTTAATTTGTAAATTTAAAATTTATTTAATGTTAGTTGTTGTCATTAATTTTTTTTTGGAAGTTGAGCCTTAATTTCAACTAGGCTTGACATTAGCTTTTAAAGCGTGATTCGAACTTGAATCTCCTGATTGGAGATATGACTGTCTACCAACTCCTCCACAGCATTTACACTAATTTTATTTTTTTTATTTTACATGATTCTATTTCATTAATTATTTTTACTTATTTGGATTAATATATATGTGTGTATGTAAATAAATAAATAAATAAATAAATAAGTATATATATTGCAACAAAACGAAACTACATTAATCGTCAAAAGAGTACATCAAAAAGGGGCCCTAATATAGGGAAAGAGGAAGTGTATCCCCATGAAGCAAAACAACTAATGAATAAGGCGGAATGGAGCTACAAAAAGGTGTGCCTAAAAGCCCAGCAGCTTTGGCAATCTAATCAACAGATTTGTTTGCCTCTCTGTATGTATGTACCCATCTGTTATTACAGCTCGTAGAGATAGGAAGAATTTCATGAATCAGAATTTAGAAGATAATCTAGGGCCTTTTAACATAAGGATGTCATCAGTAGGTATCAGTTTATATTTTATTCTCCATTTGAACAGAGAAATGGAAGGTTTCAGAAAGGAATTCCACAACCATTTAACAATGTTGCCAGAAATATGACCATTCAAGGAAGAGTAAATGGTTCAGATATGTTAAGGGATTTTTTTATTATCAAAGAATCAGTTTTGTTAACTCCAATAGGAATTTTGGCAATGGAATGGGCATCAGCAACATCCAGGACCCCAAGAAGGGCTGACATATGCCAAGTGTCTTTGTGCCAAAAATCAGCAACTTTCACATTAATATTCCTAGGACCACCATATAAATCAGCCAAAGATCCCTCAGGGGTCCAATCATCATACCAAAAGCTTAGATATTCATCCCCGATCTCCCAGTTAAACAAAGTTTCTGCCTTAGCTTTATGGTTAGGCATCTCCTTCCAAGTGATGGAATCAGTAACTTTAGCAGAAATTTCCTTAGGCGAGTCCTCTTACAATACTTAGCAGCCATAAATTTGGCCCATAAGGAATCAGCTTTCTTGAATTTCATCCACAGCTTAATGAAATTAATCTCCATAAACTCATTGAGAGATATGAAACCCAAACCACCCTGATTAACAGGCTTGCAAACTTTTTTCCAAGTGGTCCAGTAGATATTAGCATCCTTACCATGCCACAAAAAATGGTTAAACATTTTCTCCATCATTTTTATAGTAGTAACAGGAATCTTTAAAACCTGAATGGTATAAAGTGGTATAATATATATATGCATATAAATATATATATGCATATATATATATATATATATATATATATATATATATATATATATATATATATATATATATATATATGTATATATTATTACACTGTATCTCGAATTCAAATCAGGTCAAGTTAAGGCTTTCTTGGCATTCGGTTGCAAGCCTATGCCCAACCCTGTAAATTTGTTTGGATCGATTTTTGTTCTGTTTGTCTCATGTGTGTGCGCAATTGTACATGCACCCTCATGCAATGTGCAAGTATTCTTTTTAAAATAATAAATTTTCTGAACCATCTCTGTACTTGTGCATGACTTTTCATACACATGGCTTTTTATCTAGATTCATGTCACCTTGGGAATTTTTGGGTATCCATGGGTCATACATTTCAACATGGCTTTGGTCTTTTGTAGCAATAGTTCAAGAACTTGCTAAGTAGTATTATGCTGTATTGTTCAGCCATGCACACGTGTATGTTAATGCAGTGCAGGATAATAAAAAAAATCATTTAATATGTGAATTTATTTGGGGAGTTTAACATTATGTTTTCCTGACTTGAGATATTTTTGTGCACATGGACTTTGTCTTGGAGTGCAAGCCCGCATGCCCTTTTTTTTTTTTTGCACTGTATGCTCACAAACACAATTGGAGCTTGCACATCTGAGTGCCTTATAGCTCATTATTATTTTTCCCTACAATAGGATAACTTGTAAACTCTTCATCTATGTAACATACTTTTGCTTAAATATCTTTTTATTCTGTAACTATTATAATCTTCAGATACTTATTTCCTGATCATGGTAAATTAGTTGCACTATTTACTCTATATTTTTATGGTATCATCTATTTCCTTGTGTAAACGTGATTCTTGCTTCTTCTTCTTCGTAGTAATTCTTTTTCATAGTTACATGACCTCATGCTCATCCTTGGTATACACTATTGTCATGCGGCAACTCTTTTCACAACTCTCCATCTTCTCTTTGAAACTTACCATAAATAAATGATGCAGGTTGGTTGAAGGAGTCGTTCGGTCAGTGAATAACCTCCTCGAGAAATTCCACCAATCTTTTTTTCTATACTTCTTAACAGCTCCTAATAAATTTGTCTCTGTTGGAGTCTACATGATTGCCTTCGCACTGCTTGTAGCTCCTCTTCCCATAGTGGCTGCTGCTCTCTTTTCCAGTACTGCAAGCACAAATCCTTCAAACACCACATCCAACGTGAAGCCAACTAAGCCATCTGGATCATGGAACTGGCTCCGTTCAGCAAAATTGGTATTCCTTGTTCACCTATGGGCCCTCATCGTCTCCTTACTTCCATACTTCATATTCCAAATACCCCACACTAACTCAACAAAGAGAATGCTTACCTGGTCTCTCTCTTCTCTTTTATTACTCTACCCGCTTACTCGTTTCACAAATTTGTTTGGCGAAGTTCACAGATGGGAAGTTCTGAAATCGGTAATGATTGCTGCTGCTTCAATAGGCCTAAGCCTTATGTCAATCATCAATTTCTCAATTGCTCAGGTTGGATCTATGCTTCTTGTTCCACTATGTCTAATGGTCCGGCCTCTGAAGAAACCAACACAGGCATCTTTGTTTCTGAGTGTGTTGCTCAAAATTTTGAACATATTGCTTGCATTGGTGGCATTCCCTCCAGCTTCACTGGCGATATTGAAAGGATTTCTTCATGGATTTGAGAGCATTAACATTGGCGATTTTTGGGAATGGGCTGAATTTCTATGGGTTTGGAACAGTGCCACCTATTTATATGTAACTCTGGTTCATCTTCCCTGCTGGTATTTATGTGTGCATATTCTACTACATAATTGAAAACAAACTAAATTTTCAATTTGAGGGGGATCTACGTGGGGCAGTGATCTAGTTATCTGACAGAAGCAATGACTTTAATCACATATGAACAAATGAAATTTTTAATTTGTTTAGTCCCTGCAATTTTATTGGATTCTTGGATGCTCAATTAACCAATCTAGAATGTCAAAATCCTTGAGATTATTGAAGGTATGTGTTTTATTTGTGCTTCACATGCATATTTTATACAGTTGTTAATTAGGGTGGATGAAATGAACCAGATAAATGATTTGTGAATAGTTAGATTCAAGTTTGCATATGGTATTTCATTCATTCGATTGTTCTACTTATTTTATTTGGCTTAGCTTGTTGTGCCATATATCAGTTGTTGGCTTCAGAGTTTGGAATTATCAAATTGGAAATATTCGTCTGCATAGATTTTGAGTTTCAACCATCTACTCTTAAGAGGGTGCTTGGCTGCAAGTAGGATTTAGCGTAGGTTTTAGTAAATCGGAAATTCATAAATCTATTAAGGATCTGTTTGGGGCAGCTTGTGCGTTTTAGGATAAGCATCTTATCCTGAAACGCGGTCCGCTGGTCGACCGCGGGGGTCGACTCGTGGCCTGTGTTTAGTGTAATAAATTCAAACGCCGCAGACAGCGTTTTCAAAAGAGGGAACCAAACTGTTAGGCGACATTTTCAAAAACGCTTTCACACTTATAAGCTGCCCCAAAAGGACCCTAAATTCACTCTCTGTGGATTGAATAAATTTTTTATTTCTCAATCAAAGATAAACTTTTCTCCCTTAAATTCAAAAATTTGTTTATCTATTGTGAGTAAGGTTTTTGTTGGCATACCGGGGCATGGAATAACCTCATTTATTTGTATGAGATGGAAAACACTATCCCACTCTTGGTCAATATATTTTTTTGCCGGCATAACAGGGTGCAGATTTTATTTTTATTATCTTTTGAGATGAAAGATAGTCATTAATATATTAAAATATTAGTATTTTAAAATACTATTGAGGAAGAAAATTCCACCTATTAACAGGCACGTGCAAATATTCTTATATATATATTTGAAAGAATATATACTTATAACAACAAATCAAAACTTCAAATAATAAATCCCTTATAGACTTGTATGAATTAGCATTACATAAATTCACGGGGTAATAGACCAACATGCACTAAGTGAAGCTAATGTCTTTGTAAGCTTAACTACAACAATTTAAGATTAATTATATATATTTTTTGGGTTAAACAGCAAATCGGGAAACCAAATATAAATTTCCCTAATATAAATTTAACTTAAAATTTCAGTTTCTAGTAAAGAAAACTTAATATTTATGATTAGGGTGTATCTTCTAACAGAAAAGAAGAAGAAAATTTTTATAAATTTACATCCCTAATGACAACATCATGTTTGTTGTTAATACTCATTTGCCCTATACTTCTTGTGGTTGTGAACTTGAAGTTTGAGCATGACCACAATTGCCCTCATTAGCAAAAGCTACACTATCCCGCTCCTTTGCTTGTGTTTAGGTCTCATATTTTCACTCTTGTTCCCCTACTCCTTTTCACTTTTTGTTTAGCGGCTTTTCGTCTCCCATCTCTTATAAAATTTAATCATGAAATAAATTTTAACATACTACATAAACGTTGTCAAAGTCATAACAACATAAGCATCAATACCTAATATATGTTCAAGGCCACACATTTGAAACATCATAAAATGCTAATATACTTTTAAATTTAATTATATCTTATTAAACTTTATTAATAACAACAATTGATTTCTTAGCACCTTGTTGAATTAAATCATAGACTCGTAGTTGTATATTCTGATGCATTTATCCAAACTATAACTCGATGCACTATAGTTAGACACTTCATGTTAACCACTTCTATCATGATATCCCTAAACTTCTTTGAGATAGATCTTATTTTGATTTAGCATTTAGTGTAGACCACTTAGTAGAGTTGTGGTTGTTTCTTATTTGATATCTACATTTTCAATATAAATCATTTACATTGGAGTCAACAAGATACTCCTCAGTCTAGCTTCTCACACTTAACATAGATTTTCATAGCACTTTTGACAACTTGGCTGCCAACCCTCTTAATACTAAACTTAAAACCTCTTGATTGAGCAATTGGTACATATGTAGACCTCTTCGCTTCTAATTTATTTTTTGTGATATATCTAAACTTAATTTTTATTCTTTTGGATCTTTTCACAAAAACTAAATAATTGTCATTCTTTAAATGCTGTAAACATTTCTCGATCACATCATTCAATCCAGATAAAAATTGATGATGTCTTTTCTTTGCATGTAAAATTAGTTGTAATGTATATTTATACAATGTTCCAAATTTTTCTTCATATTGTACAATAGATTTATCTCTCCAACATTACAATTTTGTCTTGCATCGTCTGTACGAAGAAAGAAGCATATGACATTTTCTGATTAAGACATTTGCACTTATATACAATACTGATGAAGTACTTCCACTAACTAAAATTACATATTTTCTTTATATAAAAAGCTTAAAATGAAGTGAACAATTCTGTTTAATGACTTTGGATTATCATAATTTTTCACAAGGTGAAGTTTTTTGACGATGAATTCACATATGGAGATTAGATTGTAAGGCAGGAAAAATTATTTCGTCCGGAGTCTGGATGCAAGCTGCGTTCGAACGACGACTGTGATACAGCCGAGGTCGGCTGTGATACAGCCGACGGCTGTGATCTCTGACCTCGGCTGTATCACAGCCGTCGTCCGGACGCAGCTTGGGCGTCTGGACTCCAGATGGAATAATTTTTCGTAAGATAGAGAGTGGATGAACAATGTATATCTTTGAAAAAACTACTCATGATTAAACATAGTGGCCTCAAGTTGAATCTTATTCTTACTCCTAATAAGAAGATTTTAATAATAATTAAAACAAGATACACAAAGCAAAATAATAATTAGAAAAACAACTGAGAAGTATTAAAAAAACAAATTGTTTCGCAGTAGAAATTTAATGGCAAGAATTCTTCATCCTTTGACATTAAAACAAATTAGATGTAAATGTTGGTGTCACAAATCACTAAGTACATCTTTCTGCACCAATTTTATCTGCACATAATATTATGATGGCATAGATGGCATCACGCCGTGCTTTCTATGAAAAAACTTGAGTATGTTGTGTGGATGCACTCAGAGTTGCGTCCGGACAATGCCTGAGAGTGCATCGCGGCTGTTATCCGGAAGAAGAGTAAGCAAGTTCTTTTTGCTTTCTATGGGCTTTGTCAGCAGTTCATACTTCTCGTTTTGGCCGGTTGCGAATGCGAACTGCCTTCGCTCCAACTTCCTCTCTCACCACAGCTCTCTCTTTCTCTTCTTCCCTCATCTCCAAACCCTTCTCTTCTTCCTCCGCTTCTTCTTCGCTCTCTTCCATCATCGCTTGATTCACTGCAAGCTGTGGCAGAAAGAGGATAAAAATACGCTTGAGGCATTTCGTCGAACAATTAAGGAGCATAAGCGGGATTCACGTTCACCTCTTCGAGGAACTTCTCATCGAGCTTGTTGCCGATTCGGATGGAAACCAAGATGGTGCCGACGAGGAGGGAGAGGGGAAGAACGAAGACGAGGAACAGAGTGGATGAGCTCGGCTGGCCGGCGCGCACCACCGCCTGGTCTCCCCGTCGCGAACGCCGGAGATGAAGATGACGGTTGATCACTGATGGGGATCTTAGGGTTTGGAAGGAAGAGAGGAAAGTGGTGCTGAAGATAGGAAAGGTACCTGCGGGGAGCCGGGTAAGGAGGCTGGGAGGTGAGTACGGTAGCGCGGAGAGCGCGATGAGGCTCGCCGCCATAAGGGATTGGATTTCACAAATGATTGGAGAGTGTTAGTTTGCTAAATAATAGAGATTCAAGTGTTATTTATACAACTATGAAATTGCCCTTTGAAATATAGTTAAAAATTTATGGTGCAAAATAAAATTATTACTGAAAAAAGATTTTAAAGAGATTTGTAGAGTTGAAGTCAAGGAAGATTTCTAATTATGTTGAACTAAATCAAATAGGTCCTATCATTCATAGAATCATGTCGAGTTTGAACAAGTGGTGTTTAGTTTGAATTTAGTAGTTCCGTGTATAATTGGGCTATGTTGTTGCCAAAAATAATGTGTATCAAACTTAGTTGTTGTTCAAGTCAATAGAATGATTCAGGGCTATATTAGCATTGGTAAAATTGGTAGACTTAGAACTTCGTGATCACATGTGACTAAGTTGATATATGTTAACTTTCTTTATCACATGTGATTGAAGGCGACGTGAGATAATGTGTGAGCTATTACGATCATTACATTGTTGTCATCATTGATGGTCAGCTCACTCCCTTAGGCTTATCTTGATATGAGTAGTACTTTATAGTGTTCAATAATATGGGGATGCACACATTACCATGTAAATTGATTGGAAAAAAATGTATATGGCATTGAGAGTTGCAACCTTAACATTCCTAAAATATAGGAGTTATTTGTGGCAAAAAAAAGAAAAAACTTTCGTATAAAAATGGTTAAGACATTATTGTTGAATTATGAAATGATTAAAAATTTAACATGTGATCATTAATATTCTCAGAGCACTAAATACATAATGCTATAATTCAAATCATCGATTAGAGATTATTAATGATGGCCCCATCAAATCATAGTCTTTTATTTGGTTGGTTGTCAACTTAGATCAGTGGGGTTGACCTATGCCGTCATCTTTAATTTTAAATTTGATCATTATAGAGCATAATGTATAAATTTTAGTATTGATAGCAATTAATGATATTCCAAAGAAGGATAATAATTCTTTCAATAAAAATATAAATCACTTATTCAATTAATTCATTTAAGAAGGTATTTTCAAAGTAAAAAGTTATGTCACATCTTTTGATTGCACAAGAAGAGTCGAAGCATGTCGACTTATGTCAGGTCCTTTGCTCGTGCCTCAACCATTAACCCTCAGATTTGTGCCACAATTAGATGTGTGCCATTATCACTAGCCACCAGACTCATTAAAAATATCATTTGCCATATATCAACCCATCCCAGGAAATATCTCATTCATTCCTAAGTGAAAATTGTTTGAATTAGTTTCAATTTAGCTTTCCCTTTTAAAAGTAACTATGAACTTAAATGTTTCATTTTATTTTTGGTCGGGGTAATGCTTTCAAAGTAAAGTTGTTGAAATTCTCTCTCGTACTCACATGCGTATAAAAAGTGAACTTGAGATAAGTGTAATCTCATTCAAAAACTTTAACTAGTCTAAATTTAGCATGGATCTAACTATGTTGTAGGTGATGCAATTTCAACGCTAAATTTTGGTGATTTAAAATTTAAATTAATAACATTTTTTTATTATGATAATTGACTCCAATCTCTTCCCGCAATGAAAATTTCACTCTCATTTATTTACAACATGATGTATATTCTCACACATTATGTTTTTCTTCTTTGGCTAGCTCTCATGCATGATCCACTAATAAACACATGGGATTCATGATATCATTATTTTACAA
The DNA here is from genome assembly GCA_022702705.1 of Papilionanthe hookeriana x Papilionanthe teres. Taxonomy (NCBI): domain Eukaryota; kingdom Viridiplantae; phylum Streptophyta; class Magnoliopsida; order Asparagales; family Orchidaceae; genus Papilionanthe; species Papilionanthe hookeriana x Papilionanthe teres. The sequence goes on along the minus strand of CM040426.1, from coordinate 43,447,633 downwards.
TAACTCCACAACATGAACTCACATTTTATCCAACAATTGCATTTCAAAAATGATCTTAATTGAGATAATGAATTTTTCCAAGATGAGTGAGAAGGTGAATAAAGCTACATCATAAAAATGATTGGTATGTAAAAAACTCAATTAAACCTTTTAAGAAAAAAAAAAGCTAGAAAAGTACAATTTCAAGGAAAAAAAAATTCTTAATGAAATTAAAAAATAAAATAAAACTCATTGTAGATTTTGATTTTTCATTCCTAGGGCATGAAACCTTGATCCCTTATTAATAGGTGACTATAATGATATATCTGGTTGCAAGGGATACATTTGGCTAAAACAACTAACGAGACATATTACAAATCACATAACAAAATATGATGTTGACTCTTTATACCATTGCTAATGTTTTCAATAGAGGAGGACAAGTCCAAATTGATCACTTGAGTACACTGGGCAAGTACTATGTAAAGTTTTTACAAGTGTTATCTATTGAGAATCTTGAGGTGAGCAGGCATAATTTTTAATCATTTTACTTGAATTTAAAAATTAAGTGATAAAGATTGAGCTAATGTTAGCACATGAGAGACTTGCTTATAATGAGGCTTTAGGTTATTTTTGAGTGCATGAGTTTTATGCTACATGGTGTTTTCACTGTTTCCTCTATCAATGCCATCTTGAACGTAATATAGACTCTCATCACGATTTATTTAACTTGACTTAAAATGAATATGATAGTGTTGAATCTGAATTAGTTCTTGAATCACATTTCAATTGAATAGAGCATAAGAAAAGAGAAAGAGAAAAGAGATATATATTAAGAAAGATACAAAGAAGAGTGCACATTACTAAATAGAATTACGCCTTGTCTATCAGCCCTTTGTCTTAAAATAATCTCTCCATTTTCAGGGGAGAGGATACAATATAATGATAGTACATTCTCGACCTTGCTTTAAAAGGACCATTACATGATATTTTAGTTATTTTACATATATGAGCCTATTGCTTGACCCCCTTCCGGCTTGGTCAGCTGAGCTAGTTAGTCTTGAGCTTGATAAGGCCAGCTCGGTCAGATATGTTGAGCCGACATTGTTGGTCGGTTGAGTTTGGTTGGCTTCATGTCGACGACACTGACTCGATCAACTTGACTTCGACGATCGTTGATCTATTCTAGTTGTCGACCATCGATCCTTAGCGAGGAACTCCTATCAGCTTAAGGATGCTAGGCTATCAAGCAAATGGTGAATCAAAGTAACCGAACATGTAGCTCCTTCCACAGCAAGGAGATCTCAAGGGATGATTAAGACTTTTTGTAGTATAGTCAACTCTCGATCATTGATGGGGAGCCTCGGGGGCTTCTGTTAGATGGTTGATGTTATTAAGAACCTATTCCTCAGGTTGGATTTATCAGAACGTAGGTTGCTGCCTTCAATTGACATTCCTATAATGATTGGCTCTGATGTCTATCTATCTATTTTTAGTTTGATCGGTTTAGATTTAAGTCATTAGATCGTCTTCATGACTTTATCGGTTTTGATCTCGCTTGTCTTATCTAGGAAAACTACATTTGGTTGGATAAGTGGGCCTCCTGTATTTTGTAGATAAGGGCTCATTTATAGTACTTTCTTCTGAACCCATAGATATTCTATAGATCAACGCTAGCACATTTTTTATGTATTTTTGTTTCTTGATTTTATTACTTTTTGAATGTGAATTTAATGTAAAAAATAGACAATATTTATTCTTAATTCAATGATTTAGTAATTGAACTTTCAGAATTTTCATATCCTCGATTCTTATAAATAGGGCGTGACAGACTCTCAACCATTCCATATTTTCTTTGCATCTCTCCTTATCTCAATTAGTCGGCTTTCAAGTACTATCATGGAGAACATGTCAAATCCTCCAGTGCAACTTCTTAACTGAGAATTTATCTCTATTTCTGTAGCTTGAGATGAATTCTTCCCATGCATTGGGATACAAATAAAGAACATTAAATGATTTTAATACAATATGGGATATGTCGTGGAGTATTGTTGGAAGACTGTGATGATTTGGGTGTTAGACAATTAAGAAATAGAGAGGGACGTACATTATTTTACTATCATTATTTTTTTTAATGATAACTAATACCTAACAGTTAATACTCGCTCAGAGGTACTCCACAGATGAGCTTGGTTGGTCAACTTGACAATTAAGACTTGGCACCTGGTACTCGATAGATGAGTTCGCAGGGGCAACCCGAATGGTTAACCTAAAGATTGATTTTTGGCCGCCTGAGCTAGTACTCAGTGGATGAGCTCGGCAGGTCAAATCAATTGGTCAACCCGAGAACTAGTACGTCGCTGCTGATTCTTAGCATATGAGTTTGATAAGTCAACTCGAGTCGGTAATTGTGCTTTAGAAAAATGGGATTTTTTAGGTCCATAAGGCTTATTTACATCTCCAGACCATGACTAGCGTTTATGTGTGTATCACACAATATTAATTTTTGATCGTATTAATCTGATGATACAATATATATCACGATTGATTAAATCATAGATTATCTCCTTCCATCTCAATAGTAGGCTTCTGGAGTTTCTCTAAACATGAGATAGTTGAGTCAGATTATTACTGAAATATTAAGGAGGGCAGCTTAAGGTAGCCTTTGTCCCCTAAAATTATCTAAATATTTTATTCTTCATTCCTCTTATAATAATTAAATATAAATAAATCTCTCTCATTTTTTTTTTCATTTTTTGGGTATTTACATACATAACACACAATTCTTGACCGATATATAGTGGTGTAAACGAACCGAACACGACGAACAGAGCTAGTATTCATGTTCGAAATATTCAAACATATCATTGTTCGTGTTTGGTTCGTTTAACAAACTGAACAAAAAAAATTGTTCGTGTTCGTCTCGTTTGCTTATCGAACGAATCAAACACGGATTTTATGGCGAACCAAACACAAACTGTTCGCGAACAACGAGCTTTTCTGTCAGCCCTAGCTTTGATAGCATACTTCCTCAAAATGAAGCAAATTGATCAGGTATTCCGTACACATCAGGTAATCCATACTTCCTCAAAATAAAGCAAACCGAATAAGGTGTTCAGGGTTTTGTTTAGGGTTCTATTTTAATATATAGTATAGTATATTAATTATAATATTATAATATTTATATTAATATAATTAATACTATAATATTATTATTGTTATTAATAAGTTATCATATATTATAATTTATAGAAGTTTAATTATTTAAAATATGATAAATTTTTATAATATATAATTACTTTTAAAATATTATAAATTTTTTATATATAATTATTTTAAATTATTTTATATTTCGAACAATAACGAACCGAACACGAACGAACACATCACTATCCGTGTTTGGTTCGTTTAACAAATTGAATGACAAAAATTGTTTGTGTTCGTCTTGTTTGCTTATCGAACAAATCGAACACGAATTCTTGACAAACTGAACATGAACTGTTCTCGAACAACTAACTTTTTCGACAGCCCTACCGATATACTCATTTAACTCCTTCCGTGACCTGCGTTTTGATATTTACATATATAACACTTTATTGTTATGTGTCTATGCATGAAAATGTGCATTTCACTTTTAAATAATTATTTATTGTGATATTTTTGATGGATTTTTAACGAATTGAGTGTTATGCATGGATATATATATATATATATATAGCTGATTTATATGTATTTGATTATATATGGCTTATTTACATGTATATTTGATTACAGCCATATACATATATATTTCCATACAATCATATACATATATATGTGATTTATGAGAATAAAGTGCCAAAATAGTTCTTGATTTTTTATATGATTAGGTCGTTTTAATTTAAGAGTTTATAGAAGTGTCAAAAATATAGTCCCTGTAGACTCTTTAGATTGGACTTAAATAGTCCTTATGAAGAATTATTAAAACTTATTTTATAAATAATTGAAAATTATTTTGACACTTCTATAAATTCTAGAGCTAAACAACCACATGTAAATAATCGGGGACTGTTTTGACAATCTACTCATTAATTTCTCTTTTATGTTTCATGATTTAGTATTTTCTTAACTTTGGTTCCAAAATAATTAACAATAAGTAACTAATTAAACAAAAATTATTCATTGATAACATCTTACATACCACATAATTCATATCTATATTTACATATCTAACATCTAAATTTTAATATTTACATTTATAACATTAGTGTGCTCTATATAATAAAATAAAAATTAAGAGGTCAGATGTGTAAATACATAAGAATTGAGTGGTATGCATGTAAATGCACCTATATTTATTTGTCTGATGCACGGTGCGACAAAGGTCCCCGTTATACGGTCACATGTTTATATAAAAAACATGAGCATATAAGTTGATAACAGCTAGCCCTGCATCGTGGTACTCTTAATAAAAACATCGATAGCTACAGAACTACATGAAGACAGTTGGTCGCCCGCACCTTCTGGTTATTTAATTTAAATTTTAATGGCTGTCTTTTTTCCATTTTAAATATTAATTTTTTTTTTTCTATCAGCTTTAAATAAATAATTATATTTATATACATGCCATTCAATTAATAATAAAATTTAATTTTATGTGAGAGTGTAAATAAATAAAAATAGGATGGTGTTAATGTAAATGCGCTAATAAAAAGGAGCGGGAGCGTCGGGGACTGGCTGTACTACAGCTAGGCTACGAGCTAGCTCGTGCTGTGTTGACTGCTCATTGGCTATTGTGCCCTCTTCAGTGGCCACGTGCAGAGTAAGGCCATCTCACCGTGGAATTTTCTAGTAGAATGAAAAATAGCATATCATAGTTTTTAAAAATTTTATATAATTTGTGGCTGTTTTTATTTGTGTGTATATATATATATATATATATATATATATATATATATATATATATATATATATATATATATAAAATCAAATATCAAAGTAATATTTTAGATACATACATACCACCCAATTCTTATGTATATACATATCTAACATTTAAACTTTTGCTTTTTATATTACCACCAACAACCCACACAATACATCAAACTACACTATTTTAACTGATTTTAAAAAATGGATTGGACCTATTGGTTCGACCGTGAATTAGTGGTAAGATAGGTACAATTCAAATTATAATCGGACTCTTTCATCAAAATGACAATAACTATATTGTAGTCACGTTTCGATGGTCGAACTGGAGAACCGATGTCAATTCTAAAGAATTTATTGATTTTTTGCCGAGTTAACTCGATTTGATCTAATGGCCATTTTCTAATTATTTATATAAATAATATAGAAATTAATAATCTTTTAGTGCTTTGTATGTTAACAAAGGAAATAAAAAAATCGTATCTTGAATTTTTTGCGTGAGGCAAACTGTTTTCTCTCCGACACAATTATAATCTAGTACCTTTTTGCTGGGAAAGAATATTACATTCAGAGTCCAAACACAAAGCTGCGTCCAGACTTTAATGAAATCTCGCCACATGTGACTCCTTGTAAACCGCAGTCACACTGAAAAAAAAAAAAACAGGAAATTTTTTTTTAATGCACGACCCGGCACGAACTAGCCCATTCCTTCGAAAACGCTTTATTTTGTCATGTGTCCCAACCCGAACCAACCCACAACTCCGAAAAGAAAACGCTCCACGTCGAACCATAACACTTAGTCCATCTCTTCGAAAACAATACCCTTCTTCACATTTTTTCAATATCTATTTTCTTCATTCGCCATCGGTTAGGGTTCTGCATTGCGTACTCCGGTAGCTATAGATTTGTTCGTTTGAAATCCTTCGCACCGTCGATATCCCGTCGAGATACATTCGAAGTCCCACTTCATTACCATATAAGTCTTGTGTTGTTTAGGTTTTTCCAAAACAAGCTTTCCGCGTGGACTAGGGTTTTTGGGTGTGAACACATGTACTTCTCTTTATCTTTTGAAGCAAGCTAATACACAATAATGAAATAACAAAAGGAAAGAGAAGAACCTAAAAGTCATCAAAAGTCATCCAGAAAATCTTGTGGTTGTACTTGCATTCTATATTTTAGAGTAACTGTGAAAAACATCCTCCTCTATGCCATTATTAGACTCATTGACATCGCGGCCAACTTCTTCGTATGCACCAGAAACATCCTCTAAAGTTTCTCCTTCCTTAAAAATATCAAATGGAATACAAAATCTAACTTAGCTTGCTCATGGTGAGCAGTTTTAATAATAATTTGGATCTCATAGTCATTCTAGGCTTAGTCTTGAGGGCTACTGGACAATTAAGTTTATCTTTTGGCTTACTAGGGTATCTAAGGTAATATACCTAACAGGTTTGACTCACTTGAATGAATGGATTAAATTTATTATATCTCTATTCATTTTAACTTAAGTTGTCATATGTTTTTATTTCTCTTATTTCACAATTAGGAATAGGATCAATCCATTCATACTTGAACTAAATACATCGTGTTCAATAAAACCAAGATATTATAATTGCACAACTTCTTGCAAAATCTCATAAACTCATTATCAAAATTGGTATTTCCTTTAACAAATACATCATAATTATATGCCTTTTTTCCTTTGGAACAGGAACTCAAGTTAAATATATACCCTTTCACCTTAAATATAGACAAAGTAATCATATTATGATCAGGTCCTCGAGAAATATTTACTTCACTCTAATCAATAACTCCATTGCTCTGATTATGAACCTATCACAAAAATTAATATACTTATGTAATTTGCTCATTCAACTTACCTACTACTTATTGCCGAGTTAGGTGAACTTACATATAATTCAAACCATATTGGGAAATATTCTTCAATCTTCTTGTTGATAATATTCTCATCCTCAATGTTTAAAGAGCTAACAAATAATCTAGTCGCATAATTAAAATTGAAGTAATCATATCAATATAACGTTTTTTGTGCTAACACGAATAACTATAGGTTAAGACAAATCTTACTCAAGAAATGATTGAATTTCATCGCACTTTAAAAAATAAAAATAAAGTCAGTACTCAAATCTCGTTCATTAAGGTAGCCGCGGAAATGCCAGGCGTACCAATCAATGCCGCATGCCGCTACGTGAACGTCGACCCATCCATTCTACCGATGAAACATAAGATAAGTAGTTCGACTACGAAATCAGCAGGGACCTTCCGGAAGGAGGTACATAAACTGAAGGACGTCGACGACATTCGAGACGTGTAGTACTCTACCTGGGTTGCCAATGTTGTGCTGATTCAGAAGGTCAGTGACAAATGGAGGATGTGTGTGAACTTTATAAACCAAAATTCTACTTGCTCGAATGATGATTACCCATTATCGAGAATCAACGCCCTACTGGATTCTGCAGTTGGCCACTTGATCTTGAGTATCTTGGACGCTTTCTCTTGGTACCATTAAATCAAAATGCACTTAACAGATGTAGAGAAATCCATCTTTATTACTAGCGAATGAATATAATGTTATAATGTAATGTACACTGAGCTGAAATACACTCATGCGACATATCAGCATCTAATGGATGTAATTTTTGTGAATCGAAAAGGAAAAATTATTGAATTGTATGTAAAAGATGTACTAGTTAAGTGTTGGTCGGCCAAACAACACATCAAAGACTTAAAATAAACTTTCCAAACACTTAAAAAATTTAACTTGAAATCAATTCTTTTGAAGTGTACATTCAAGGCCTCGATTCACAAGTTACTTGGACACCTCTTGAACCCGAAGGGTATAAAGGCAAACCTTGAAAAAGTCTAAGCACTTATTGAAATGCCATCTCCTTGGAGCACTAAAGAGAATCAAAAACCTACTGGTCAAATAGTGGAACTCAGTCAATTTATTTTCAAATCAGGTGATAAATGTTCTGGTTTTTTTTCAAAGTCTTATGGAAAGCCAAAAGCTTTGAATGGATGGTCGAATGTGAAGAAGCCTTCAAAAGTCTCAAGCACTCTTTTGCATCCTCACCTCTGCTCCAGACTCCGAAGCCGAAGGAAGAACTTTCCTTGTACCTGGGAGTCAGACCAGAGGTGCTCAGTTTGATCCTAGTCAGGGAAGAACTCAAGAAACAATATCCAGTATACTACACTAGTCGAGTCCTCAAGGATATTGAACTCAGGTATCCGATTATGGAGAAATTAACGTTTGTTGTGATTATTTCAGCAAAAAAGGCTCAGATTGTACTTCCAAGTGCACTCAGTACAAGCTATTACCGATCACCCACTAAAATCCGCCTCACTCGGCCGAAGCAGCTTGGCCAAATACTTTAACGGGGGGGTGGTCCTGAGTGATGAAGACTCCTCAACCACAATTTTGTCTATTGTTCTTTGTTGCTTAACATAACATAAACATGAAGTCGTTGTCTGATACAATAAGTATGCCTCACAGCCTTTAGGTCGTAATTTATTTTTTACGGTTCTTTTAATTTATTCAAAATTATGTAATAGTAATAATTATTTAGTACTATAAAGTAATGTCTTTTTTGCATAATATATAATCAGGCATTTAGATGACATAGCTCTCAAATAGTTACATCCAGTATTGTATTGAATAATCAACTATAACTTCATAAAGTAGATGTATTAGTAGATATTTCGAGTCCAAGATTCCGGCATGAAATATACAATCAAGTTTGCATAATATTATCAGAATACTCATTTCAAGTTGTCTTAATGTATCAACTTTCAAATAAGTTTCAAATACTTCTTTGAAGAATGCACCGATTTCATTTAGTGGTTAATTATCTTAATTTGCAAATACTAAAGGCAGTAGATATCAAGCACTATAAAATAAAATATGACAATCAGTCATGACTTTTCATGTCAAATATCTTTTTAAAAATCAACTCGATACAATGACTCAAGTTAAATGTATATCTACAATAGTACTTATGAGACCGCAACTATTCAAATATTATTTTCCATCGCTTCAAAGTAAGACAATACGTGACTTTAGGCATTCTTAATTTATCCACAATAATCTCTTAAATTCCAAATATGAAAAATTTACATGACAATACATATAAACAAACTTAAGAAGATAAAAAGTTTTTTGTTAAGCCCATATTTCTAATTAATGCATTATGTTATATAAAATAGAGTATATATATAGCTCTAATGCATAAGTATCTTAGAGCATAAAAATTAAAGAATAGACCTTTGGAGATATGAGCATTTAATACTTAAAATCTCATTCCATTAAATACATAATAAATACATGGATTATATTAATCTTAAAACAGTACCTTTTTTCATAAATTTAAACCAGCAAAGCATTGGCTGAGAGCTTAAAAAAATACATTTTTTTTTCATAAATTTATTTGACCAGCATCTTCTACATAAGAGGGGTACTATCAAATTCATCTCATTAAAATTTAATATGCATGATACTATATATATACATATCATCTTTGTTGCAATCAATCCATTAGATTCTGTGGACCACTGTTGATTTGAGGTCTGTGAAAGATTTGAAGGCCATAGAAGCATTGGGGCCGCTTCAGAGGCTTAATGGCTGGATGCCCTCATTCTGTCTTCTTCAAATTTGCTTTTTGTCACATTCAAATCTCTAGTAAAAGGCTATTTTGACCGAATAAATAGCACAAAACAGCCTTGTAGGCGACCATTTTAGCTCTCTGCATTTGCTATTTTGACCGAATGGATAGTAGTAAATAGTGGGTTGAATAAATAATGAAGTTCTCTATAAGGATTGTGGGGTTGAAATGAATAAATAGAACTGGTGGTTCACTATAACCCTACTTTCTAATTTTTTATCCATAGATTCCTTAAAACCTTACTTTGTGGCAACAATCTGAAGGGTTATATATGGTTACTCTGTCCATCTCAAATAATGTATATACTGCTTCCAGTTAGACTATTTCTACCACCATATATCCATCTAAACGTGGCACAAAAGGCTTGGACACCCCAACGAAGGAGAAATATTTTCATACGAAGAATGAACGCAGCTCTGCGTGCATAATAACCTCTCAATAATTTCTATTTTGGAGTTATTTAGGGTTATTGGCACGTTATTGGAGTATTAATTCTAATAACCCAATAAACCCCAAATAACTTTTACGAGTTCCATTTCAAGGTTACTGATAGATTATTATGGGAGTATTGCATAGTTATTGAAGAACGTACGCAGAGCTACGTGCATTCTCTGCATGAAAATATTTCCCCCAACCTAGACACTTAACATACTACTAAAGGCACAACCATCTCCCAGCACAATAGAAATAAAATCTCCCTACAGTAGTTTTACAGTTGCAGAAGTAATAATCAGCTCTTTAACTCTACTCCTTCACATATGCAGTCTCATCTACAACTAATAAACTTAGATCTATTGCGCCCATCCCCATTCTTTTCACTTCAATTGGGTGATCTGTATGATTCACAATTCTAAAATAGCTCATAAATGCATTGCATTTATCAAAATAATTAACATCCAAATATTTCATGCCTCTATACAAATATTAAGATTCATTGGACGCGGTGAATACAATTGCATACTTCTGAAATTTTTCTTATTTGTCGCCCTTATGAAACAACATAAACTCTTCTCTATGTTGCATCTCTTTCATAAATCTTTTGAGTGGACACTCCCCAGCAACATCATCTCTTATTAATTGCGTACCATTCAAAAATAATCACACCATGTTAGGTATAGCTCATATATCAGATAAGGCAGATGTTAGAACGGAACAGAGCGAGCCAGCGGATCGGAGCGGAGCTCGCGAGCAGAGTGGAGCTGAAGCATCTATCCAATCGGGGGAGTTTCGTATGTGGGTTGGGGTGTGGAGGTAATGCCCCGCGATACGATACATGGGTAATTTTGTAATTACATAATGTACATAAGTGTTATATATATATATATATATATATATATATATATATATATATATATATATATATATATATATATATATATATATATATATGCGCTTGTTTGTAATTCTAGGATATTTGTACTCTTTTTATGAATTGAAAGAAATAGCTATCGTTTTGCTCCCGAGGACGTAGGCACTTTTGTTGAACCTTATTAAATCTCTGTGTTTTCTTCTGAATTTATGTCGATTCTTGAATTCTCTTTGTCCTAAAATTCTCAACACACCATAATAACAAGGTATTTAGATGTTGCTGCTATGTATGGCTAAAACCTCAAGCACTGCATAAACTAACTCTACCCTCAATCCAATGCATTTTTCTAGGCCACTCATCAACTCATCATGGATACAAGTGCTACAATCGCCAATCAAAAAAGACCATCATATCATGTCATGTCATGTTTAATGAATAGTCCTTTCAATAAACCCATCACACGTCTATGCTACCAAAATAGGCTGTATCACTTTACAACCCCTTTATTTATACCAACGTTAGTGGTACAAACCAACTCAGCAGCTCTTCCGGTTAACACAAAGCCTCATTTAGAAATTCCAAATCAATATACGACTTTCTTGTCACTAGCAATAAATATACAGTAGCAAACGTCCCTCCATGATGTCACAGTTGAGCCACAACTTCCTCCAGCCATGTCTTACCCGATGTTAACCTGAGGAAAAATAAGTAAATTCAAACCCATTCAAAGAATCAATCTCTCTCATTAGCTAATACACTCTCCAAAGCCTATATCCTACACTCAAGCAGCCAAGTCTGCCCACTGGAGATACGCAATGAATGGAGAATTTTATGCTCTTTAAGCTCAGGTACTTGGGCATTAGTTTTTCCTTTGCACAATCAATCAATTTTTAGTTGCCAATGGACGTATTGATTAAATTTTATTCTGATGGAACGGTGGCATGCTGCAAAGAAAGACTCGTTGCCCAAAGATAGAAGCAACACTACTGGATTTATGCCAATTAGCATTAGATTAATCCGATGCTAATATAAGGAAAATTCGGCGCTAATATAGGGAAATCTAGATTTTCGTTAGAATTATAGTTGAAGTTAAATCTAGGGTTGACGATACAATTTGCGTTGAGTATGTTTGAGAAAAATAGGTTACATCGACTTGAGCATCCTTAAAGCTTGTTGTTAACTAGCTTTGATACGTCTAACATTGACTCAACTTTAATTGCGGACTTTGTGTCAAATGTTTGCAGGCACAAATTTGTATATGTTAGGAATTATACTAGGAAATAATTTATTCCTAGGAATAAATTATTTCCTTATATTAAGAAGAAATTTTATTTTATTTCCTTGGATTAGGAATTATTTATTTTTTTATTTTATGTTATTTCCTATATCTCCCAATAATTAATATGAATTGATTATTGGAGATATTGAGAGATATTTTTCCTTTCATGTCATTTATTTTTTTTATTATTTTTCTTAGTATAGGACTCTTGTAAGGGTTATTTAAACCCTTGTTCATATTAATGGAAATTATGTATTCCACATTATTCTAAATTTCAACATGGTATCAGAGCCGAGCCTCGTATCATAGCCATCGATCGTCCATCGAGAGGCCTCGGACTCCCTTCCTACCATTGTCCTTGCGGGAAGGGAGGGACTCCTCTCCGCGCAGGCCCTCGCCATTGAACAGGGATCTGCAGATCTTCCCTTGTGATCCAAATGCTGCGGCAAAAATCCTGATCTTGTATGGGCGTACCTCCCTCAACTAATTGCATATCAGCCTTATCATCTCCTCTTCTTTTCTCGTAAAATCTCAAAGTCGTCGCTCGCCGACAGCCTCTTCCACGCCAATACCCCCATCTATCCTCTAGGCCGAAACACATGGCAGACAAAACTCAAAATTCAGCCAAGCCTGAATCTAGCAAAACTCAAAATTCAGTCAAGCCTGAATCTAACAAAACTCAAAATTCAGCCAAGCCTGAATCTAACCTGAATCATATTAGCAGTACATCAGTCATGAGTGATATCTCAAGTAAAACCTTTTGTGCCTTTGTCTTTGATAAAGAAATATACTGGATTCTTGACACAGGAGCCACGAACCACATGGTATATTCAGCCAACCTACTTACTACAAAATCTAGTGCCACTAATCGAAAAGTCCACTTGCCTAACGGGGTTATTGCAACTGTCATACACATAGGCAACATCCATTTTGTTAATCTTGTTCTATAAAATGTTATGTGTCCCTTCTTTCAAATTAAATTTGATTTCTATTAGCAAATTTGTGCATGCTTCACATTGCCTTGCCATTTTTAATAACCACACTTGTGTGCTACAGGACCAAAAATCGGGGAAGATGATTGGGACGGGAACTAAAAGAGAAGGACTCTACTATCTTGATACTCCACAAATTAGCAAGTGCAATGTTACTACATCACCACCCTCAAATCTCTGGCATAAATGTCTAGGACACCTATCGAATAAAGTTTCCAGCTTGTTTCCTCTCTCAATTATAGACAAAAAAATTTGAAATATTCTTCATTGTTCAATTTGCTCATTGGCTAAGAAAACTTTTTCTTCTTTTCAAACAAGTTCCATTCACTCAAAAACAACTTTTGAATTAATTCACATTGAAATTTGGGGAGAATACAAAGTTCCTTCAGTCACAGGAGCACAATATTTTCACACAATTGTTGATGATTATACTCGATGCACATGGACTTATTTGATGAACCATAAATCCGATACACGTTCATACATCATCATGTTCATAAACCTCGTTGAAACACAATTCAATTTAAAGGTGAAATTCATTCAAAGTGATAATGGTCATGAATTCATATTGAGGAATCTTTATCTCGACAAAGGCATGATTCATCAATCCAGTTATGTCTCAACTCCACAACAAAATGACGTAGCCTAAAGAAAACATCACCACCTACTCAACATAGCCCGAGCCTTATTTTTTCAAGCCAATTTACCCAAAAAATTTTGGGGAGATGCAATCCTAACTGCCACCTACCTAATTAACCGAACACCAACACACCTTCTCTAAGGAAAGACTCCTTTCGAAATGCTCTTCCAAAAAAACCCACATATGATCGTTTACACATGTTTGGGTGTCTTTGTTTTGCTTCAACACACCATCAGTGACCAACCAAGTTTGATCCTAGAGCCATTCGATGCCTTTTTTAGGGTATCCATACACTCAAAAGTGTTATAGAGTCTATGAAATTTCAAATTGGAAAGTTTTGTATCACGCGATGTTCTTTTTCCATGAAAACACTTTTCCTTCCCCCTCTTTCACTACAAACAAAGGTTCAATTACACACTTCACCACCCACACCAACATGCCTTCATTCGATGAATTACCTCAAGAAGATATTTCATCTTCTCAAAATAACAAAATTCCCTCTCAAGAGACACCTTCGCCTTCGCCCACTCCAAATTCATTCTCAGAATAACTGGCAACTCTATACCAACAAATATCATCACCCCGACTAATGAGAATAAAAAAAAGCACCTAGCTATTTGCGTGAGTATCATATTGGTATTTCTCTTCCCTCACGGCACCCCCCCAACATCGAACTCCGTGTTGGCCAAAGCTACAGGTACCTCCCATCCATTAACAACATATTGTCATATGTTAGATTGTCACCTAAACATCGTGCCTTTACTACTGCTCTTTCAATTGAAAAGGAGCCAAGCACTTTTGCAGAAGCTGCTCGTGATCTAAATTGGCGCACTCAATGTCAATGGCACATGGTTCCTTGTACCATTACCACATAGAAAAGACCAATTGGATGCAGATGGGTGTACAACATCAAACTTTGCGCAGATGGGACAGTTGAATGCTACAAGGCCAGATTAGTGGCAAAGGGTTATAATCAAATTGAAGGGCAAAATTACTAGGAAACCTTTGCCTCTGTAGCAAAGCTTGTAATTGTTCTCCTATGCCTTGCACTAGCTTCAACCAAGCAATGACATCTCCACCAACTAGATGTCAATAATGCTTTATTGCATGGGGACCTCGACGAAGACATATATATGTCACTACCTCCTGGCCTTAGACGAAAGGGGGAGACTCAAGTTTGTAAAATCCACAAATCATTATATGGTCTCAAACAAGCTTCGCGACAATGGTTCATCAAGCTTTCAACAGCTCTAAAACGAACCAATTTTATACAATCAAAGACAGATTATTCCTTGTTTGTCCGATCCCAGAATGGTAAAATTGTAGTCCTTCTTATATATGTAGATGAGGTCATCATTGCAGGGAACGATCTACAAGAAATTGAAGATGTCAAAATATCCTTGAGGAACCAATTGAAATTAAAGGATCTTGGGCAATTAAAATATTTCCTTGGTAATGAGGTTGTGCGATCCCATAAAGGTATTGTGCTTTCACAGCGAAAGTATGCTTTTTAAATACTCGAGGATGTTAGGTACTGACCAACTTAAAATATGTTGAGATTTTCATGCCTATTTTATATTGATATTGATGATATTGCACTTTAAGGAAAGGTATTTTTGATATTTTATTGCAGCAATGTTCATTTATGGTCATTGGAGCAAAAAGATGCAAAAAGAAGAAAATTTGGAGCAAAAAGGACCAAAATATGATGATTTGACCTTGGGCGTCGACGGCGAGATAGACGACGCCGACAACGGATTTTTCTCGAGAGTGCAAAAATTTAAAAAGAAAAGAAGACCGCCGACGGTGAGATCGAGGCCGCCGACGGCGAGTATGTCGGTTCTCTCATAAGGTGCATTGAATGTGGACGATTTTTGAAGGGATGCTTGGGCAACTCTTGGAAACTCTTCTACAACTTTAAAAGAGATAATTGGAGGCCGAAAAAGTGTGTGGTTGTTGGAGTATTTGGTGTATCTTGTGTGTATTAGGAGTGTCAAGTGTGTCCAGGAGAGTCTAGGGAGTGAGTTAAATTAGTGTTAATTATGAGGAATTCTTCGAGAGATTGTAAGAGTTGAAGGAAAGTGAGAGATTTCTTCCTCCTTGCCGCTTCGAAGGAGAATTCTGTGTGCTTTAAAGAAAGGAAGAGATTCAGAGGAACTTCAAGGAGTTTACTTAGGGAGGAATTCAAGATAAGTTGTATTTACTTATTGTAGTTTGTATAACTTTGCTTTATATACGAAATCTAAGTTTTGTCATATCTTCTCCATTAGTTCTGAGTAGTTTCTCTGTCTTTCTCCTTATTTTAAGATTTTGTGAAATGGTAATTTGAATTAGTTGTGCCTAGAGAATGTTAAAGAAGTTGTGATGATCTTTTCACTTCAATCTTAATTTACTTTTAATCTGGCCAATTGATTTTTTAAAATATGTTGAGTTTTACAACTAAAGTGTAGATTGCATCCAAGGTTCAGAAAGGTCAAAGTCCTTGAAATTTGGGTGCAAATAAAAAGGGAAATATTATTTATCTTGCGTAGAATTCGAGAATTTAGAGTGAAAGATTAAAGTCCTCAATTCGGTCCTATCGTTTGGGTGTTGAAGTGTAGATGTTAGCCCTCAGGCGAGGAGAACGTGGGAGCTCCGAAGTGGAGCCGATATCCTCCCAGTCTAGCCGCAGATTCAGTAACCAAGCATAGGATTAGTCAATGTTCTTTATGTCTGGACCAAAGGATAAAGAATAAGTATGCTCCTATTTGACACAACACAGTCTGAACTAATTCAATTTATCCATTCACTTAAATTTCTTAACAAGGAGAATGATGCTTGCTTATATATATTGAACCTCACTTTCTTAGTAAAATTAGTTAATTGTTAGTATAATCAATTTATTAAAATTACTTCTTATTTACGATTGCATATTAGTGACAAATAGGCAATTTGAACTACAAGATTGTGATTCTGTATTGGCTTTTAAAATCCTAGTTCGTAGCTTCTAAAATATTCCTTATGGGATCGATAACTAGGACTCCATTAGAGCCATGTATTACTTGAACGATATGTATACTTGCGTTGATAAGAGTAACTTTTGCAATTATTGAATATTTTATACACTTCTTTATCAAATTTATAATCACAGTCAATATTAAGCTTACGCAAAGTTACGCGTGGATCAGGTACCTCGGTGCAAAACCAACCACCCTCCCTATGGAACAAAACCTATCTCTTAGCAAATCAGAAGGAGAATGCGTCAGTGATCCATCATCATACCGAAGACTAGTTGGGAGATTAATCTGCTTGACTATAACCCAACCTGACTTGGCATATGCAGTTCATATTCTAAGTTAATTTATGGACAAGTCATGAGTGCCACACATAGAAGCAGCCTATCGTGTCCTACGTTATATAAAGCAGACAGTGAGCCAAGGAATTTTCCTCTCAGCAGAAAACTCAATCAAACTAAAATTCTTTTGTGATGCAGATTGGGTATGGTGTCGTGACACTCGAAGATCAGTTACTGGGTATTGTATCTTCCTAAGGAATTCATTAATTTCTTGGAAAACCAAGAAACAGACCACATTATCACGTTTCAGTGCAGACACTGAATATCGGTCCATGGCCGCTACCTGCTGCGAGATTATTTGGCTAAGAACAATTCTACAAGATTTAGGGATCATGCATGCACATCCCGTCAATTTGTTTTGTGATAATCAAGCAACACTTCACATCGCCTCAAACCCGATATACAATGAGAGAACAAAACACAGAGATTGATTGTCATCTCATACAGGAGAAAGTTCAAGAAGGAATGATAAAGTTGACTCATGTGTACACTTCAGAACAACCAGCAGACGTTTTCACAAAACCACTAAATTCTTCTCAATTCTCGATACTACTCAGTAAGTTAGGAATTATTAACACACATTCCAAACTTCAGGAGGAGTGTTAAGGAATTATACGAGGAATTAATTTATTTCTTATTTTCTTATATTAAGAAGCTATTTTATTTTATTTTCTTCGATTAACAATTACTTATTTTTCTATTTTATGTTATTTTCTATATCATCTAATAATTAATATGAATTGATTATTGGAGATATTGAGAGATATTTTTCCTTTCATCTCATTTCCTTTTTTTATTATTTTTCTTATTATAGGACTCTTGTAAGGGTTATTTAAACCCTCGTTCATATCAATGGAAATTATGTATTCCGCATCATTCTAGATTTCAACAGCATCCTTATTAGTGTCGGATTATATCGAAGAGTGTAAAAAATAATTGAAGGAATATTTTCAAAATTTCTGACGCAAGTTTGATACAAAATAATAAAAAATAAAAAAATCTATAAAAGATGGATTAGATTTTCACAACCTCAACACAATAAATACAAATGACAATGATTTACTCATTCATTATCACAATTCAGACTATATATCACAAACCAGTACCAATAATACAAAAATATTATGTAACAAGTATTGATCTAAATCGTTAATGTTTACATCTAAACACATAATATATGTCCACATGCTTAAAAGAAAAAATTAGACAGACCCCTAGGTGGGGGAAAATCATCAAACTCCTAATCATCTTCCTCTACTTGCTACTCATCCTCATCCACTGAACTCATAGGCCGCTTGCACGAACGATCAACAATACTCTCCTTCAGGCATGCTAGAGTATCCTTAACAATATGCTAGCCTTCACGCATCTGTCTGATCTCTTCATTCATAGCATTAACTGGCAAGCTCCTCATGCTCTGACTGTAAAGAGCTCAAGCCACTCATAGGTTCACGGGAGTGCTCGGCATTAAATTTTTTTCCCTTAGCGCCCAGGTTGTTCACCCATCCCTTCTTCTTCTTCGCAACCGTTTGTAGTTCAAAATTAGACTATGCAATGGTAGATGTCGGAGTTTGGTTCTTTAACTCCCCTTACCTCTCTCAGAACTGCTTGTACTCAACTTATATAATTAAAACCAAGGATTAATTGTCATTTTTATTATTGATAGTAAAAAATATATTGAAAATTAATTTTTTTTACTTACATTGACCGACAGAAAGAGGCCAAAGACACAATGCTGCATCCCTGCATCAATGCGTCCATACATTTTCTATAAAGAATTGGAAAAACTCACAAGAAATGGAAAAGGAGAAGAGAATCTTACCTCAAGGTCGGATTGGAGGAGAAGTGACGCGTCAAAATTTACAAGGATGTAAGTCAGCTGTTCAACATAAGTGCACGTGTTAAGTAGTAATGATGTAAGTCAGCTGTTCAACATAAGTGCATCTGATCTCTTCATTCATAGCATTAACTGGCAAGCTCCTCATGCTCTGACTGTAAAGAGCTCAAGCCACTCATAGGATCACGGGAGTGCTTGACATTAAATTTTTTTCCCTGCGCGCCCAGGTTGTTCACCCATCCCTTCTTCTTCTTTGCAACCGTCCGTAGTTCAAAATTAGACTATGCAATGGTAGACTGGTTATCATTGTTGTTGGTGGATGTCGGAGTTTGGTTCTTTAACTCCCCTTACCTCTCTCAGAGCTGCTTGTACTCAACTTATATAATTAAAACCAAGGATTAATTGTCATTTTTATTATTGATAGTAAAAAATATATTGAAAATTAATTTTTTTTACTTACATTGACCGACAGAAAGAGGCCAAAGACACAATGTTGCATCCCTGCATCAATGCGTCCATACATTTTCTATAAAGAATTGGAAAACCCCACAAGAAATGGAAAAGGAGAAGAGAATCTTACCTCAAGGTCGGATTGGAGGAGAAGTGACGAGTCAAAATTTACAGGGATGTAAGTCAGCTGTTCAACATAAGTGCACGTGTTAAGTAGTACTGCTGTTAAAGAATACCAATGTATCAATCACACAGGGAAAGCATAATATTTACTTTCATTGAAAAATGTCTAGTTTACTTATTTAATTAATCTAGCTTGATGATTGTCCAAAAAGGTTTCAAATCCTAGTTCTAATTAAAATAGAATACATCACAGACAGAAGAGACAGAAGAAGCAGGAAAACACATTAAGAATTCTTTCAAAACAGATGAGGCTCATGGATTTCTTAAATATTTTCCTACTTGGTTGTTTCCAATCGGGGATATGTTACTCCTTATACTTATGTCTAGGTCAAAAAAAGTTTGGAACTCATGAAGTTGAGACTTCCTCAATCCCCACGGCATCTCACGTGATTATTCCAATCATCAGAAAGATTGCTGAATTCCAATGGAATATGTCTAATCTCTCAGAATTTTGTGGTTAACCATGCATTTCCATTACACGACGGTTAGAAATTATAGTTTCAGGAAATATTTTAACATTCTAGATGGCCAAACTGGGAGTAAATTAAGTTTAGAGGTTAACTAGTAACATATTTTATGAAAACATAAGGAACGCTACAAGAAAAATATCTTAGAAAAAGCAAGAAGAAAACCACTACCCCTACATCACATATACATGAAGAAATGACTAGCCACGCATTATCAAGAAAACAACAAGCACAGAATCCATGCAGATCTTCATTGCGAGAAATAAATAAGAGTAAAAACTTACAATAAGACTTGTCTTCTGCACAAGTGTAGAGCAATTCTCTCTCATACATTAGATCTCTTAATAGCTGACAAGAAACTCAAAGGAAGCAACTCATCTTGACGTTTCAAGCCAAAGGAGAAGGGAATCCCAAGTGGAATGCTTTCTCTGATCAAAACCCGACTCTTGTTACAGCCTCTAACCACCCATGATACCCTACGATCGGCCTAATGAGTTAATTTATAGACAAAGCTCGACAATGGCAAGAATTCTTATCAAAATAAGTTAATGCGAACCGGTGCTATTGCGCCGTTAAGATAGTGTGGGTGCTCTGGGTATGGCGCATGTGCACCGTGACTACGACATAGATGCGACTGAGGTTGAACAGAAGAGTGGGTGCAGACGCGATGGTACCGACTAGTGCTTTACACTGGGGATGTTGAACACGGTGTGGGCACGCTGGGGTTAAAGCAGGCACGTCGGTATTGGCGGCGTGGGTGCGTTATTCTGAATTCATTTTATTCTGCTTGTTTTTGTTCTAGTTTTCTCCAAATTCTCTATTCACATTGTCCCCTGCACAATTAAGACAAAAACATCTTTCTCAAGCACAATATTAATAAAAAAGATGACAATAAATGGGAAAATATGCTATCAAAATATCTCATATTTCACTCTTATCAACATACCATTAGAGATATGAGAATCACTAGAGAAAGGCCACGAGGAGAGAACCACCCAGAGTTTTCGTGCGATGAGTGGAATGATTGAAGAGGAATTTAATAAGGGATCAGGCGTGAGAACAGAAATATAGGGCATCAACATCAAAATTTCATCGAACCGTCCTAACTATGATAAATTAGTGTCAAAATTATCATCAGATAGGTCGAAACTATTAAATGGATGACTACGAGTTCTGTTAAGATTTTGAAAGGTGTTTTCTAAATATTTTTCATAAATATTTTTATTCAATGTCATTTGTTTTTTTTTTAGTGATTTTAAATATGTTGAGAATTAATTTTGGAAATGTAACTGAATATCTAAAATTCAAAAAATCTGAACAAAAAAACTTTTACAAATTTCGACAGATCAATCTGAAGTTTAATTTGACTTGAATGATTCAATTAGAAACAAATTGAGATTATATATATATATATATATATATATATATATATATATATAGAGAGAGAGAGAGAGAGAGAGAGAGAGAGAATATCTATATATTGTTGAATCGAAAAATGTCCGTGAAACATGCCTATTATATAGAATGTTGATATGGACCTCTATTTATAGAATAAAATTTGAAAGTACGCATTAGCATCTCATCATTGATTTGTTAGAGGGATTTTTAGTAATTTACAGAGATATTTTCATATAATAAAATTTGAAGACTGATTTGATCGATAGGAAGTTCACCGAATGCCTACTAAGAGGATAATCCTTGCCGATCATCCTGATGGCCAATCACCGTCTTGTGAGAGATCCTCTGGCACATTCTACGGATCGTTAGTACAAGGTGCTCCCTTCTCCAATATCCAAATGAGACGGTCGTCTATGAGTTACGTCCGATCAGTCATATCTTCTTTTTGAGCTATCCATTCGTCTTGAGATTCTTGATAATATATTTCTCATATACATATTTAGTTCTCCGATTCTTTTGCTCTTTGGAAGCCGATCCTCTTACTCTTTGGAAGTTGTACTGCACACAAGGATAAGGTAATCTTTTTAACAGGTACAAAATAATCAAATAACATTATTGTGCAATAATGTACTCCCTTGAATTTTCGTGCCCCGATCATTATAAATAGACATTGGAGTAAGGAAGGTTTGCGATGTTTCCATTTCTTCTTGATCCTTTGTCTTCTGTATTTTATTTTTGTGTTTGTCGCGATGTCTAACGAAGGAGCATCGTCTTCCGACAAGAGTGCCCTCCTCAAAGCCATGAGTGAGATGCGGGCAAAGGCTCGTTAGCCGACGTTAAGTGCAAGCTGGCGGGTGAAGCTCTGCCGAGGGGATAAGTAGGAAGAGAGTTATGCCAAAGTTAAGGACCTGTGATCGTGAGGGTCGATCTGGCTCTTCTTGTTTTTCTGCAGACTTGTCTCACTCCCAATAGATGTTAGCTTAGGAGCGGTCCATTGAAGCGAGATTGTTACGAGGCTCACCCTTCCTTTCCAATTCCATATTGGGTTTTTTACTTTTCTTCTTTCTCTCCGGCGGCTAGTTTGTTCTTAACAAGATATGCCGGTTTTCAACTATCGAAAACCTTCTTCTAAAAATCTACAAACAAGATAAAGCCCAATAAAAGTTAGAAGTTTTAAAACAAAAATAAAATTCTGATAAAATAATAGAGATGTGTTCGGACAAAGTTTTAAAAATTCATTTTCTTCTTGAAATGGTTACAATAGAAGGAAGCATAAAACAAAGCCGACACTCTGAAACTTCTTTGCAGAAGTTTGACAACACCGATATCAAGTTCAAAAACGTTACCATTGTCGTTTTGAAGTCCAAGACGCCTGAATCTGTCGAACCCATAGTAGAGTTCAAACTGATACCAGCCCAAGTGTCTCCTCCCCTGAAAAGGGTCCTAATTGTGGAGAATTCTGCTGCTACCAAGAGACATACTGTTAGAATCGTTGGTACTACTTCTAGGACTGCGTCGCTACCCCCATCGGTCTAGTAATCACTACACCCACTACCATTCCTGCCATGCTAAAGGTAAAAGGAGTCCAGGTGAGTGATGAGTAGGGCTGTAAACGAGTCGAGCTTGAGCGAGCTCAGGCTTGGCTCGTGTTCGCTCAAGCTCGGCTCGTGTTCGGCTCGTTCGAAATTAGCTCGGCTCGAAATCGGCTCGTGTTCGAAATGACTCGTGAAAGGTGTGTTCGTGTTCGGCTCGTGTTCGGCTCGAAATTAGCTCGTTAAAATTAATTGGAAAAAATATATGATTAGCGCCGGATTCAAACCTGGACCAAATAAATGGAAAAAAGAAGCATAATCACGCTACCACACAAGCAATTATGATTTAAACTTAAATATAAATATATATAATATATTAATATATAAATAATATATATAATAAATAATTATATAAATCATTATATGATTATTTTTTTATTTCGAGCCAATTCGAGCCGAACACGAGCGAACAAACAGTTGTTCGTGTTTGGCTCGTTTACATTTCGAGCTTAAAAATTTGTTCATGCTCGGCTCGTTAGGCTTAACAAACGAGCCGAACACGAGCTGTTCGTGAACAACGAGCCAAGTTGCCAGCCCTAGTGATGAGTCTGTTGTTGTGGAGGGTTCGACTTTCATGCCAACTGAGGTTTTGAAAATAAAAACATGAATTATATTTTTGAAACAGAATCAAATAAATCAAATATATTCCGTTAGATACGATTCTTCAGTTTTAAGCAAGTAATGCCCATCTCTATTTAAAAGATTTGGAACTGCCACACAGCTATACGGTTTTAGAATATTTGATTGAAATAGAAGCCATCATTAGCTTATTTTCTTATTTACTATTTATTGTCCATTCTTACACTGCGGATTCCATCACCCATAGACCTACTTATGGCTCGATATCATTAAATGTACTGCATGAAACCCCAACCACATATTATATATAAACTTTAGGTTTCCCTCGAAAATGTTTTAGTCGTTACTATATTTAATTCAAACTCAAATCTTTTAATAATTAGATCCAAAACCTTAATATGAATTTAACCAAACATTGCATGAATAATGTTAGGTATGACTCGTATACCGAAAATTTAGAGTCTCTTGGAATAAAGAAGTTTAGGAAGAGTGATGACGTTTTAGTAATTTATTTGTGAATTTTATCTATAAATAGATGTGTAATCTTATGAGTATGAACCGAACTTGTAATACATTTGCCGCTCTGCTCCTGATGATGTAGATATCTTTGCCGAATCTCTTTAAATCTCTATGTTCTTCTTATAGATTTGCATTTAATTCGTCTTAAATTGCACAACAAATAACATTTAAATTGCGACCGAATAATATCAACTTATAACTTACATCCAAAGGATAAATCAGATTATGTAATTATAGTTTTCACCTCACGCACGATGCGTGTTGCGCGTGCAATAATAGCCTGTGCTGAAATACATAGGCAATCAGCCAACCACCCACGTGAGCAGGCTGTATTTTCCTGCAGGCTAGCTCATGTAATTATATGGGAAGATTTACTTACAAGTTACATCCTTCTCATTGCCTATGAATTTACATATCTAACATATAAATTTTAATTTTTACATATGTGTCCTGCCTTATCTCTAAGTGAAAAAAGTATATTTTACATTATAAAAATAATTAGAATAGTGATATTTTTTATGTGATATTAAAACATTGGGTGTTATGATTATAAGAAGTAAAGTTTAGGTGTTAGATATGTAAATGCATATGAATTGAGTGGCAATGTATGTAAATCTACCTATAATATGTATTAAATAAAGTACTACACTCATTAGACTGATAACCAATAAGGGGTAGAAAATTCTTGGTAGGAATAATCACACACACACACACACACACATATATACATACATACATACATACATAAAAGAATGGATAGACTATTATATGAACTCTCAGCTACCTCCATGTGTCTAACTATTCAAGGACCACCCTCACCATCGACAAACTGGCCAGAAGGGGATTCGACCTGTGGCTTTAGGGGACTTACGACCTTCATAGAGGGTGCTCTACTAACAGGTCGCGGCTTATGGCACAATATGTTGCTTGCCAGAGGGTGATTCAAACTTATGACCCAAGAGGACTTACGTTCTTCAAAGAGACTGCTCTACCAACAAGTTATGACTGGCGGCACGACATGCTGCTATATAGCCAGTTTACCAGTACTGAGAAGTGGGATATTAGTAATTGGCCACAAAGACCAAATCGATGGTTCCAAGTGGAACATTTAGTCATAGAAGTCAGTGATAGTATTAGTTCAGCCATAAAGGCAATCGGTGGTTACAATAACTGCACTGGGGTCATAGTTGAAATCTGTAACAATAGTAATTAGTCACAAAGGCTAAAGTTAGCGGCACAAGAGCAACAATCGGCCATAGAATCTGTTTTTGAGATCTGCGACATTAGTAATTAACAACAAAGATTGTAGCTGGTGGCTGCAAGAGCAGTAGTAAACCACAGTGGTTGTATTTGGGAATTGTGACAGTAGTAAGTAGCCACAAATAATTTTAAATCATGTTTTGAATACTTCATTTGGGTTCATTTAGAGTATTCAAACTGGGTTATTTCTAGTATCGTTAGGCTCATCCCATTAATATATTTAATTTGATTATAAATTTATTAAATTCAAAGTTCATATGATCTTAAACTTTTCTTTTTTAAAAAAATTTTTAACTCAAACATGCCTTGAGATTAAGGCCTGATCAAGTAGATTATTGGTTGTCATATTGTTTGCTTTTTATTTTTGTATGTGTCTATTATATACACACACACATACATATCAAGTTTATGAAGAAGTTTGGATCTAAGATCATAAATTGTTAAAAATACAATGTGTGTCCTCTTCCTAGATGTGGGATCTCCAGTCAAGGTAGTGAACTAAGGGCTTGGTTGAAATTAATTTTGCTTTTATTTTCATTTTATTTTTTCTTTTGCTTTTAATCACGTTTAATTTGTATATATTTATATGTTTTATTTTTTTTTTTAAGAAATTAGCATGTTTTTAAATACACTAAAAATAACTTTTAGCTATTTTGAGTGATTTGAATATAATCATACTTTAATCAATTAGATAAACATATAAAAATAAAAACACAAAATTTAAAAGAAAAGTTATCCCACATAATTCCTAAGAGATTGCAAAACAATTTTATTTTAAACCCTTTAAAATTTTTTGACATTAATTATGGAGGCCCCATTAACTTTGAAAATATTAAAATTGAGCCTGAAATGATGAAAAAAATAGTTTTAGTGACCCCAAAAAATATTTAACATAACTTTTTGTTGCTTGAGATTAGATGTAGTAGTATTGACTGAGGCTTAGATGTCTAGCCAACAATTGCTATTGATAAATAGTAATATACTACTTTTTTAGTGAATCCTCATCACACTTGAAGAATAGAGTATAAGGGGGGGAGAGAGAGTGGAGCGAACAGTAACACCTCGTGCATTATTTATAAAATAATTTGTCTAATTATAGAGGAGAGGTTACAATCACATTTTTCTCATTTTAATGAGGTCCGTACTAAATTATTTTTTGTATTTTACATGTATGAACTTTTTATCCGGTTGCTCTCTATGTTGGTCGACTATGAAAGATAAATATCCTATGTATTCAAGAAACTAAATGGGTTGGAGAAAAAGCTAAGGAAATTGATAACTTAGGTTTTAAACTATGGTATTCTGGTAAGAGTCGTACTAGAAATGGTGTAGGTATAATTATAGATAAAAGTTTGAAAGATAATGTTGTTAAAATTAATAGAGTTGGAGATAGAATTATAGCACTTAAGATTTTTATTGATACTAAGATTTTTAATATTATAAGTGTTTATGCTCCTCAAGTTGGTTTAGATATAGTATTCTAAAGATAAATTCTGGAATGATTTAGAAGACTTAATACACTTGATACCCCTCGAAGAAAAAATTTTTATTGGAGGAGATTTAAATGGACATGTCGGTAGAGTGGTAGAAGATTTCGAAATATTCATGGTGGCTACGGTTATGGAGCGATTAATGAAGAAGGTAGAGCCATTTTAGATTTTGCTTTAGCGTATGATATGATTATTACTAATACTTTATTCAAGAAAAGAGATGAGCATCTTATTACTTATAAGAATGGATCTAATAAAACACAAATTGATTATTTTCTTATGAGAAGAAGAGATCGTCGAGATTGTAAGGATTGTAAGGTCATTCCAAGTGAGCAATTAAGTACCCAACATCGATTATTAGTTCTAGATTTTAAGATGAAGAGTTGTAAAATAAAGAATACTAGGATTCAACATCGTAGAATAAGATGGGGGCACCTAAATGACACAAATAAAATTATTTTTATGAGTAAAATTCAAGATTTAAATATTTGGGATGCTCATGAAGACGCGAATGTTATGTGGGAAAAATTAACTAATACTATTAAACAAGTGGCTAAAGATGTACTTGAGAATCGAAAAAAAAAGTTTCTATAAATAAAATAGTTGGTGGTGGAATAATAATGTGCAAGAAAAGATAAAATATAAGAAGTTATGTTATAAAAATTGGTTTAAATGTAAAAGCGTAGAGAATTGGGAAAAATATAAAATGGCTCGTAGGAGTGTAAAAGAATAATCTGTGACGCTAAAAATTCTGCTTTTAGTGATCTTTATAACATGTTAGATACTAAGGAAGGTGAAAAATATATGTATAAACTAGCCAAACAAAGAGAAAAGAAAAGTAAAGATTTAACTCAAGTAAAGTGTATTAAAGATGAAAATCAAAAAGTGTTTTTCTTAGAAAAAGATATTCAACATAGGTGGGTGAGTTATTTTGATAAACTTTTTAATGATGTTGAAAGTACGATCGACCTTAGTGATCTTAATATCGTTAATAATAATAAAACTTTTCACTTTTACCGTCGCATTAGTAAAAAAAAAGTTGATGAGGCTTTAAAGAAAACCAAGGGGGGAAAGTCTGTAGGACCTGATGATATCCCAATTGAAGTGTGGAAATGTTTAGGTGATTTGGGGGTTTCCTGGCTTACTAAACTTTTTAATATTATTTTAAAAACAAAAAAGATGCCTGAGGAGTGGAGAAAGAGCATTTTGGTCCCCATTTTTAAGAATAAAGGAGATGCACAAGAGTGTGCAAATTATAGAGGAATTAAATTGATGTGTCATACTTTAAAGTTATGGGAGAGGGTAATCGAACATAGGTTAAGACGTATTACGAAGATTTCTCATAATCAATTTGGATTTATGCCAGGCAGTCTACCATGGAAGCTATACATATATTAAGAGGTTTGATGGAGAGGTACGGAGATAATAAGGAGGATCTACATTCGATTTTTATTGATTTAGAAAAAGCTTACGATAAGGTTCCTGGAGATGTTCTTTGGAGAGTCCTTGAGAAGAAAGGTGTTGATTTGACTTATATTCAAGTCATTAAAGATATGTATGCTAGAGCCGTTACATGTGTTCGAACCGAAGGAGGATTGACCAAGTATTTTACTATTTCGTTGGTTTACATCAAGGATCGGCTTTAAGCCCATATCTTTTTGCTTTATTTATGGATGGTCTTACTGGCCATTTACAAGAGGATGTACCTTGGTGTATGCTTTTTGCTGATGATATTCTCCTGGCGGATAAGACAAGAGAAAAAGTCCAGGAAAAACTTGAATTATGGAGGTCTACATTGGAGTCTAAAGGTCTTCGTTTGAGTAGAACTAAAACCGAATACATGGAATGTAATTTTAGTAATTGTAGGTCTAGTGACTGAAGTGTAACTTTGGGTGATCAAATTATTAAAAGGTGTGAACGATTTAGATATCTTGGGTCCATTGTTCAAAGCGATGGTGATATAGATGGGGATGTTAATAGTAGAATTCAGGTTGGTTGGTTGAAGTGGAGGAATGCGTCCGGCCTATTGTGTGATAGAAAAGTACCGCTTAGACTGAAAGGAAAATTCTATAAGATGGTGGTGAGACCTTCAATGCTCTATGGTGCTGAATGTTGGCCTTTAAAAGAGAAGCATAATGTTAAGTTAAGTGTTGCCGAGATGAGAATGATTAGATGGATGAGTGGCTTTACACTTAGAGACAAAATGCGAAATGAATATATCCGTAATAGGGTTGGAGTTGCACCGATGTCGGATAAAATTAGAGAGAGTCGCCTTAGATGGTTTGGTCACATTAAACGTCGACCACCCGATGATCCGATTAGGAGAGTAGATGTTTTAAATACAACTTATGTTAAGAAAGGCAGAGTGCGTACCTAGGAAAACTTGGGCTTATTGCATAAAAAATGATCTTAATCTATTAGAATTAAACGAAAATTTGACACTAAATAGGACGCAATGGAGAAAAAGGATTCATGTAGCCGACCCCACTTAGTGGGATTAAGGCTTTGTTGTTGTTGTTGTTGTTGCTCTCTATGTTGGTCGACTAAGCTTAATTGACTTTGGGTCAGCAAGATCAAGTGGGTCGGTTGAGATTCACGTGGCTGGATGCGATTAACTCTGTTGATTAAGTTTGGTCGATATGGGTTTGCTAGTTGATATGGCTAGAATATTGATTGTGGACTCCTGATGAGGGCCCTCTAGATGTTACTGGGATGGCTAAAGATGCTTGGGAATCAGATCTTCCTTAGATCAACTCCCATATGACAGTTGGCTCGGACGTCCATATCGCCTCGTTTATGTGATGATGGCTCATTATTTTATCCTCCCATTATCTTTGATTTGTCTCATGGTTAAGTCGGCCTTGGTTTTATTGGCTTTAGCTTGGATAACTTCACTTAGTCATAGAATTGAACCTCATGGTCATATGTCAGTGGACTCTTCTTAGATGTACTTTTTTCTTCCGAACCGTTATATCTTTTCAGAATTAGTGCTAACACCTTTTTGAAGTACCCTTTGAACATTCATTATTTTCTAAAATGCAAAAATAAAACTTAACTCAAAGATATAATCAAAAGACATTTTTCTTTAAGATTTTTCTTCACCTTTGGATCAATAAATAACAAGCTTCAAATTTTCTCTATAGTGGCAAACAATGTCCTACAAGAGTTTAATTAATGGAAGCGGCAAGAGTTCATAGTCTCTATCGCGAGGCTGAAGTCTTTGCTTGTAAAGATGTAGACTATCCTAATCAGTAAGATTTGATGGGGAGATTTTTGCCCTAATTTGTCGCCCTAATTTTCTTCTTCTGTCTGCTTTTTTGTATTTTTTTTATTGCTTGTTGCTTATTATTTATTATTATTATTTGTTGAATGGTTGTATCTCCCTCTTTTTTTTTTAAAAAATACTATTACAAAACTTAGCCTTTCTGATTTTTTAGATTTTTTTTCAGATATTAGTGCTAACATTGTAATATTTCTGTCTTTTATGAGCAAATTTCAATTATTAAACATTAGATATGCAAAAACATAAAATTATGTGGTATATATGTAAATTTGCCTAGATTATACGAGGAAAGAGAGAGAGAGAGAGAGAGGAATATCCAAAGGAACCTTGTTAAGGAGCTGGCCGCCCAACCAATAAGGAAACGATATATACAGTACTTGTTTGGAGGAAATAAAGGTTTTAAATCGAAAAGGAGCAATCATATGATGTAGCCATCCACCAATTAAATTGCTGGAGGACAATTCTCTTCCCAATATCTAAACTATTAATTTACGTGAGCCCCAACTAAATTAATTGACAAGTCCAAAATAATTATTAAATTGGTCAAAATATTTAATGCGCATTTTCATGCATACCACCTAAATCCTACATATTTACTACATATATAAAACCTAAATTTTGTTTTTTTTACATTTATACCAACCATTATCAAATCATCCACAATACATGTTTCCAAGGTGGTATGTTTGTAAAATTAAATTTTAGATGTTAGACATATAAATATATAAGAATTCAGTGGTATGTATGTAAATTGTTTAAATTTTAAACAATATTAATTAATATCTTATTTATTATTGTTATGTTTTCACAGTCAATTATTAAAAATGAAAAAAAAAAACAATAAATTTATCAACAAATTTGTAAATATTATATTGCTATCATTCTCTATCCAATAAAATATTACTCATTATTAAATTATAATGATTTTTTTTAATTAAGCATCTAAATAAAGATAAATAAAATTATTTTAATATTGAAAATGTACTATAACAATAAATACTTATAGATGTTGAACAAAAATATTAAGGTCATATGATAATATTAATATGCTAAATAATAATTCTATTATCAATATATTAATTTAAAAAGTTAATAATCTCTAATTATTTTAGCTTTAATCAACATAAAAACTTAATAAAAAATCATTAAAAAAATAATAATACTTTTATATATGAAAAATATTTAAAAAAAATTGAATCAAAACATTTCTTATGTAATTTTTTGTTAGAATAAATATTTGTATTGATATAAGTATAACCAAAATTTCTTCTATGTAGAGCTAACTTTAAAATAATTCCAATAAATTTAAAACGTACAATTATTAAAATTTGATAAGTAGGGCCGTCAAAAACGACTCGTTATTCGGGAGCAGCTCGTGTTCGGCTCGTTCGCTAAGTTGACGAGCTGAACTCGAACAAAGATTTGTTCATTCGTGTTCGGCTCGTTTTGGCTCGAAATATTACTTTATCAATTATATATATATATATATATATATATATATAATATTTGATGAGTAGTATTTTGAAAAAAATTAATTGACTACAAGGATACATTGATTTATAATTAATTTAAAGTATTAAGAAAATAGAAGAAAAATTCCTAAATTAGATTCAAATGATGTTTTAATATAAACAAAAAATTTTTAAATTTTACCCCAATCCTTAACACTTATGGGTACATGATTAGGGTTGTCAAAAAAACACTTTGTTCGTGAACAGCTCGTGTTCGGCTCGTGTTTGGCTCGCTAAGCAAATGGCTGAACACGAACACATTTTTTAAGCTTAAAATATAAACGAGGCGAACGAGCTGAGCCTGGCTCGCTCGTGTTCGACTCATTTACGCCCCTGATAAGATACCCTTCCACAATTTTCTATTATTAAATATTCACTCAGAATATATATTTTTATTCAATATCCTAAAAAATATTTTCTAAACTTCATGCTATCAGTAAGGTGGCGTAGATATGTTGGTTCTGCAAAAAAAAAATTGAGCGTCTGATTTTTATAAATATAAAAAAAGATTTTTTAAATATAATATAATAATTATTTATAACGTAGGGGTCGTGCTACATAGCTGTCACGAAGTCAACTAATGCGTCCAAAATTTAAGCATGAAACCTTTTGACCGTTAATAGTTTTCTTAGAACTAATGTAGATAAAAAATTTGGATGATATGATTTAAAATCAGTGTCATTTACATCCATATCACCGAATTCTTATTTATTTACATATCTACCATCTAAACTTTACTTTTTATGTATCCGCCGCCACCAAGTAATACTACTATTATAACTTTTATAGGTAAGTAGGGTCATTAAAATGCTATTGCTCGCGAACAATTCGTGTTCGTTCTACGAAAAGTTCTCGTGTTCAACTTCGTTCGCTAAGCTTAACGAGCTTTAACGAGTCGAACAGGAAACAAAGATTTGTTCGTTCGTGTTCGGCTCGTTTTATATCTCGAAATAAGATTCATCAATTATATACATACATACATAATATATATATATATATATATATATATATATATATATATATATATATATATATATATATATATATATATAATGATGAGCAGTATTTTTAAAAAAATTTAAAAGATTTATAATCAATTAAAATTATTAATTAAGTAAATAGAATAAAAATTATTAAATTAGATTCAACTGATGTTTTAATGTAAACAATAATTCTTAAATCTTGCCCCAACCCTTCACATCTTATGGTTATATGATTAGGGTTGTCAAAATGACTCTTTTTTTCGTGAACAACTCGTGTTCAGCTCGCTAAGCAAACAAGCCGACACGAACACACTTTTTGGGATCGAAATATAAACGAGACGAACACGAGCTAAGCCTCGTTTACACCCATATAGGTAAGGTGATATATATAAATTGAAGTATAGACGTTAGATATGTAAATACATAAGAATTAAGTGATATGTATCTAAATCACTCTTATAATCATCTTTATAAAATTATGCTTATGACGCCCTCTTAAAATAAAGATATATTTTTTTCAACATTTATTTATCAATTTTTTATTCAAATAAATTAAATAATGATAAAATATAAAAGGGGATGATAGCAGGCATGGAGTGCAATGTATGTTATTTTTTTATTAGGCTATGTAATAATAATAATTTCATAAGCGTTGAGATGACCTCGCATCAACATTTTGAAACTGGTCGTTAAGCTATCAATTCTACTTTTAAATTAAGTTTACTAATGAATAGAATGGTGTCACAACAAAGTAGTCAAATCAGGTCGTCAAGACGACTGCTTATTTCTCCTCAGTAAACAAGCAGTATATTCGATATTTGAATTTGGCTAAAATTACATTTGAGCTTGGGATTATTTGAACGTGTCGATGAACTTAGACTGAAGTCGCTCGAGAATTCAAAGCCAGAGGGGAGTCACCTAAAACTATAAAATAAGAATTATTATAAAAAAATCCATTCATTGCATAGATATCATTAAAAGTTATTCATGAATCAGATGCTATTAATCGGTTAGATTTGTTCATTTTTACAACAAAGAGATAATAAATGTTTATATTTGATGTGTCGTAACAAAATTTAATCATTTGGTATGAATCTCGATGCATTTTTTATTTCGATTCAAATTAAAAAAAATATCTAGAGGTCCGAATTCAGCAAAATTATAATCAAATTGGCTGTCTTGACAAGAGGAACCCGATGATACTAAAATCGTCCAATTTGAGTCCAATCAACCACTGATCAAGTGATTGTACCATATTTAGAGGTTTAGGTAGTTAATTTAAGAGTCAAATGAACTTCAAATTTGTCGTACTTATAGTCATATCGAGCACCTCAATGAGAGAAATTAGAAGAGTTCAAGATCGCTCAATTCTGAGGCCATTAATGCTCTCAAATCATCAAAAAACCCTGTGATCAAGGGAAATCAACAAGGAATATTTGACTGATGATTATTGGAGTTATTTGTCGAATGGTCAAAGTGTCCCTTCTAGAGCCTATAAATTTCAGTATTGCTCTAGACTGAAGACCCAATGATAACTTCTGGCGAAGAGGGGAGAAGGAGTCAAGTTTTAGTATTGCTCTAGATTGAAGACCCAATGATAACTTCTGCCCACCATAGCAATGTACCACCAACAATCACTGCTCATCGTATATTGTTAATCATCGCCTGTAGACCACATTGACCACCTTTTGTTGAACCTAGCTCGCCACTATCAACAAATTCTATTGTGTAACGAGGTATCCTTGAATACAGTGCACCAAGTATCCTAAATACGGTGTTACTAAGTATCCAACATATAGAGTAGTGAATAACGACATATTGAAGATTCGACAATAACTTCAAATGACATATACTTGCATCTACCGCACTCAAAATATGACAACTTTCTCCAAACACTTGAAGTGTTTCGTACATTGTGCACATATAAGTGTTATACTTAGTGTATTTTGTAATCATTCCTTCCCAATTGTGAGAGAATGTTGTTTTTTTTTGTAATTATACATAGTGAAATACTTTGCTTGGGTTAGGCCCCATGGTGTTTATTCCTTTACGGAGCTTGGTGTCTTCTCCTGCCACTTTCTTATCATATATATTTGGTTCAATTGTGCTTGGATATGGTTTAGAATGAGATCAGGCATGGTGAATTTAAGTTTAGAATTGAAATTGGAGGAGATTGAGGTCAATTGGGTGGACATTGAAGGTGGTTTGAGCATTTTAGGCTTAAAGGGGCAATTTGGGGCTTTTGATCAAAATGAGTCAATTTGGGTCAAGTGAAGTGGTTCAAATTGATTTTGGGGAAATTTGCGATGATTTTGGAATTTTTGGGAATTTTTGAATTTGGAGGGGCATTTTGGTCATTTGGTGGAGTATTAAGGATAAGGGGGTCAAAGTTGGAATTTTTGGTAAAATTGGGGTTAAATGAGAATTTCAGCTATTTTAGCCATAGACCAAGAGAAATCTCATTTTCGATCCTCCATGTGTTGGTTCTACCCAACCCTAGCCTGGGGCCAAGAGCTTAGGGAACCACCCACACGAGTTTTCAAAAGAGTAGGGAGCTAAGTTATAGGCATGTTTGGTTTAGAATTTGGTGAAGTGAGTGTAAGTGTAAAATTTAGATGTGTGTGTGTGTGAGCCTTGCCCATACCAGACTACTCGGGCTGAGACATAAGGCTTAACCATCCTATAGGGAACTCCTCTTGAGCTTCCTTATGCTTAGTCTCATCCTGCTAAGTACTTAGAGGTTAGACTTTAAGCATTTGAAACTCCAAGTGAAGTAAAGAGGGGTTTTGAATTTCTAAGGGAGAAGGGTCTCATCACTAGTCTTCTAAAATAGTCACCAAGAAAATACTATGGCTAGACCCTAGGCTATCAAGAGAAAGACTAGACCTCATCAAAAGTGAGATCAACACACACACACACACACACACACACACACACACACACACACATAATTAGAGAAATCTCATGAAGATACTTCTCTTAATTACAAGAATGTACAATGACTTGTTTGACTAAAGAGAATACTAGCTCATACTCACAACACTTCAATGGATTCCTCCTCTAAAGTGCTCTAGCTGCTTCTGAGTACTCTTCAGTGACACCATTTATTGTGGCTTGCTCTATTCTTCTCCCTTTCGGTCTCTCTCATTCTCTTTTTCGGTGTCTCTATTCCCTTTTTCGTTTATTTTATGATAATTTAAGCATTCACATGTGAAGCAGTGCAAGACAACCTTCAAAACCCATAAAAATAAGGATCAAGGTGCATGGGCACTCAGAACGCGTGCTTGATCTCCAGGTCTTTTGGTTCCTATCACCTAGTCCTTGGGTTCCCAACCCCTGACAACCGACAACTGGTGTTTGGGTGCCT
Organism: Papilionanthe hookeriana x Papilionanthe teres; assembly: GCA_022702705.1. Taxonomy (NCBI): domain Eukaryota; kingdom Viridiplantae; phylum Streptophyta; class Magnoliopsida; order Asparagales; family Orchidaceae; genus Papilionanthe; species Papilionanthe hookeriana x Papilionanthe teres. The sequence goes on along the minus strand of CM040426.1, from coordinate 43,411,594 downwards.
GGTCGTCTAGTTTCTGGTGCCTGGGCACTCTGGATTGGCGCCTGGGTGTCACTTCAACCTTTTTTTAGTATGTTTCATCTCATTTGCTCATTAAATTTCCCAAGCACCTATATATTGCAAATAAAACCATAAATACCATGGAAAAGTAAAGAAATAACAAAAAATATATAAAATAAAGGTAATATCACATCACACTTTCAACACATCAAAATCCCCTTTAAATAATTTGATAGATTCATTTATACTATCTTTAGCCATTGCAAAATTAAGGTGTAGAATTGAAAAGGATATTAACCAAATGTTTTGAAATATTGATTGCATATATAAATCTCCTTTTCCTCTTTCATAGTGTGGCTGGACCATACATTATCTATTAAGATGATTTCCTTCATTCAAAAGTGAATTATAAGTTTTTAAATTCCATATTAACAATTATGAAATCCACTTTCTCTGAATGGACATAAGCTAAAAAATGAGCCATCAACAATTCATTATCATTTATCAATGTGGAATCTTCTCTCCAAAACACCAACTATAAGTACATTAGTTTGATAGCTCACAATCTCCTTTATTAAAATCTTTATTTCATGGCAACACATCACTTGTTAATTTTCAAGAGAATTCAAAATTTATTCTAAGGGCATTCAACATTAATATTAAGTGATTAAATGGTGGACTAGATCATTAAGTGGTTGGCTTAAAAAAGTTTGGAAAGATGATTTTTCTAAAGAGTTTAATGAAGATTCAGAATAATGTGTATGGTTAAGAAAAAATCATTAGTGGGATAAACTGATCAAGTTGATCAGAGGGTATTAACCTCATTATCATTTGGATTTCATTTAATAATCCTCACTAGGAACTATCAACATGATAATTTGATGGCAGGTTGTCAAAAATGAGGTTGTGGATGAAGATGTTGTTAATGGGTTGCTTGGTTGAATTTTTAAAGTCCATGTATTTTATAAATGTGGAGTAATTTTGATCACATATTTTAGATATAGATAAACTTTAAAATTATGAGTTCTTGATTTGATATAAATTAAGTGCAATAAAATAATTTCTTGTGTGCACATTATTTATGTGATCATTGTACTAATAAGAACAAATAAACCAATATGAAATCTTTTGAAACGATGTTTTAACTTTTTGATAAAAAATAGATATTTATTTGAATTTGAAAAATTAAAGATGCACTCATGTACTAAATTATAATTATATTTATATATATATATATATATATATATATATATATATATATATATATATTCAGAAAAGAATCCGTATTTGAGTCCGGAGGGCCCCAAATACCGATTCCCTTTTGCACTCGGGCACCTATGATAGAGTGTCTGCGCCATGTGCCTAATTTTTTAGAACTTCGCACCACGAGGGATTGATATATATATATTCGCCAAAATAATATTTTATTTGATGGAAAGAAGATACAAAAGTTTTAGTGAGTGGGTATTAAGAACCAACTCATAAGGCTCACAAACTGTAACCCAAATGTACAAGTTCACCGCAAAATTAAACTTGTCAATCTTATAAAAACAAATATAAGATGGTCTGAGGGCTTCTCGGAAGGTGGCTTCATGTTTGTGGTGAAAAATCTGTATGGTATCCAAAATAACCGCCACTATTGCGATATCAAGAGCGTGGATCGCGATACTACCAGCTTAAACATAGAAGCACTCCTAATTATGATCACAATACTGCCCAAGAAACACCCACGGTAAGTCCAAGACAAAACCGCGCATACACTGAGAGTTCGGGTACATGCCGAGGAATAACACGTAGCATTCTAGAAGTGTTATGAGGAATAACACATAGCTTAAGTTTCCACCGCCCGAACAACACCAATAACCTCGCAACTATACATAATATATCCACCAATACTACCTCCATACAGCGTGATACAACCATAAATAACACCTTCAAAACTGTGAGCTACTACCATAAATAACCCCAAATCGTGTCACACTTTGATAAGGGAAATAACACCACCTGGTTGAGGGAGATAATACCATCACCGACAACACTTGTAATAAAATGCGGGATACAAACACCGCTACTACCGCCGATGCCACCACACCGTGCCACGGTATACAAATGGAAAAACACCACGCAAGGCAGGGTACAACTAGTAACTCCATGAATAACCCACACAAAACACAATGACACCAACTTGAGAATAAAGCCGCAAGTAACACAAAACGGTAAACCGATATATATATCTATATGTATATATGTGTGTGTGTGTGTGAGTGTTTCATATGTCTATCTCATCTTAGATAAAAACAATCCCATTTTATAGAAATGAAATTTGAAATCGATCAAAAAAGTAAATAATAAAAAAGTAAAAATAAAATAAAGAGACATTGGAAATACACAAAATTACTCATTCTAAACTTTTGAGTAAAGAACCTATCTTCTTCTTCTTCATACCACCTTTTTTGCCTCTGGCTATCATTGAGTGCATGCGATAAAGATTAATAAAAAATTTAAATTTATTCCACAATATAAATCCAAAATTCATAATTGTATATTCAAATATAGGTTCTCAAACTCAGGTCTGTTTTTGCTTAAAGAACCAGATCACCGATCATCTGAACAAATCAACTCGCTCCCTCAATTTTTTTTAATTATTTTCGAACAAATCTGCTCACCGAAAAGACTACTTTATCTTCTGTCATTCAAAGTACTTCGATCCAACTAGAAGTGACACCTAAACAATAATAAATGCATTGAACTATTTCCAAGGTAAAATTTGCTGACCAAGACAAAGGATACCTATCACATCGCTGACATCAAGGTGCGCCCCCAGGGCAGACGTCTTGTCCTCATTAAAATCATCTCTCACATCAAGGTGAGGGGGAGAATTCTTTTTATGGGTAAGAAAAGGTCCAAGCCAAGAAGTCCCCCCCCCCCTTTTTTTGTTTTTTCCTTTGGATACAAGAAGATTTCAGGACCTTATACTAGATTGTGTGATGTTTTGATTAATATGGGTTCTTATGTCCCAAAAAAAGATTTGACATTCTAAAGGTGCTATGAACATGGATATCACACTTAAATATTGAAGACAATATCATCATTTGTATCTTTTGAACTTTGTAAGCGAGTTCTATGGATGTCAGCACAAATTATGTGTGTCTGCATGTAGAAGAAATGAGAAATCAAGTGATAAAGAAGGTGCAAGACTTACATGAATCATCTCAAACTCATTCTAAAACAAGAACTCATATTGGATTCTCTAGGTCTGGGGCAGGTGAACAACACACAGATGTAAGGAATATCACGCAACATCATAATTTTCCTAGAGGGATGAAGAAACTACACCCAAGAGTTTTTACTCCAAAGACACCACAATAAAAAATGCCTCAAACTTAGAAACAACAAAGGGAAATTCTACCACTAGAATGGCTAACGTGTCTCAGAGAAAGTGTGCTAAAACAAAACCCGCCAAGAAGGGTCAGGAGAGCACTCACCTTGACACTCAAGCAAGTACGAGCACGCCATTCTAAGGAAAATTCTTTGGATTAGGAAGAGTCTAGAACATATTCAATAGAAGAACCTAGAAAAATTAGAAGAAAATCCTTATCAGATTCACTTACTGAAACAAAAGCTTTTGATGGTTGTTGTGACTTGATTGATTTCATGTTTAGATGCAATTTTTGTACTTATGTACTTCATTTACAAGCAAACTGACCACATGAATTTTTAAAATATTCTGTGAACTTTGAGATACAGAAGTATCTATAGCGAAAAATCTTGGATAAACTTCTTGAAGTGTTTCGTACATTTTCATATCATTGTCACTCTTGTCAATATGATTTACTCAACTTTAAACTTATTGAAAACATAGCACTATTGCACATTAATTTGCATATGAAATATTTTTTATGAAATATTTCTCGAGATTCGTGTGGGATAATAAAATATTGATCTAGAGATAGAGAGAGAAATAGTAAAGATTGCCAGCAGGCTTTAAAAAAAATTATTTTTTCCTAATGATTCCCTAAAACCGTTAGCTCAGGAATATTAAATACACATAAAACTCTTAAGACCAGACAAGGAAAGAACTAATAACTTTATAATATTTGCAAAAAAATAAAAAATGAACTTAACTTTAGTAATGAACCTGTCACTTACCCATAAATTTTAATTAAAAAAAGCAATAATACAAATCAATTTTATAATCTCATCTCCTAAACATTCCAAACCCCAGCTTAGAGGCCGGTTATTAATCTCATTTTTAATTATAATGTATTATATTATCTAACCTAGTCTCTAAGCCTGAGAACAGTGTTGCGCAACGAAAGGGTTGCTAAATATGACAATGAACAGCGCTACATGTGGGCCATGGATGTTCATTAATTGTTGGTTTAGTGACTTAATTTGTCTTTTAATTCTCATTAAACTTCCTAATCTCAGCCGCCTCAATAATTCTGGAAGCACTAATCATTGGGCCCATATTGCTGTGAAAAAAACAAAAAATAGGAAGATTTACATATGTGCCACTTAATTTTCATGTATTTACACATCGACCATCCATGTCTTCTTGTCTATACACAATTAAATGTGTTTTTCACATCTTAAAAATTTAAATAATAATATTATTGATGCGATATGATAGATTTCGGAGGTAAAAATATAAAAAAGGTAAAATTTAAGTGTTAAATATGTAAATATATAAGAATTGGGTGGTATGTATGTAAATGTCCCAAAAAAAGCAATTGACACCCTTTTTTTTATTTAAACATAACATCTAAAATAATGTCCAAATTTTTAATATCATAAAAAAAATATTTCACATAAGAAATTCTTTTATTTTTACTTCTAAAGAGCGAAATGTACATTTTGATGTATAGTGTGTGTGTATACGCGCGCGTGCGTGTACACAACAATAACAACAACGAGCCTTTATAGCACTAAGTGAGGACGGCTACATTAATCCTTTTTCTCTATTGCATCATATTGAATGCCAATTTTTTTATTTAATTCTAATAAATAAAGATAATTTTTTATACAATTTGCCCAAGTCTTTGTAGGTCTACCTCAACCTTTTATAACATAAGTCAAATCTAAAATATCTACTCACCTAATGGGATCATAAGATGGTATGTGACCAAACCATCTAAGACGACATTCTCTAATTTTGTCCGCCACTGGAGCTATACCAATCCTATCATAGATATATTCATTTTGCATTTTGTCTTTTAAGAGTCAGGCCACTCATCCACCTAAGTATCCTCATCTAAGCAACACTTAACTTTGTTGTATGTTTCTCTTTTAAAGGTCAACATTCTGCACCATTAAGAATTGAAGGTCTCACCACCATTTTCTAGAATTTTCTTTTCATACAAAGCAGTACTTTCCTCCACATCAACTAACCAACTTGAAATTCTACTAATAACATCCTCATCTATGTCACCATCACTTTGAACAATAAATATGAGATATCTAAAGTGTTCACACCTTTTAATGTTTTGATCACCTATTGTTACAGATCTGCCACTAGAGCTGCTACGACTAAAATTACATTCACTGTATTGAGTTTTAGTTCTACTCAGAAGAACGCCTTTAGATTCTAATGTAGATCTCCATAATTCACATTTTTCTTAAATTTTTCTCTAGTCTTATCCACAAGAAGGATATCATCGGTAAAAGCATACACCAATGTACATCATCCTATAAATGTACAGTAAAATCATCCATAAGAAAAAGGATACGGGCATAAAGCTGAATCTTGATGTGATCCAACAAAAAATAGGAAAATATTTTGTCAATCCTCCTTCGGTTCGAAAAAAGTAACAGTTTATGCATATGTTTAATGATTTGAATATAAATTATATCAACATCTTTCTTCTCTAGAACTCGCCAAAGTATTTCTCTTGGAATTTTATCGTAAGCTTTTTCCAAATCAATAAAAATCATATGCAGATTCTCATTATGCTCTCTGTATTTCTCCATCAAACCCGCAATAAATTCATATCTTCCATAGTAGACTTGCCTGGCATAAATCCAAACCGATTATGAGAAAACCTTGTAACACGTCTTAACCTATATTCAATTACCATCTCCCATAATTCTGAAGTATGACATACCAACTTAATTCCTCTATAATTCGCAGTAAGATAGTTCATAAACTACACACAAGAACAATGTTTGCAGGGATACCGTAGTGCATGTTGTGATTCTACATAGAGTTTTGTTGCAAATAGTAGGTGGCAGCTGATAGTGGTTGACGGTAGCCGGCAAGCAGTGGTTGGTGGATGCAGGGACGGGACATGCTCGCTACATCTTTAGTGCAGATTCGATATTGGGCTTCAGCTCCTTCTCTTGGTATTTCTTCAAGCTCAAGTCTCGGTCCTGGTCCTTTCTCAAGGAGGAGGTAGGGATCTATTTATAGAGTTTGACAGAGGTCTCCTTACAATTAAGGAAGAAATTTGTACTACTCCATCAGATGATCCAAAAATGTTTCCGTGATCGAACTGCATTTTGCGAACATTGACGTGCCGTAATGATATCATAATTACATTTTTAAAAAAAATGATATCAGAATTAAGAGTTCTTATGCTCTTTAGATTTGTCTCGCCGTGTGTGCTTGATTTGTCCATAATCTTATTTGATTTGGAATTTGTTTGACGTTTCGATTGAGCACTAGAAGCTTCTAAAAATATTTTAATGGCTCAATCTAAGATTGATTTGACTTCAATTAAGTCAATGTTTATATCATTGTGTTCATCTCGTCGAGCCAGACAGTTGAACTACAAGGTTGCGAAAATCAGAGTTTTGGATGCTTTTTAATTAAAGTTTAAATATTCATAGTTCAAAAAATTATATTCATAATAGATGATGAAAATTTATTGATAACATATGAATAACTATATAATAATTGATGAGTCTAGTAAGTGAGTCTTTGTTTGTGTTTGTGTGTCAATGCACGCGCACACGTGCACACACACGCACACAGATATATATATATATATATATATATATATATATATATATATATATATATATATATATATATATATATATATATATATATATAGTCGAAAGCTCTCAGCTATTAGTTGCGGCACTTTGGTGCGAGTCTCCGGTTCAGTGTTCGAATCACACCCATTACTGGGAGGATTAGAATAAAGACACTGACTGGAAAAGGGGGGGGGGTCACTCCTCGATCAGTTCAATCTATGGAGTTGATCGACGGTCTCCGACTGTAGATCAATCTTTAATATATATATATATATATATATATATATATATATATATATATATATATATATATATATATATATATATATATATCCACTTTAATATAAAATTTAATAATCTTCAATTTTATTTTGATATAAATATCCGAATATTCTGATTTTCTTCCTTATTTTTTAACCTATCTAATTCTACTTCTAAGTTCTATGTACGATGCCGTCGGCAAGTTCGCCAAATACTTCATGCCTCCTATGCAAATTTTATTATTACATTTTTATATTTGGCACGTTTCTTATATTATTTTTTAATTATTATTATGCCTTGGCCTATTATTCACATATATATTATCACGTGCATCTTTAACATTTAAATGCTCCTCTTCTAAAAATTAATGATACACCATACTCGTGATACTATATATATACATATATATATATTGTATATATATATATATAATATTAATAAATAGGCTAAGAAACGTGCCAAACATGAAAGAATGTAATAATAATTTTTGCAAAGGCGTGGATGGAAAACACGCTGGCAAAAACGAGCTCGCTCTCTGCGCCGGAGGGCTTTAGATCGTACGGCTCTGGTGATCGCTTCGCTGGAATTAGCGGAGGACAGCTGGCTCGTACGGCGTCAGATACGCAGCTCCCGTCGCCGTTCGCCTGTCCACAACTGTGGCCGAGCTGTCTCCTCCTCCACATTTATATTTATTTATTCCTTCTGTTGGACACACTCGCTCACACTCTATTTTCCAATTTTAGCCTCATCTTTACTCTAAATGCCTTTTGAATCCCGGTCCGCCGTTGACCGCACGGAGACTGGCAAGTACACCCTGCCCTTGCCTCTGAACCGGCCGGGTTTTTGCGATTGGTGACCTCTTCTATTTGAAGAACGAATTCATGTTAAATAGTTTACTTGTTTTAGGCCTCAATTTATTGTACTTAATGAGTTCGACCTAACTCGGCCAATGAGATCGACCTAACTCGGCTGAGGCAATATTAAATATGCATTTAGTTCATCGATTCTTATGTCAATTTGAAAATAAATATATTAAAATATACGAGAACAAAATATTATCTGAGCATGACAACACATTGATTGTGACTAATCATGTTGATTTGATAATTAGTCATTAAGTTAATTATTCTTGACGCATCATCGAGTCATTTTATAATGTCATGAATCTCAAGACATTTGGCATGAATTTTAAGTCATATTTATCAAACAAATATTTATTCAAATTAAAATTTATCCAAAGCTCTAATTTTAATTAACATACAATCCAACTGACCGAATTGATGAGATGAAAACAATGATACCAAATTGATCTATTTGAGTTGGATCAAGTTTGCAACAAGCAGTTAAATAAATTTTAGAGGCTTTAGTTAGTTATTTGGGAGGGTCAAATGAACTTGACATTCAACGTGCCTATAACTAAGCTGATTCGAGCGTCTCAACGAGAGAAATCCAACGAGCTTAAGATCACCTAATTATGATGTCATTAAGGTCATCAAATCATCAAAAAATTCCTAAGATCAAGGGAAATGAACATAAGTCATTCGATCATAATGGTGGTTATTTGCCAAAGGAATAAAATGCCCCTCTTCTAGGGCCTATAAATAGATCATCTATCTTCACTTTGGGGTAGAGGGGGAGAAGAAGAAGAGATGAGCCTAATTACAGTTTTGTTTTGGACTGAAGAACTGATGATAATTTCTTGTCACTGAAGCTGCTAACCACCATCGACCACCACTTGCATGTCTTGTCAACCACCAATGGCTATCCCCTGCTCGCAGTCTTTGGTGGAGTCAAATGACTAACAAAGTGCTTTAATAAGTAACAAAGTATCTTGTTGTGTAAAAAAGTATTTTATTGAGTAACTGAGAACTATGTTGAGTAGCAAAGTATCTCAAACATTGCAATGACATACCTCGAACACGATGTATTAAAGACCCGGTGAAAACTCTCGATGGCAACTACTCTCAAGCACTGTATTCAGAATGCATGGAATTTCTTTGCATATTATGTATGAACAAACATTATATTTAGTACAACATTGTAACCCTTTCCCAGTTGTTGGATAACGGTCTATCTTTGTACATACAAACATATAGTGAATTATTTTGTTTGGACTAGGCCCCTTAGTTTTTTTACCTTCTCAATTGTCCAAGTAAAAAATTTCGGTACCTTCTCATTTTCTTAATTATGTGTTTGTGTGTGCGTGTGTATGTGTTGGATTTCGTACAATGCTGAGACATAATATTATTACCCTATTGCCATGAATTTTATGGCACACAATAGTTTAATACCATTTGTGGAAAACAAAGTTTGAATAATAGAAGTGCAAACTTTTTGAAGATTAATAAGGGCAATGCACGAGAGATAAATAAGACCACTCAGAATTCATTGAGAAAACACAAAAATAAGTAGTTTGAAAAGTAAAATCATGTAGAAAACACAAGAAGTCCCAATTAAAATCAAATGAAGTACGATAAAAACTTATCTCAAGTTCATCTCCGCCAAACTCTTGAAATTCCTTTGAATCTCTTTATTTCTCTTACAAGACTCCCTTGAACTAGTCGCCCAACCCAAGAGGGTTAAATCCTTCTAAAATATTGAATTTTTACTTATAAATCTCTACTCACCTTCCCTTTCACTAGGAATGAGATAATTGTGATGAAAACCAAAGTAAAAATCCTACAACTCCTTACTACAAAACTCTATAAAAACTAACTCTAAACTCTCTCTACAGCCTATTACTTGCCTCTCACAGCCTCTTTTTCTTCAAGTCCATTATTTTATACTTTCTCAAAAGGTACATTGGTGTCTCTTCAAAATGTGTCCATATTCAATGAATCTACCAAGAGATGCATCATTTCAAGTGAAATTTGAATGTCTTTTGGCGCTCTTAATCAGTTACCAATGTTTATACCAAAGGGAGCCTTAAGAACCTCTTCAAAATTCACCAAAAATTCTTTGAAATTGCATAGTAACTACCCTGCGCTTAAGCAAGGGGTCTATGCGCTTAGGCACGACATTCTTTGTATGTTGGCGCTTAGCGCCCCAGTTCATTTTAATACCTTCTTCAATTTTGCTCCAAATTTGGTCATTTTTCACTCCTTTTGACATTTTTAGTCCGATTAATTATACCTGAAAGAAAGATACACAAATACCTTCAAATAAAATGTAATATCATCAAAAATAGGTATAAAAATGTGTATAAAAATATTATATATTTTAGGTATATCAAATTCCCTCAAACATAAAATGTTACTTGTCTTAAAGTGACACTAGAACCTTTCAAAACCAACGTAAGCAAATTATGTGAATGAGTTTCTTTAGGAGATTCAAAAATTTATTCTAGAAATGTTGTATTTCAATTTAGAAAAAACTTTAGTGAATGAGACCAATTTAAAAGTTTAGAAAATCTCTAAAGTGAAAAAGTATTAAAATATGAGCTCCTATCTAATTCAAAAATACTTGTAGATTTTTCAAATATAGAGTTTAGGCATTCTATCTTCTTTACTTAAAAATATTCATGAAAAATAATTATACTCACTATATTATATCCATAAGCTTAGGAGTCTCTCAAATCTTATGTCTTAAAAAGATCAGATGTGGAACCAATTTTTGATTAGGCACTAATCCTCAAGCTTCTCCTCCCATTCTTTCTACATACTATAATTTACTTTTATTTTTTATTTTTTTGTGTGCAAGGATTATTATATATGGATAGACCTTTAATGAATTTGAATTCCTCTTTTCCTTTCCTAAAGCAAAGGTCCGATATATATTCTTTACTTAAAAATATAATAATAGTTTTAAAAACTTCTTTTAATAAAAGAAATTTAACTATTGAAAATAAAAGTCTAATTCTTCTATATTTTTCAAAATTACAATATTTCTTACTAAAGATAGTTACACCATATTTTACATCTCTTCACTAAAAAATTTTTTAACTTGAAATTTTTCTGGATCACTATAATGTTTTAACCAAATTCTCTTACACATTTCTATAATCAAAATTTTATTACCTTAATATAACTTCATACACATAATCATTTTTCAAATAAAAAATTAAAATTATTTGTAACATATTTGAGAACAAATAAATTTCAAGTTTTGAAAATTGATTTTTCACCCCTCCTCAAAATTAAATCTTTATAAAGATTAAACATTTTAGCATATCATATATAAAGACAGTAATGAAAAATTAAATCATTATGCTGACAGGAATTTTTATATCCTAGTATACACGTACTAAAAATTAAAAACTAGAGTAAAAATAATTAAATTTCAATTTGATATTTATCACATATGAGATTCAAAAGATGTTTATGTAGTGGAGGCTAACATAAAAGCAAATCACAGAGTTGGAGCTTACATGCCAGATGATCTGGTCCAATTTTGACGCTTAGCCGGAGTTGCTTTTATGTAAGTGCGGGGGTTTGGCGCTTAGCCGCCACAGATCACTTCCTCAATTTTCTTCATTTTTGCTCCAATTTTGATATTTTTTCACTCCTTTCATCATATTCAACCATTTAATAATACCTGCAAGAAAAATACACAAAATACCTTCCATTAAAGTGAAATATCATAAAAAATAAATATAAAAGTGTATATAAAAATACTATATATTTTAGGTGTATCAAAATCCCTGAAACTTGAAATGTTACTTGTCTTCAAGTGACACTATAATCGTATAAAAACCAAGCAATTAAATAATGTGGAAGATTTTCTTTAGAATTTTTTAAAATTTTATTCTAGAAACGTAGTAGTCCAATTTAGAAAAAATTTTAATAAATGAGACTAATTTAAAGTTTAGAAATCGCTTAGGTAAATGTTTATGAAAAATATGAGTTCTTATCTTATTCAGAAATACTTGTAAATTTTTCAAAATATAGGGTTTAGGCATTTTATTTTCCTTACTTAAAAATCTTTACTGAAAAATAATTATACTAACTATATTATATTTTTAAGCTTCAAGATTTTCTCAAATCTTATACTCTAAAAAGATCAGGTGTGGAACCAATTTTTGATTAGGTCCTTAAATCCTCAAGCTTCTCATTTCTTTTCACATACTATTTTTCACTTTTTCTTATCTTATCTTTTTCTTTTTCTTTTTCTTTTCTTTTCTTTTTTTATAAGACAAGGATTATTATATCTGAATAATTCTTTAATGATTTTGAATTCCATCATTCCTTTTCTAAAACATAAGGTAGATATATATCTTTAACTTAGAAATATAATAAAAGTTTTGAAAGTTATTTTCAATAAAAGAAATTTATGTATTAAAAATAAAAGTTTAATCCTTCTATTTTTCCAAAAATACAACTTTTCCTACTAAAGATAGTTACAGAATATTCATCATTTCTTCACTAAAAAATTTTTAACTTTAAAATTTTCATCATTACTATAAATTTTGACTAAATTTTATTACACATTTCTATATTCAAAATTTTACTTCTCTAATATAACTTCAAACACATAATTATTTTTTTCAAACAAAAGCTAAATTTTATTTATGGGACATTTGAGAACAAATAAAATTTTAGGTTTCTTTTTTTTAAAAAAATTTGTTTTTCATCCCCTCCCCCCCAAACATTAAAATTTTCATTATGATGAAACATTTAAGCATAGTAAAAAGATACATAGGTAGGAATTGAAAATTATAAGTATCATATTTGTAGGAATTTTTTATATCCTAAATATTCAGGTATAAAAATTAATAACAGGAATGAAAATAACTAGATTAAATTTTTAACTTTTCTTTTTTATAGAAATTCAAAAAACTTCTAAAGTAGTGGAGGACAAAAAAGCAAATTCACACACACTTAAACAGAAATGCATAACTAGAACATATGTATGGTAGTAAATTGAACAGTTAAGCATGAATTTTATATTGTGGATTTTTATACTTCATAAACAGGTTCTGGAATAAGTTCTAAACTAATAAATAAAATTCACTACAAATTCATTAACACAATTACTACCACAAAGATTCTAAACATTCACATATAACTCATAAAAACAAACTAAAGTAGCTTACTAACTATTACATTAATAAAGTCAATATAGCAACCATACTGAAAATATCAAATAAACTACAAAGTCTAACACAAAATAAAACATAACAATTCACAACATAAAAATTCCACACATACATCATATAACATAACACAACTGAAATAAAATCCTAACCATCATCTTCCTTCATTCCCTTCGTTCCAGGTACGGGTAGGTACATATGGGGTGAATTGTGGATGAGTGGGTAACACTGCACCAAAATCACCTCTGATCAATCTATCTATGTAACTGTAGTAATTCATCTCATACTCACTATGCTGCTGAAGATACTCTCCCATATGATCTACATTCCCCTCTATATTGTGAACTCGATCCGCAATGTAATTTATATTATCTTTTATCTTATTCAAAAGTTCAGTCTGCGAATCAGAAAACTGACTTGAAGAAGCCTGTGATGTAGAAGCACGAGAGGTAGATGCAGCAGAAGTAGATGTAGTGGATGCCCTAGAAAATACTCCTCTCCAGCCAACAAAGTGAATGTTCAACATAAGTCATTATATTTGTGTCAGTAATATGCTTAAGAGGCTGAAGGACCTCTTCCCAATTTTCAGATCTAACACCAGCCCGCTCACACAATGAAAATATAAGGGAAGTAAATCTATACCTGCAGTGGTGGCAGCTCTACCAGACATCCAAATACAATTATAAATGATCTTCTCAATATCTATCACCTTTCTCTGCTGAATACAGTAATTTAAAGTGGCTTTTTCTCTAGTCACCTAGCTCAGATGATTTGTAGGAAGCAACTTAGATGATATAAAATAATGTCAGGCTTTGGAGGTGGCGTTTAACTTTGAAGCGGGCAAATTTACTCTTCTCTCATGAGTGATTTTCCATAATCCCCTCTCGTCAGTCAAAGCATAAATAATCTCATCCCGTTCTTCCTCAGTAGAATTGTAATTCAAATAGAAACAAAATGTACTCGGTGGTAGTAGATAAAATTTGTTTATTACCTTAGGAGTAAAATGTATCAACTGTTCTCGTACCAAAACAAAGTTTTCCTCTGATTCCAGGAGATTCGCGTATAACTCTCGAATAACATAAGTAATAACAATAGTAGTGAAACAACAGAATCTATCCCAAAGGCGACTTACAATCATATCTTCAAAAACTCCACCTGGTTTATCAAATTCTCGTTCTTGAATTAGTTTCCGGGATTGTAACGCTTGCACATAACGATCTTGAGCTTAGAACTAACAAACTTGTTTGAATCCAAAGTGGCTCTCAACTTGCTCCTCTTTGGTAATATTTCTAAAATTTGTATAAAAATCACTATAAATCTCACATTCAACTCAAAATCACTAAACTTAACTTCCAAAGGCTTAAACTACTAAATCCAAGTAATTTCCAAAGTTTTTTCTCAAATTTTCACCATGAATAGTGATTTTCGGATTTCTCCAAAATGCACTCAAAATATATGGTGAAAATAAAAAAATTTACTTAGGAGTAGTGCTCTTACCTCAAGAAGATCAAATCTAAAAATTTTCACTTAAAACAACTCAAGAATTGTAAAACTTGGTGATGCCCTATTCTCCTATGTCGCGAATGCCGAAGGTTGAAGATTATGGGGTGAAAATTTTGTGATTTTTCGGGTTTTTAAAACCTGAAAACCGAATTTCGCGAACCGGCGCCTAAGCTCGAAAGTATGACGCTTAGCCATGGAGCACTAGCGCGTAAGCGCAGGGGTTTGGCGCTTAGCCGCGAACTCGTTGTTTTTGATTTTTTCGTTAAATACACATTCTTGCTCACTTAATCAACCCTTAAATTTTTTTAATAAGTATTTTATCACCTTATAGTCTTCTTATCTCCAGAATTATGCTTCTATAAAATTAAAAACGATTCAACACAAGTTTCACACAAAACATAAACTTTTACTTAATAAAACAAATACAAATTACAAATACAAATTATAAGTCTTTAATCCAATATTCAAAAACTTAAACAAAACACTAAACACAAACTAAAATCACAAACACATTTATAACACTTAACATACATACAAATTAAACACTAACTCATAACATAATTAATTTAACACATAAAACAAATATAGAACTTAATTCTAATATCCATCAGGTGAAATATATCCTCCATTAGTTCCATCTGAACCATTTGGCATATAGATTTGATAGAACAAGGGATGATTGAAAACTCTTGTCGAATCTTATTCTATCCACTTATTCTTCAAAACATCGCTTTATCCGCTTCTTCAATATGACTAGTATGGCTAAATTGTATTTTTAATTGTCAACCAGTATGTGCTAAATGTGCATTAGTTTCATTTACCTTTGTTTTGATTGATGCAACATCAGCCTCGATCTTCACAATCTTTTTTGAAATTCGGCTAGGAATCCGTTATATAACTCTTGCGCACTCTTAGAAATAAATGTCTTCTTATTTGCATCCTTCTTATTCTTAATTTCTCTCTCCTAAGAAGACATTTCTCTAATTTAAACTCTTTTATAAAACTCTTAGAATAGATATTTGGAATGAGATGTTTTCCTTTTAATCTGATCCCTATTTATAGAGTTTAGATCGCCTAAAACCGTCCTCCTATGTTCACAAAACTTCCATTAATGTGCCATGCAACTTCCTCATGACAATGGCTTCTAGAAACATATTTTTCACATTTTTTCGTAACTCCAGCACCTTAGCGTCAACTGTTGGCGCTTAGCCGCTAGTGCCCATTTTAGCACAGGTCTGCTAAGCATCCGAAAACTCGTTTTAACTCATCCAAATTTTCAATTAAGGTCTCATTAATCTCCACTAATATAATCTAATCAAAATACTACCATATAATTCTTAATTAAAACCAAACAAAGCATACAAATCAAACTTAAAGCAAAGCACACCGATAACAATGGGTTGCCTCCCACAAATTGTTTGGTTTTACGTCGTCAGCCCGACATACCTAGTGCTTATCCTGGGTGACCCAACATCAAATTCTCATCAAGTTCAAGTTGATCAATTGAGAAATAAGGTTTCAGTCTATGACCATTTCCACAGCTCCGTAGGGATAAACTTTTATTACAATAAATGGGCCCATCCATCTGGACTTAAGTTTTCCAGCAAATAATCTTAATCTGACATTATATAATAAAACTTGTTGTCCTTGCTCAATATTTTTATTCAGAATCTTACGAGCATGCCACATTTTCATCTTTTCTTTATATATCTTAACACTCTCATATGATTCATTCATTAACTCTTTAAGCTCATTTAATTGCAATAATCTTTTTTCGCTAGCATCCTTCAAATTATAGTTGAATTCTTTAATAGCCCAATATGATTTATGCTCAACTTTAACTGGTAAATGACAAGCTTTCCAAAAATTAGCTTATATGGGGACATTCCTATAGGAGTCCTATACGCAGTCCTATAAGCCCACAAAGCAAAATCTAGTTTGATTGATCAATCCTTTTTGTTTGGATTAATATATTTTTCCAAAATTCTTTTAATTTCACGATTAGATAATTCAACCAAACCACTTGCCTGAGGATGATAAATAGTAACAATTTTATGGATGATATGATATTTCTTTACTAGTTACTCCATAATTGCATTTTTAAAATGAGTTTCCCCATCAGTTATGATTACTCTTGGCATTCCAAACCTACAAAATATATACTTTCTTAAAACTTTTGCAGCACTTCGAGCATCACATCGAGGTAAAACAATAGCTTCTATCCATTTAGATACATAATCTACTGCTAACAATATGTATAAATTTCTGAAAGATGATATATATGGTCCCATGAAATCTAATCTCCAAACGTCAAATATTTCAACTTCCAACATATAATTAAGGGGAATTTTATTTCTTCTATAAATATTGCCTACACACTGTCATCGATCACCTTTTTAATATATGCATTAGCATCCTTAAAAATTGTAGTCCAATAAAATCCAGAATGTAGAATTTTGTATGCAGCTTTATCAACACCAAAATGTCCCCCAAAATCAGAATCATGAAAATTTTGAATAATTTCATAAGTTTCTTCTAATGGTACACATCTTTGAATAATTAGATAATTTCCTTATTTATATAAAAATGTGTCGTCCCAAAAATAAGTCTTAGCTTCAGATAAAAATTTCTTCGTCTGCTTGTATGTCAAGTCATAGGGTAAAATGTCACTAAAACTAAAGTTTACAATGTTGGCATTACCATGGACCACGAAACACATTTATAGTGAACAATTTTTCATCTGAAAAATGCTCATTAATTTCTTCATCAGGTAAGAGAGATTTTTCATTTTCAAGCCTGGATAGATGATCAGTAATTTGATTATCAGCACCCTTCCTATCTACTATCTCAAAGTCAAATTCTTGCAAAAGAAGAATCCATCTTATCAATCTTGGTTTTGCATCCTTCTTTTTCATTAAATATTTAATAATAGAATGGTCAGTATGCACCACACATTTAGTTCCATTTAAGTATGATATAAATTTATCAGAAGCAAATACTATAGCTAATAACTCTTTCTCAGTTATGGTATAATTAATTTGATCTTCATTAAGACTTCTACTAGCATAATAAATCACTTTAAAAATTTTATCATGTTTTGGTCCTAAAATAGCTCCAATAGCATAATCACTTGCATCACACATTAATTCAAAAGGTTTTTCCCAATTCGGTGAAACAATAACAGGTGCAATGATTGATTTTTCTTTTAATAACTCAAAAGCTTTTAGGTATTCTTTATCAAAATTAAAAAATTTATCTTTTTCTAATAACTGACATAGAGGATTAGCAATTTTAGAAAAATTATTAATATAACGTATGTAGATCCAACAGTTCCTAAAAAACTCATAATCTCCCTTACATTTGTTGAGCAAGGTAAATTAGTGATTACTCCTTTTTCAGAAATATGATGTCCCAAAACAATTCCTCCTGCTACCATAAATTAACATTTTCCCAATTAAGGACTAATTTTTTTTCTTCACAGCATTTGAGAAATTTAGGTAAATGTTCTAAACATGATTCAAATGAAATTTCAAACACTAAAAAATCATCCATAAACACTTTGATTCCTTTTTCAATTAAATCATAAAAAATTGACATCATACATCTTTGAGATGTAGTAGGGCCATTAAATAAACCAAAGGGCATTCTTCTAAATGCAAATGTTCCATAAGCTCTAGTAAACTTTGTATTCTCTTGATCCTCAGAAGCAATTTATATTTGGTGATAACCAGTATATCCATCAAGAAAACAAAAGTATTTATGCCCAACTATTCTATCTAACATTTGATCAGGAAAGGAAAGTAGAAAATGATCTTTCCTTGTGGCGAGATTTAATTTTTTATAATCAATATATATTCGCCATCATGTAACTTGTCTTGTTGGTATTAATTCATTCTTTTCATTAACAGTCACAATTACTCCTCATTTCTTAGGAATACAGTGATTGACTAACCCATGCACTATCTGAAATATGATAAATAATTTCAGCATCTAACCACTTTAAAATTTCATTCTTAATAATTTCTTTCATAATAGGATTTAATCTTCTTTAAGGATCAACCCTGGGTTTGCAGTTTTCTTCCATAAGGATTCTGTGCATACAAATTGAAGGACTGATTCCTTTAATATCTGCTATAGTCCATCTAAAAGTTTTCTTATATTACTTTAAAGTTTCAAGCAACTCTCTTATTGTTCAGTAGTTATATTAGATGAAATTATAACCGGCAAAGTTGAGGAAGCACCTTAAAAGGCATATTTTAAATGTTCAAAAAGTAACTTCAATTTAAGTGCATGAGGTTTTTTAATTGATGGATAAAAAGATTCATCTTTCTTTATCATGTCCAAAAATTCAAAAATTTCTTGAACATAATTTAAATCTTCCTCATTTCATCAGAATGTTTCCTCTTCTTGCTCATGTTCTAACTTTTCTCTTTCAGTTTTTCATCATAATTTGCTTTGAAATGACATTCACTCAGATACCTTGTTACATCCATCTTGAAACATTCATCATCTTTACCTTTTGCAGGATATTTTATTGATTTTGAAATATTATATGTCATAGTTTTATCATTAACACGCATAGTTAATTCCTTTTTCTACACATCTATCATAACTCTTCCTGTAGCTAGGAAAGGTCTCCCCAAAATAATAGGTATCTTCTTGTCTTCCTCCACATCTAACACAATGAAATCAATAGGAAAAATAAATTGATTCACTTTTACCAGAACATCTTCTATAACTCCTTTAGGATATGTTATTGACCGATCAACTAAATGCAGAGTTACAGTAGTCGGGGTTATTTATCCTAATCTCAGTCTTTTAAATATAGATAATGGCATAAGGTTAATGCTTGTACCTAAATCACATAAAGCTTTCCCATAAAATCTATCTCTGCTTGCACATGGAATTATGAAGCTACCTTTCCCATAAAATCTATCTCTGCTTGCACATGGAATTATGAAGCTACCAGAATCTTTAAGCTTTTTAGGAAGCTTCTTTTGAATTATTGCACTGCATTCTTCACTAAGTGCAACAGTCTCGTTATCTTCAAACTTCCTTTTTCTTTTTAGAATATCCTTCATAAACTTCACATAGCTTGGCATTTGTTCTAAGGCTTCAGTAAATAAAATATTTATTGTAAGTTTCTTAAAAATTTCCAAGATCTTTGAAAATTGCTTATCCAACTTCTATTGTCGAAGTATTTGAGGAAATGGTGGTGGAGGTTTTTCTAAATCAATCTGTGGTGAAGAACAGTCTTTCCAAACCTTTCTGAGTGTTCTATTTTGGTTCTTCAATCTCTTCTTTCTCTACTTCAATCTATTTTTGAACTCTACCTTCTAATTCTCTTCCACTTCTTAATTGAACAGCTTTTACTTGCTCTTTATTCTTATCTCTTGGATTTATCTCTATAATACTAGGAAGTATTCCTTGTGATCTGTTACTTAATGAATTGGCTATCTATCCCAATTAATTCTCAATATTTTTTATTTTAGCTCATTATCTTTGCAATTGATTTCCTATTTATAACACCACCTCTTCTATAACAACTTCTTCTCCTTAAATTGTGAAGCACTGTTAAAACCTGGAGGATAAGTAGGTCTATGATTACTATTCCCTTGGTTGTTTCAATTCTCCAATAGGTTTACTTGATTGTTCCCCCATTGTTGATTATTACCACCCTGATTATTGTTATTCCAGTTAAAGTTTGGATGGTTCTTCCAACCTGGGTTATAATAATTGGAATATGGGTTATTAGACTTATTTATGACATTCAAAGTTTCTAATGATGTTTGAGAATCTAACATTTGGACTAATGAATTTTCTTCAATCATTGAAATTGGTTGAGAAAAATTCATTCTAAGTTGGTCTATCTTCCTTGAAATTGCAGCAACTTGATTTGCTAACATTGCAAGTATCAGATTCATGAATATTGACTACCTTTTTAGGATTTACCCTCTTAGGTCATTAAAAATTATTTGTAGTCATTTTTTCAATTAAAGCATAAGCATCGTTAAATTTTTTATACATGTATGAACCACCAGTAGCAGCATTGATAATAGCTATAAGAGATCCAACTAATCCATTATAAAAAGTTTGAATTATTAACCAATATGGTATCAAATGATGTAGACACTTTCTTAGGAGATCTTTAAAACGTTCCCATGCTTCATAAATAGATTCCCCTTCAAGCTAACAAAAAGATGTAATATCATTTCTAAGCTTAGCAGTCTTTGATGCTGGAAAATATTTAGCAATAAATTTTTGTGCTAAATCACCCCAAGTTCTGATAGATCCAGGTGCTAACGAATTTAACCACATCTCAGCTTTATCCCTTAATGAGAAAGGAAAAAGTCTAAGTCTAATAAAGATCATCCGAAACACCATCATATTTAAATGTAGCACAAAATTCTAGAAAATTCGGAAGATGTAAATTTGGATCCTCGGTTGGTGCACCCCAAACTGATTATTAGATACCAATTGGATAATAGTAGATTTAAGTTCAAATGAATTAACTCTACAACAGGGTTTTGAATACTCCCATGAAATTCATCTATCGTAGGGTTAGCATAATCTCTTAAAGGTCAAAATTCTTGATGGATTTCAGCATTTTGATTATTTTGATTTGTCATTTCTAGAATACTATTATCTTTTTCTATATTTTTAATTTTTTGATTTTCTTATAGTTCTTTCTAATTCAGAATCGTAAGGCACAAGTCCTTCAGAACCTGAACTACATATAAACTATTATAAAACACAATAAAATTAAAATCACACAAAAGAAATAACAATTTCCTAAAATAATTCTAACAAGTTTAAATAAGAATTTAAAAAGTTAAAATTAATTTTTCTTAACATTTATTTTCTTTCTTTATCTTGCAACGGTGCCAAAAACTTGATCCATAGAACGTTTTATATATGAATTGATGCTTCTCTTTAATGATATTATAATATGGGATTCTACGCAAGTATATGTATCGTTATCAAGTAATATATGACTTTCTGATTAAGTTCCGAGATATCAAACACACACGAAAAGTGTTAAACAACGAAAACATAAAATTAATTTGTTTACTTTTAAGAAAGATCTTATTCAAACTAAAGATAATATTTTAGGAAATAAAATTCGATTCTTTTTGTTAATTTTTATAATTTGAAATAAAAGTAAACAACAACTTTAACTAAACTTTTATAAGATGTAAGTAAATGCAAATAAAATATCTTTTTCCTTCTTATGAATCAGTAACAAGTTATGAAATTTTGTTGTGGAAGTATACTAAATTTGTTGTGTCAAATAGGAGCAATTATATTTTTTAATCTTACTAGAGATGCTATAAAAAATATAGGTTAATCTATTGTTTTATAAATCTTGAAGACGGGTTTGGTAGGATAGATACTAGCTCTCACTCTAGAGCTTCTTCGACTCCCTCCACCTTGGGTCTAACATCTCGTATCAAAACATAAAATAATAAATCAAATTGGGAGCTTTAGCTTGTCACTCTAAAGTCCTCTAATTCTACACTCATCAAAGTATATCTCCCTATGTATTTGCACTCATCCATATGAATTACATTCTCATCTATATAATCTCATGTGATTCTATCCAATTA
Organism: Papilionanthe hookeriana x Papilionanthe teres; assembly: GCA_022702705.1. NCBI lineage: Eukaryota > Viridiplantae > Streptophyta > Magnoliopsida > Asparagales > Orchidaceae > Papilionanthe > Papilionanthe hookeriana x Papilionanthe teres. The sequence continues at coordinate 43,389,217 of CM040426.1, read as the reverse complement.
TTTACAGAGACAATACCGTATAGCTTCTTACATGTTCTCACAACAAATTTTAACATCTTAATTGGCCAAATCAAGAAGTAAATAAAGTGCAAGGTTTTGAATCATCACAACTTCTTCCAATATTGAAATCCTATACTTCACACAACATACTTCCATATCTTTATTACTTCATCATATTAAGGAAAAAGATAAAGAAAAATACTCAGAATTCATGACGAAAATACAATCACAACTTGATTTAAAAGAAGAAATCATAGTGAAAAAATAAGAAGTCTTAATTAAAAAATAAATGTAATAACAAAGTTAAAGACTTATCTGTAAATCCTCTCCACACACACTCTGATCAAGTCTTCTTTTAAATATTTTTTCAATATGTGCCTTCAAATCTCTTCAAATTGTGTCCAGATTCAACGTATCTTCCAAAAGATGCATCCATTCTAGAGTATTTTGAATAAAATTTGGCGCCAATAGGAAGTTACCCACGTTCTCACCAAGAGATGCCTCAAAAACCTCTTCAAAATCACGCCAAAAATTAAATAACTCCTCCTTTGTAACTGTCGCGCTTAAGCGCAAGGTTCCGGTGCTTAACCGCGAATCATCTGGCGTGTAAGCTCCAACTATGGGCGCATAGTCGCGGGCCTTGGCGCGTAAGCACGAGTGTTTTGCGGTTAGCCGACACATATCACTTCTTCAATTTTCTTCATTTTGTCCTATAATTTTGATACTTTTTCACTCATTTCATCATATTCAACCATTTAATCATACCTGCAAGAAAAATACACAAAATACATTCCATTAATGTGCAATATCATCAAAAATAGGTATGAAAATGTATATAAAAATACTATACATTTTAGGTGTATCATGCATCTGTGATTCAGGTGTGGCATCTAACCTGCTTTTCATACAAATTTCCCTTACATGCTTATTTTTAACCAAGGATATTATTTTCTTCTTAAGCTTGTGCCTGGGCCCAAAGAAGATTTTGAATTCCACAAAACTAGCTTCCACTTATCATTATGGTGTCCCTAATAAATTTCACTTCCTTGCTAATGGTTGTAAGATCCATAATAAAATATTTCTATTTTATTCAGAACTCATGGTTAACCTAATCTCTCCACTACACTTCTGTCAAATCAGAGATCACGGTAGATTTTAACACCCTAATTGGCTATGTTAAGAGTAAATGAAGACTAGAAGGCTACCTAAGAACGTTTATCAATAAAAAGTGCAAATAAATGTATATGAGAAATCAAGAATGAAAATAAAAAAAAAATCCATCCACAAATCACAGAGGCACAAAAAGCTATTTAGTTTCTCGTGGCTCGATAAAAAAATAAAGGAAATTTCTTAGAAATCAAACATGTCAGAAACATTTTTATTGAAATAAAAACAACTTTCAACCCCTTAATATCCTCTTTCACAAAAGCAGCACAAAACTTCTCTCAAATCTCTCTCAGAAAAATAGAATAAAGGAAATTAAGAGGAGAAGAATATTTCTCTCTAACCATAGCCTCCTTCTGAATTCTCTTCTCCAAAATCCCCCAAAAGTCTTTAAAAATGTTATTTTTATAGCTTGAGTTCAAAGTTCTCACAAAATCATCAGAATCCCATACTAAATAATTTTCCAATTGGAAAATATAAGCTGGTGTAACCACGCCCGATCTGCAGCGTAATTATGCCACACTCTCAAGTTGGGTGGTATGGACACGCTACAATTCGGCGTTGCTATGTCATTCTCTCCAAATTGCAAATCTTTTCAGCATATTGAGCTTGACTACACCCAAAATCAGTGTGACCATGCCGCACAAGTGTGGCCACACTGGACCATGCATGGCTACGCCAATCTATTTTTTGCCAAAAGTCTTTGTTTTACTGCCAATTACGTGCTAGTCCTCCTGTAAGCTACAAAATTCCATTGCAACCTTCCAAAAGCATAAAATCATAAATTTAAAGTAGGAAATTGTTGGAATTAAAACATAAAAAGTGTAATAAATTGACATATGTCAATGACTTATTCACCATGTTGAAGATCAGAGCTCATAAAAAGTGGGCAAAGAAAACTAGATGAAGCTAGAAAAACACACCCCTTACTTCATATTTATAAGAATCGCCGACAAGGAATTCGAGGAGAGTTCAATTATTTTGTTAATAAGTAATCATAAATATTTTTCACTTTTTACATTAAATTCTTTTGTTTTTATTACAATTGTCACTTTCAAAAGACAAGAGAATCGATGAATTAAATATGAACACAAAAATATATCTGCTCAAATCTTGAGGCAATCGAACAACCAAAAAAAGAATGACATGATAAATTTGGACCCATCGAAAAATGACCAAAGACCTAGGAAAGTTAACCAACTCATGCTAGCCTTTATTCATCCGAACTGAACCAATGATACACGCTCATAAGACATCTTCTACTCGAGGGTAAATCTGCTTAAGTGCATAAGTCTTATTGGTTGACAAAAATTCCTACAACTAAAATCGAGGGCTGACGACCGACTTAACTCATATGGCCGGCCAACATCAACTAGACAGACCAATCTCCTCAACTACCTCTAGGAATCCTCTCTGTTGTTGATACCTAAAGGGTCGATCTACCGACGGTCCAGAAGGTTGACCGACAACACGAATCAAGTCACCTTCTTGGCCCCTGGTCGATCGAGCTAGAGAACGACAAGATCATGGGTCCACAGAGGTTTAATTACTATTATAACCTACACAATCCTCTATAACATAGAGTTATAAATGCAATTTTTCTTCATTGATAACCCTCTCCTATAAGACCTTTTACTTCTTTGTTCTCTTATGATAAGAAGGGACTATAGGCTTTTCACCCTCTGTATCTATAACATTTGCTCATATAAAAATGGTCACAAGAGCCAGAGAATATAGCTTTCCCAGAGGGGCGAGTCATTGTGCACACCTCTAGGCACTTCTTTCTCTCTTTCGTACTCTTTTTCTTTTTTTCTCTTAGTTCAAAAGCTTGAATCCCATTGGTGCACCTTTTACAAAAATTTGGATTCAACATCCTAAATGATCTGAGAGTGCGTAACATACCACTAACAAGAAGAAGAGCTATACTAAGCAAGAAAAACTTGTCATAGGGACACATTCGGAATGAACTATGTTAAGGAGTTTACACAGCAGTAGGTCCAGGAGCCAAAAAATCATGTTTTTTTTTGTCTTCCAGGAGGCTCTGATTCAAAGGAGAGAACCACTTAGAAACATACAAAGTGCTCCTCATGATAAAAAACCCCCCTATGAAAAATTAAACAATTGCGCCTCAACAACGCTCGGCCGACACTGGCTGGCTAACCTAAATCTAGGCATATGCGTTGTGTGAAATACTATCGGCCCAAAGTTTTTGAGGGTCGACTTGAGGAACCTAAACTGAGGCGCAACCCCCATCGTGCAACACCAATAAGAAATCATTTCTAATACCTCAATTGACAACCAACTTGACAATAAAAAGGCATTATCCTTTTTAATATTCTATATTTTCTTAGCAATAAAAACTAGATAACTTTTTTTAACACGTTCCTCGGTCAAATCAAGACTAAAAAAACTTAAAGATTTTTCGTGCTTCGAGAGATAACCAATATTTGAGGAATTCGAATCTGAGTAACAAGGCTGACTGCGATGCGAAAGACATTCAGTTAGTAAAATATATAAAGAATGACAACTCTCCCACATCATAAACTTTGGTCTCCAAACTTAATTCATATAAAGTAATGGACATGGCTCCCTACCTAGTAATGACAAACTCTGCGAAGGGTATGATACAAATCACCTTAGTAACAAGTCTCAACAGTGTTGACCTCTTTTTTTGATGAGTTTATTCTCTTCTCTAGAAGCCTAAGATCTAGCCATATGACTTTCCTGTTGACTATTCTAGAGGACTAGTGATGGGATCCACCCATATAAAAATTCTAAACATTTCTTGTGAAGTCCCGCATGATTAGTCACAAGCCCTCATTTGTCATTTGAGAAGGCTGAGACCAACATGTGAAGACTCAAGAATGAGTTCCCATATGATCAACTTGGTCTTGCACACACACACACACATACACACTTAAACTCACCACAAGTTCCCACACACACCCAAAACCATCAATTCACCCAAATTTACCCATCTTCTCCTTGAAGACTCATGTGGGAGGTCCTAAGCCCATAACCCTTAATTTGGATGGCTAGGACCAACATGTGGAGGCTTTAAGATGAGTTTTCATAAGGGTCATATGACTTTAGGAAGGTTTCCTATGGCTTGCATGCTCACCACTTAAAACCATCCATTGTTATCTAAAACTATCCAAATTTATCCAAAATACCCAAAATTTCTCCATTTTGCCAAAATTCCCAAAAATATCCAAAACTGTCTAAAATCCCCAATTTTACTCAAAACCTCACCAAAACCAATCCTAGCCATCCAATTTCCCCAAACTTGCCCATATTTTCCTAAATTCTTAAATTCCCTAAAAATGACCAAAATACCCTTAAATTCTCAAAATTCTCTAAAATTACTCAAAACCAAATTTTCCTCCAAAATCACACTTAACCCATATAAAGTACCCAATTGCCCCAAAATTACCCAAATCTCCTAAAATTGACCAAAAACTCCCCAAAAGTACCCAAAATACCAAAGTGACCCCAATTTTAACCAAAATTTTCAAACCACTCAATTTCCTCCACCTCCACTTAAAAGCTTCATGAAATTCATCTTGACAAATTTCCAATCCCATTTAAAACCAATTCCACGAACAAAGCCAAATCTTCCATAAACAATTTTAAAAGCCCATAATTCAAGCCCAAAATTTAATTTTTCATAATTCAAATTAAGACCTTTAATCAAAGCCCACATTACAACTTGGCCCCTTTCCTCATCATGATAAAGTTTGGTCATTTGAATGGTTTCATAATTCAAATTACTAAACTTGGCCTCATGACAAAACCACATAAAAATGTCAAAATTTCAAAAAATCCTTCTTCATGAAAATTACCAAGTCATATGCAAGCTATGGAGCTATACGACATAGGTGAGCCATGTCATGTCACCATACCAAAACTGACAAAAGGAGGAGCCCCTTTAATGATTCCCTCAAAAGTGATTAACCACTCCTATGATTAACTTAAGCTCGTGATTAGCCCTAATACACTTAGATGGAGACTTGACCCCACTAATTCAGCTGAATCTTATCAAGTCAAATCTCATTGAGGGTGACCTAAGCCTATTTCCACGAGCCTAAACCCATGGTTGACCCAACCTAGCTCAAACCCCTTTATATTTTAATTAAACACCCTTGCCCATGCATCAATCTAATTGGCTTCACCAATCTCTACCACTGATCACCCTTAGCCAGAATGAGACCTCCCATGGGCCAGCCACCCACCATGGCTGACCAAAAACACCAAACCCAAGAGGCCACCCATGGCCAAAATCCAAAATTTGAACTCTCCCACTTGGCTCACTGCCATCAGACACTTGTCCCCTTCTTCCTTCCACCTATGCATCATCTTCTACCCATTAGCCAACACAATTAAACCCTAATTTTGTGCTATAAATGCACCACACCTCACGGACAAAGGGTGGAAGTGCACAAGGCTTGGGGGAACTCTGCCAAAATCAATCTAAACCTTCTCCACACTCATAAGAAGCTCATCCCAAACATTTTGAAGCCTTCATTCCCACCACAAAACCCTAATTTATTGACTAAAAATCCAGAGAATTTCCCAACCATTCCATAAAATCTACCAAAACTCCAAATTAACCATCCTAAAAGCTTCACCAAACCCTACAACCACCTCACCAATCAAAGCCTCCATTTCTGAGCTCCCTAGCATAGTCCAAGACCACACCAGAGCCACTCTTTATTCTAGAGCATACCTAAGCCTGATCATAGCTCAAATTAACACTTGGTGGAGGTTCATGGATGCAAGGCAAAACTTATTAACCAAACCAATCAAGGCCACACTTCTTGAGCAAATGTAGAACCCAAAAATCCTTAATTTTGCCTCGGTTTGGACCTTGGTGAAAGAAATTTACATTTCATGTGTATTTAGCCTTATAAATGTGTTCGATCACTTAGATGAGGGTGTAAGAACAAACCCCACTTACTTTAGTTAAGTTTCAAGCGAGATCTTATGGGTATAGCACAAACCTTTCACATGTTACAGGTAATCAGAGATGATGAACGGATGTCGTCCATTCACACGTGTATCGAACAAACATCAGAGATCGAGTCAGACGGTGCGATGATATGCGAACCACGGGCCAAGTCAGTGAAAGAGCTATAAAGTGCAGCGAATCAGCGAACGACGCGTGGGCTTTAGATGGATTTGATGATAACGTGGAGCTAAGTTGGATAAGTAGGAAAATTAGGGTTTTCTATATTATTTAAATACAAAGTTTGACATTTTATTTAAATAATTCATATCTTAGTGTAGAAAAATCATAAAAATAAAATAAAAATGAAATAAAAATGCCTCTCAGTAAACATAGGAGAATTTAATGAATAAAAAATTAAAAATATTTATTTGGTATTTTTTAATTAAACCTCTAGAAACAAATTTAATCATAAATAGTTAAATATTTATCAAAATAACATGACATTTTGAGAGATTATTCCTAATGACCTTAGGGAGGTCTCTGATTTTTTTCAAGGTCAGAGAACATCTCTAGCATCAAAAGTCCAAAATTTCTAGAAATTTCACCTTTATTTTAATTAAAAAAAATTATAAAAAAAATAATAATAAATAAAGTCAAGTCTGGTGAGTTCACTATAGTGATAGGCCTTAGGAAAATTAAAAGTGGGATTTTAAATAAATATGCATTATTAAGTGTTTTCCTATTTTAAGAATCAATAAAAGTTAATAAAAACTAAAATATGTAAATAAGATTAAAAAAATCACAAAAGTGCCTCTGATTAGAGAAAAGCTTAAAATATTTCCATAAAAAAATCCAAGGCCAGAGAACTCAATTTTAATATAAAAATGAATTTTTTAGTAATTTTTACTTAAAATAATTATAGAAAATAAAGTAAAAATCAGAAAATTCTAAAATTAAGTTTGAAGTGTTTTCTGCGATCAAAGACATCTAGAAAAAATAAAATTAAAGTCAAATTAAAAAAATCATTTTTAACTATTTTCTTAATTTAAAAATAATTAAAAATTACAAAAATACAAAAATATTTGAAAAATGTCACAAATTACTTCTTGATTAAAGAAAACAACTTAAAAATACTTTCATAAAATTTTTAAGTTATAAAAATGTATTTTTAGTAATTAAATTTTTTTTTCTATATTGTTTATTAAATTAATTATAAAAAATAAAATAAAAATAAAAATAATAAAAAATAAATTTCTTTGAGTACTCCAAACTCAAAACGACTAATTAAAAATATAAAAATTAATTTAAAAAAAAAGTACTTTATAATTATTTATTCATTAAAATCAATTAAAAATTATAAAAATTAAAATTTAATTCTAAAATTAATGATAACTATTCTAAGATGTCCTCTGACCCGTAGGAACACACCAAATTTTTCCTAAGGATGGAAAATCTATTTTTGATTAATTAAATTAATTAACATTAAAAATTCATAATTATAGACCAAAATAATTACAAAAAATTAATTAAAATAAGAAAAATCTAAATTCTCCTCTCATGTTTCAATTAACCCATGAGTAATAAGTCAACAAAGTTTTATGGTCACTTGAATTAAATTGAAAGAGTATTGGGGTAGGAAACCCTAGAGATAAAATTGTAATTTTGGAATTTTATAATCTATTTAAAAATTTAGGTTAAATCAGAGGGTAAAGATGTAATATCTATGATAGTTGACCACTTGAGATAATTGAAACATAAGGGTAAAATGGTAGAAACCAACTCACACCATTTTTTGCTAAAGGGAAAAACAATAATTATTCAAATTGTTAAGAATTGGAAGATAATTAAATTTAGATGATCCATGTGTGAATGGGCACAAGTATAGGTCAATAATTAACTGATTTAAAGCCCTAAGCCAATGGTTAAACATAATTCTGTCTTTCAATAATAATCAAACACATTTCATAAAGCATCTTCAAAATAACAAATTTATCCTTATATGGTCTAAGAGCTTGATGGTGAGCTAGTATTGATCTAAAATCATTTAAAGGGATTAGAAAATAAAGGACATAACTTATCATAAATATTTCTAAAATACTATAAGCTCAATCCCAATTGAGAAAAAAGAATAAAATTTCCTAAGTAATTAAGCCTACCCCTAAAGGTGACCATCCATACAAATCTCAAACATAACAAGAGAAGTGACTACTTGCCCTACTCATGGGTAAATTCAAACATAAAAACTGAGCACAATATGAAACATTGCAATGAAATTTTAAGTTAACCATGTTTAATCAATTCAACAATATAATAAGGTTAAGTGAACTCAAAATGATGTAAAAAATTCCAAAGTTGTTTAGGGTCATTCTCCAAATACCTTTGCAAGATTTTGGATATTTTAAGGACAACTGAACTTATTATAATTTGTTGGATAAAATCATCCTGAAACCCTTAAGGACCTACCAAGATATGATTTAGGATTCATTTAACTTAAATCACTGATAAAACCCGGACACTACTTATCCTACTCTAAAACCCAACACTCAAGAGTATGGGCCTTGGATAAAGTGTAAAAACCCTTTGTGAGCTCCTGGGAATATTTTTTATGCCACATATGGATCATCGAACTTATGTAAGTAAGAGGCTTGGGTGGCGAGATAGATGATGATAATGCTTATGTGTATTAAGAGCGGGACATTAGAATAGTATCTCCCACCTCAACGACCTTCAAGGAGAGGATAGGTGATCACAGAAAAATACATTAAGAAATTCATATCTATTTTTGATGAAATTGCACTTTAAAGAAAGGTATTTTCTTTATTTTACTGCAGGAATGAAGATTTATAAGTGATTAAAGCAAAAAGCATGAAATGGAGCGAATTTGGATAAAAAAAGAAGAAATTCATGCAAATTGAACTAAGTCGCCGACGGCGAGATCGAGGCCGCCGACGACGAGATCGTGAGGAGAATTTCTGAAGGAATTATAACTACCTCGCCGACAACGAGCCCGAGCCCGCCGACAGCGAGATCGTGCGGTTTGAAGACCTTCTAGAAGCCCGGCTGACGGCGAGGTCGTTTCCCGCCGACGGCGAGACAGTTCAAAATGCAAATACTTTGAACCTGTACACTTTTTGAAGAGGTGTTTAAGCACCCATTGGTCCTTTGCCTACCTCTATAAATAGAGGCCGAATTCTAGTGTCTAGGTGTGTCTATTTTAGAGAGTCCGAGTCTATTTTTGGTGTTTTAAGTGAGTCTGTTGTTAGTCATTAGTGAGTTTCTTTAGTTTATTTGAGTGCTATTTAAAAGTTTGTTGTACTAGAAGGAAAAGTCAAAGGAACTTCAGGAGTACGTTGGAGGAAATTAAGATAAGTATCTTTGTTTATTGTTGTTAACTTTAAATGAAATCCATGCTTTGTTTTATTCACATGCATTCTGAGTAGTTTTCTTAGTCTTTCTCCTTGTTTATGAAAAATTACGCGGTTTGATGAAATTAAATAGAAGTACCTAAAATATTAAAATAAATTGTGATAATTTTTACTTAAAACTTAATTTACTTTCAATCCGACCAATTGAGTTGTTAAAATATGTTGAATTATCAACCGTAGTAAAAATTACATCCAATATTCAGTGAAGTCAAAAACCTTGGAAGGTAGGTGCAAATAAATAGGGAAATATTAATTATCGGACGTAGAATCGGACATTTTAGTGTGACATGACTAAAATATTCAATTTGGTCCTATTGTTTGAGAGTCGAAGTGTAGATGTTAGCCCTCGAGTCGGGGAACGTGGAGCTCTAAAGTGGCAACAAGTATCCTCCCAATTCAACTCGCAGATTCGCAATCAAACATGGGATTAGTCAATGTTCTTCGCACTTGGACTAAAGGGTAAAGAATAGGAATGCTCCTATTTGTCACAATACAATTTAAGAATTCTATTTAGATTCATCATTCACTTAATTTTCTAAAAACAAGGAGAAGGATACTTTTTCTGAATTATTTAAATCAACTTATTTCAAGCATTAGTTAACTTTAGTTCACTGTAGTTACTTAAATTTCTGTTTACTATATTAGTAAGTAATTCCTTTAAATTTAGCTGATAACAAATCTGTTAAAAACTTCCCTATGGGATCGATAACCAGGACTCCACTAGAGCCCTATATTACTTGATACGATACGTATACTTGCGTAGAATCCACATTATACATTAAATAATATATATATATTTAATGAGGGATCAAGTTTTTAGTGTCGTTGCTATAAACATAAATTGCAAACATATTAAAAGTGGGTCAATAGGACTGGTGCTATTATTCACTAACTTTTGGTAAGAAGTTACCCCAAATTTTTTTAGGTTGCCGGTAGTTCTAGTTCGATCAGGTGATTAACTTATTGACAAACACAAGTATATGTATAGGTGCTTGCTCATACGATGTTTTTGTATTTCAAAATATTTTTTTATAAACATCAGGATACAAACGCATGTATACGTATCTCACAAGTAATACAGAGCTCTATTGGAGTCCTAGTTATTGATCCCACAAGGAAGGTGTAAACATATGATAGTAGTACTAAAACATAATGTTTAAACTTTATAAAACTTACAAGTGAAAAGCACAAGTTGACAATATTTGATTATGCTACTAGAACTAAATTTACCAAACTACATTATAAATTTCGAAGTAAATTTACTAATTTTAAAAAAATCTTTATTATTTTAGTAATAAAAGGTTCAAATTTGAGAAAGCATCATTTCCCTTGCAATGAGTTTATGGTTAGTGAAAAATTTATATTGTTGGAAATTGTATTGTGTCAAATAGGAGCATTTCTATTCTTTACCCTCTGCCGAGTGCATAAAGAACATTGACTAATCCCATGTTTGGTCTCTAAATCCGTGGTTAGGCTGAGAGGATATTGGCTCCCACTTCAGAGCTCCCACTTCTCCCAAGCTTGAGGGCTAACTCTCGCTTTAGTTTCCAAGCACTAAGACCAAATTGGGGATTTTAGTCCATCACCCTTAAAATCTCCAATTATACGCCCAACAAAGTATATTTCCCTATTTATTTGCACTCAAACCTATGGACTACCTTCTCATCCAGAGAATTGAATGTGACCTACACTTTATTATAGAGCTCATAGTTTTTTTTTCAGATCTTATGTTTTACAACAAATTTTAATATTTTAATTGGCCAGATCGAAAAGTAAATGAAGAACGAATTGTAAAATTATCACAATTATTTGACATTTAAAAGGCATATCCAATCTATCTCTCCATTTCACCATTTCTCATTGCAAGAAGAAAGATGAATAAATCTACTCAGAATTCATAAGGAAGATACGAGAAAACATGGATTTTATATATAAAAGAAAGTTCATACAAACACAACTTATCTGTAACTCTTCCCCAAAGAAAATCCCTTGAAGTTCCTTTGATTCTCTTTCTCTTCTTACAACAACACTCAAAACTCACTCCAAACAAGACTACACAAGTCTCCACAAACTCTCTACAGCGACTCTTCACTCACACCCACGCCTAACACACTTAAACCAACAAACTCTCTTTTTTTATTTTTTCGATCTCTCCTTTTTCTAGCATTTTTAGCCTTCTGATATAGTGTAGGTATGAGTTTCTTAAGAGATTCCTCAAGCAACTCTCCAAAAAGCTTATGAATACGTCGAATCTACAATGAAATCGTGTGTAACCGTCCTGGGCGCCGTCGACACCGGACTTGGGCGCCATCGGCGCTAATCTCAGCACCGTCAGTGCTGAGCCGTGATTTAATTCTTGAACTCTCTATAAGATGGCACCGTCAGCACCCATAGCCTTTTTTTTCCAAAAATTGTCTTATGTGACTTTAAATTTCGTCATTTTTGCTTTCTTTTGCTTCAAATGCCAAAATTCAATGTACCTGCAATAAAACATGAAAAGCACAATTTCTTTAAAGCGTAATATCACCAAAAATGAATATAAAATATAGGTGAAAATTCGAACATATTTTTGGTGCATCACTTGCTCTTATAGGGAACTTGGAACCTAGGTAAAGTAAACCCTAGCTAGTCTTCAATATTATGTCGGGGAACTTGTTGGTCACATATAAATGGTTCGCATAACAAGCAGATTTCATGAATCATGTAGTTTATATGATCGAGTCTACTGTCAAGTAGTATGCCAATTTCTCAGGTTAGTGTATCACTTGTAGTGTTTTGTTTGATTTTCTAAACTATTAAATATATGGGATCCATTCGGTCTCATATTTTTCAAAATTAAAAGAATTATTTTCAAAATCAAAATTATATATATATATATATATATATATATATATATATATATATATGTATGTATGTATATCGTGTGTGTGTGTGTGTGTGTCTACACACACACACACACATACATATATTAAACTAAACCCAAAATCATTTTCAAAATTCCAGTCGATAGACGGTTACCCCTGTGAAAGCAACGATAAGATCTGCTTTATAAGCTTAGCACAAGGGGTAATCCATCCAATGAGTGAATCTAACCAGGCAATCAAGACCTTAAAAGTGTAAGATGTGAGATGCATGACAACAGCGCAAGATGCCTGATTGGTATAATTTTGAAGCTTGAATGACAACTACAACTAATGTCCGACTAGCAAGCCGCATAAGAGTGACAAAACCAAGCATAAAAAATTCTGTCTCTAAAATCAACATAGATAAAGCTCTAGAGGTGGTTCTCTAGCTTCCAAAGGGTATGATACAAATCATCCCAGTAGTAAGTTTCAACAGTTAACCCCGCAAATGTAGTGACAATATGTGCTTAAGACATAGTGAAAGGTGCAGCCTAACTGAGGTGACGATTCGATCAAATAAATGAGACACAGATGGTATAAGAGTTGTGTCAAACGGCTAATACAAATCAAAGTCAACAAACCAAACATCTCAAAGCATATCATTTCACAATGCAGGCCATCACCAAATATTGAGTAGTAAAGTAAAGTGGGATAAAGGTAAAGTGACTGACCCGACCCGCAATTACGCAGTAATTTAGCTCTCAAAGGATGGCCAAAAACTCGACCCAATTTATATTTAGCATTTAGTGTGCAAAATTCAAAATGTTATGAAATTTTGAACGTAGTTTACACACTAGAGGTACTACACAAGTATATGTATCACTTCAAGTAATATATGGCTTTCATTAAAGATCCCATAGAGAAGAGAGATCAGAAATCCCTTAGGAATTCTAGTCTACTACTATCAGCTTTTAGTTTGGAAATTTTGAAAAGTTTGGTTTTCCTAAATTTACTAATTTAATATAAAATTAAAGTTAACTAAATTAACTAAAAAACCCAATCTAAGGGGACTAGTTAAATTTTGGAAAGTTTTAACATAATTAAAATCTATTTACTCTTACAATGAGAATATAATCATTGTAGGAATCAAATGTTTAAAGTTTAAAATGTTGTATTGTGACAAATAGGAGCATTCATATTCATTCTCAATGCTAGCAAAGAACATTGGCTAACCTTAAGTTTGTTCCAGCTTGTTTAGTAGTGCTAAGTAGATTCTGGCCTCTCACTTTTAGATTACCCAATGTGCCCTCTCTATAGGACCTACTAGGGACTCTTATATCCAAACTCAAGTTTGAATTAACAAAAAGATCAAGCCTGTCACCCTATAAACATCAATTCTACGTCTATCAAAACTTAAATTCATATATATTTTCACTCTTAATAGATTGTGGTCACCCTCCTGGTAAGATGAGTGTGGCATTCACAAGTTGGGTGAACTCATAGCCCTCTCGGGTTATTATATTTCTCAACAGATTTTAACCTCACAAGTGGTCAGTTTGCAAAGTTAATGAAGAATCGGTGAAAATACCATCACAATATTTTAAAATAAAAATAAATCTTCAAATCATTCTCATCCCACATAATTAATTCCCATAGTAAGGAGAAAGAAAGAAAACTACTCAGAATTCATGAAGAAAACACAAAAACACATAGATTTTGATTTAGGATCAAGTTTACAAATGAAAGTATAACTTAAACAAAAACACAAGATACTTATCGTAGGCTTCTCCCCAAACAAATTTTAAAGTTCCCTTGAAGCAATCACCAAACTCTTCTCCAAAGAAAACACACTAAAAACTCTCTAATTTAGTGGACTCTCTTAATAATCGAAATTTTTCCTCCCATGAAAGTCCCTTTTTATGTTTTTTTTATCATAAGATATAGAAATGTCGAAATTTCCCAGAGTCTCCGAAAGCACCCCTTCAAAACTCATCCAGATTCAACGCATCTCCTAGAGAAACTGTTCCATGATGCTATGACGCCACTCTAGGTAGCTATGGCGCCCATCTCGTCGAATAGCTGGCACTATGACACCATATGATGTTGTGCTATTTTGCTCCATTTTGCCCTCATTTTATCTATAGATCCATTTCTTGTACCTGAAACAAAAAATATACAAAATACCATCTTTTAAAGTGCAATATCATAAAAAATGTGCATAAAATGAACACTAAATGTATATTAAAAACAAGTAATTTTGAGGTGCATCTGTGAGATATATAAAGAAAAAAGTTTCCATTATCAAAAAATTTTATATAAATTTTTCTACATGGCTATACAATTGGTTGGATACAATCGAACAAAAAAATTTTCTTCCTAAAAGTACAATAAAAATAAAAAAAGAAAATGAAGTCTAACAAGCCATTGATTCGTCGTCTCTATCACCTCCTTATCTGACCACTCAAGTAGATTTTTCACTGCCTTCCTCATGGTCGGAAAGAAGAGTGGCGAACAACCTCATGTTAGCTCACTTGTGATCAACTAGGCCTTCCTTGACAGAGCGATCAACAACCACAGAAATGCCCGCCTGAAACTATTGGGAAAGCCCCTTAACATGATCATTGACAAGCACCATCTTCGTCGACACTGCTTTAAGCTTGACATTTTCTTTCTCAAAGGTTGCAAAGAATTATTTGTACTCCTTAGTTTCCCGCATATGGTGGAGAACTTCAGCCTCTTCTCTGTTTGAACAACCCTCTTCTTTGCTACCCTCTTCCTTGCAACTGCCTTAACCATCCTCCTCTTAATGGCTGCCTTCTTTTCCTTCATTCAGTGAAAGGCCTTCAACTAATAATAGTTGGCTAACCATGCCATCAGGTGGAATTGTTCATTGTGTCCATGACACCCACACTCTTCAATAGCTACTCAAAGGAATCAGAGCGAGCCACATCTACCAAGATACAAGGATATCTCATTTTCACGGGTGTCTCCATATACCAATCCATCACAGTATCCACCATTTCAAAATGCCTTTTAGAGATCGAATAAACATTGGTACCCACCTCGCTGCATGGAACCCATCTCAGAAGAGAACCTTTTTGTTTGGTTTGAGGATGAGGAGGTAAGGATACATCCTCGGCAAGAGCCTTTCCCTTCTGGTGGGGACTTCCTTTATTGTGGCGGTCAGACTTCACCTCGTTATCAGCCTCGATGCTGGAATCTAACAGAGATATGGGTGATGTTCAGCTTGCCTCACCCCTCAACTTGGCATCAAGTAAGGGAACACCCATTAGTTTGGCCACCTTTGGTTTAGTCAGAGATGCTTTATCCTCTCTCTCTTCATTCAACTAGAAGAAACATGACATCTTGGGAGAATCCTTTTGTCAAATCCATAAGTCCCATAACATGACAAGAAAATGCTTCGATTAAAAATAACTCCTTAAATTTGTCAAAATTTTCAAACTATTTCGATCAATAGTATATCACAAAGGAATAAATGATTTTTATCTTTTTCATAGAAAGAACAAAAAAAAGCGTGTTGCTACCTTTTGAAAAGGAGTAAAGATCACCGAAGTAATCTCTAAACCTAATGATTTCAAAAAGTGCACACTAAAGAGAACAAATTCTGGAATAATGAAACACTTTTTTAACTTGTCTCAACAATTGGATCAGAATGAGTAAAAAAAATAGATATCAAAATAGATAAAAAAATGGTTAGAAACAGCTCGAGAAATTTTAAGAATTTCCTTTCGAACTCTTTTAAAAATTACCAACTTAAGTTAGGAGTATAAATGAATTTTTTTTCCCTATAAAGAAGGAAAAAAAAGGCTCAAATTTCAATCTAATTTTATATAGATCCACTTCTCTTTCTTTTTCTATCTATATAGATAGAAATGGAAATTCTAAAATTTAGAATAATTTTTTCTTGAGATGTATCATTTTCGATGCAAAAAATAAAACTAAGCCCTACCTTTTGGGTTGACCTTCTCAGAAGCCAACAATTTCTATAGCGGGGAAGCAACAGTCACATCTATACAGATGGCCAACACACTCAATTTCTTTTCACCTACCTATGCAACATGCTCATTCTTTAGCTATACCTCTCGAGGATCTGAGGTCCGACATAGCTCATCGATCAATATCCCAAAATTCTCCCATTTAAGATGTTATAGTTCAATTATTGGTGCACCGACAACTCTCATCCTTCAATCATTGCCCCATATTATCTCAGGTGCATCAAAATCGTTTTGATCTTCTTAAGGGAGAAAATAATGGGTCAGACTCTGATCCGCCATCCATCTTGGTTGGGTCCGACCAAAAATTTCAGCTTCCAGTCCTTCATTTTATTCTCAAACTCATGGATAGCCAGTTTGCATGGATATGAAAAGTGATCGATCAATCATAGTATAGCCAGCCGCCACAGAAAAATGACGAAGGTCATGATGACAACAATTGAGTTTGAGATCACTTATGTAGGAATGATACTGTAGCGAAGAAGGATCATCAACAACTCTTTTCAGAAAGTTGGCTTCGACCCGCACTTAAAATGATATCGACAGAAAACCAAGCCCTTGCATAAACATCGGGTGCTCGATTACTATTGTTAATCACCCTCAAGGCTGTCGACTTATCGTAAACATAAGACTCTTGAAGGCTTTCCACCCAATGCACTGTTAGAATCAAAACCTCCTCAAGTACAATAATGATAAAGAAATCTTGTCAGTATTTGGGAGTCATGAAGATGAGATGAGAAAATAAATGACCAAAAGAAGAAACTGATAAAAAGAACTCAACATAACGGAACAATCATGTAAGGATTTTTTTAACTCTTAACCTTATTTATAGACAACATAAGGAAGTCAAACCATCACAGAGAGCAGTAACAACATTTGCCACCCAAAACCGTGGAAAGGGAGTCAAATCAAACACACAATTTGAGATAGAATATTTAAACTTTTATTTCACAAATAAAAAATATTTACAACCACCATTAGGTGACCATTCAAGAAAATAATTAACAAAATCTTCAGCAACAACTTCAACTGAGACAAAACCTCATTAAAGTTGCCACTTGTACAAAAGCTCACCACCTAATATAAACTCATATATTGTATCTATTTCAGTTTGTGCTTGGGTGGTCGAAGACACCTCTAGAATAGCCATCAACTCCACCTATAAAACTCCAACATTTTCGTAGTGGGCGGTCTCCCAAGCATGGATGGTGTCCATCTCCTCCTCCATCTTTTCCAACATGTCTACCCGTTCTTCCAAAAGGTGCATCTCCTTAGCCTAAGTATGGCTACCAAAATTAATGAATTATCTATCTCCCGCAGTTAATGCTCTTTTATGTGGGAAAATTCTAGCCTTCCATTTGCCTTTGCTTGAACCTCCTAGAGAAGACTCAGACGACTGTTCCCAGCCTCAGCCTGGTGCGCAACATCCTTGTCAGATCCTCGATTTTCATTGGCAATCAAATCAACACCGACCTCCTCGAAAGAAGAGTCGAAGGACACCACTCTAGTGATTGGATTGTCTCATTAAAAAATAACTTGAAGCAAGATTCAAAAAAAGGGAACTCACCCAACAAACACACTTCATACCCAATATTTGATCCCACTCCAAAGTAGTGAAAGAGAACCCTTCCTCGCCAGTCTTCTATCCCGTGGCTGGAGGAGGAAGGCCAGCAACACCTTGTGTGCCCGATGATGCTGAGACACCAACAGCCTCTCGCATGGCCCCCTAGCAGTTACTTTCAACACCCTTGGTGTTGCCAAAGCACCAGCAACTTTTAGCTCTGATACCCTGTACAGAAGCACGGGAGTCTGATTAAGTGCCGATGGACCAATTTGTTGTTTCTTCGGAGGACAACTCTCCTCTATTTGGTTTGCTTCACCCAGATGACTTTTCTTCTCATGTGGCCCTTCTCTCAAGCGGTTTTTCTCGACCCGCTCCATCTCACCATGAAGAACAAGGAGCAAGTCTAACAACCCCACCTGATACTCAAGTTGGGTCTCTTCCAATTCTTCACCAATGCTTTTCGTCCCTACTCCCCTTCCGAGGGAGATTTACTCTCCTGCCTCATTTTTATCGAAAGTCTCTTAGTAGGCGGCCTTGATGTACTTATTAGACTTGGAGGGTGACACGCTTAACATGCTGACGATCAGAGCTGAAATAAATCAGGTGAAGAAAACTAAAGAAATATAAGAAAAACACACTCCTTACTTCTTATTTATAGGAATCACGAAGCACAAAATTCAAGTGGAGTTCAATTATTGTGTTATTAAGTAATCTTAAATACTTTTGACTATTTGCATTGAAACCTATTATTTTTATCACAGCTATTGCTTTCAAAAAATAAAAGAACAGAAGAACAAAACATATACACAAGAAATGTGTCAACACAAATCTCAAGACAATCATACAGCCCAAGAAAAAATGACATGAAAAATCTGGACACACCGAACAGTGACCCGGGGACCGAGGAAAACCGACTAACTCATGCTATCATGTATTCATCTGAACCAAGCAAACGACACATCCCCAGAAGGCATCCTCAGCTCGAGGGCACATTTACTCGAGGGTGCAATCTTCTCAACTGGCAAGAATTCCCACTGTGGGAATCGAGGAATGACGACATACTCAAAATCATTTGGTCGATCAACCTTAGCCTAACAGATAGGGCCGGCAATTTGGCTCGTTGTTCGCGAACAGCTCGTGTTCGGCTCGTTAAGTAGCTCGTGTTCGGCTCGTTCGTTAAGCCTAACGAGCCGAACACGAACAAATTTTTAAGCTCGAAATGTTAACGAGCCGAACACGAACAATTGTTTGTTCGCTCGTGTTCGACTCGAATTGGCTCGAAATAAAAAAATAATCATATAATTATTTATATAATAATTTATTATATATATTATTTATATATTAATATATTATATATATTTATATTTAAGTATAAATCACAATTGTTTGTGTAGTAGCGTGGTTATGCTTCTTGTTTCCATTCATTTGGCTCGAGTTCGAATCCGCGCTAGACATATATTTTTTCAATTAATTTTAACGAGCCAATTTCGAGCTCGAACACGAGCCGAACACGAACACGAATATTTAATTCGAGCCGAACACGAACACACCTTTCACGAGCCATTTCGAACACGAGCCGATTTCGAGCCGAGCTAATTTCGAACGAGCCGAACACGAGCCAAGCCTGAGCTCGCTCAAGCTCGGCTCGTTTACAGCCCTACTAACAGACCCATTTTCTTACCTACCTCTAAGAATCCTCCCCGTCGACAATATATGAAGGGCCAACCGACCGATGGTCCCTGTTCAAAAGGCCAACTGACAACACTGATCGAGTCACCTCTTTGGCCCCAGTTAACCGAGCTAGAGAACGGGAAGGCCCTTAGCCCACATAGATTTAATTACTATTATAACATGTACACCACCCAAACGCACCCACCCACACACAAACACACACACATAATATGGGGTTATAAATGCAATTTTCATTCAGTGATCACTCTCTCCTATAAATGGTGGAGTCTTCTAATGTAGTACGATATTTTACCTCTTTCTTCTCTCATATATAAAAAGGGACTTTAAGATCTTCACCTTTTCCATGTATAAAAAAACATTCAATCACATGAAAAATAGTCACAAGAGCCCGGTAATATCCTATTTTGCCCAGAGGAGCAAGTCGATATGCAATCCTCTCCTCTCTTCTCTCTCTTTCTCACTCTTTCACTTCTTTTCTCATGGTTTAAATGCTCAAATACTTTGGGTGTGCCTCTTGGACAAAGTTGGATTCAAAACATACGTCATCCACTGTCTAACATGCACTACTCAGTCACCGTCAATCACCATCATTACTCGTCAACCACCACTCACCACCCACCACTATCACCTGTCGATCGTTATGTCTCGCTGTCTGCCACCAATCAACCATGTATCATACATTAATTTCATTTATATTAAAAACAAACAAAAAAAAAAAGTAATACTCCAAATTTATTTTACATGAAACTATTCAACTTCAAAACATTCTACTTGTATCCGTTCATGAGAAAAATCAAACAGCCCCATAATTGTAATAGCCAAACCGATGCGTGGCACATCGTAACTTGCCCCATCCGTTATGGCAAAAGGGCCCGACGGCTCAGATTATGCGGCTGGGGGCAATGAAAAGCGCGGGTGTCACTTTCGGAGCCAACCGACACAAGTCAAACCGCGGTGGTGCGGCGGTCATTTATTCACGATC
The DNA here is from genome assembly GCA_022702705.1 of Papilionanthe hookeriana x Papilionanthe teres. Classification (NCBI taxonomy): domain Eukaryota; kingdom Viridiplantae; phylum Streptophyta; class Magnoliopsida; order Asparagales; family Orchidaceae; genus Papilionanthe; species Papilionanthe hookeriana x Papilionanthe teres. Next base: position 43,368,586 of record CM040426.1, on the reverse strand, counting down.
TGGGGATAAATCCGTCATTTAATGTATTTTGAAAAGCTAGGCACTGGGTAAGCACACTACTTGGCTAACCAGGCCTCTCTTAATAAAGAGCAAAGGAGCCCCCCACGCTCCCTTCTCTCCCGTTTATTTCTGCTTTTCGGCTTTTACTTCCCTCGTCTGTTTAACATTTTTTTTCTCTCCTCTGCTCGACGACGAACACTTCGCGGGAACCGGCCGAAGCTTCGCGCCGCTCTACCGCGGGTCGCCGGAGCCCTCTGTTTATCGACTGGAGGAGGTAGGGATGAGGTTAACCGAGCCTTCGATGGTTTGATGTTGTGATGGGAATCGAAGGAGGGAAGGGGTTGATGGGAAGAGTGGGTTTTGGTGTTGCGGTGGGGTGTGCGGTGGTTTCTTGCGCGATCGCGGCTATATTGGTTGGAAGACGAGGGAGGAGCCGGCGGCGGTGGGGAAGGGCGGTGGAAGTGGTTCGGGAGTTTGAGGAGGGATGCTCTACTTCGATCGGGCGACTAAGGCAGGTGGTCGACGCCATGGCCGTCGAGATGAACGCTGGTCTCGCGTCGGAAGGGGGTAGCAAGCTCAAGATGCTTCTCACTTTTGTAGATAGCCTTCCGTATGGGTATGGTGGTTTCTTTTTAGCCCTACCAATACTTTTTTTTAAAGTATTTTGGGTTTCTTGAGTTGATGATCATTTAATGAAGGGTGGGGCCTTTGAATGCTCGCGGTGCTGGATTTTGTCTTTCCTGGTGGCTTATTGTGAAATTGGAGTTGGGTTTGGTGTGATGGAAAACCTTGTTTTGATCATTTTATGTGATTGGAAATTTTTACTGGTTCCTATCCAATAACTTGTTTTTATATTATTCGTAGAGCATTGTTGAATGTATTTTATATCTGGAAAGATGTTGTGAGGTTATAGCAGTATTTAATTGAAAGTATATTTAAGGCAACGTTTTGACAGCTTGGAAGTTTGACAATACCCGGGCTTTGTTCATTTTAGTTCTACGTTTCCTCGTTCGTAGATATTTTCCTCCATTTGTGTTGATACATTGTTATGATTGTATTCACAAATGGTATGTTTTCTGGCATGTAAAGTTTCTTGCCAGCAAAGCGGAGTTTTTTCTGTTCATTTGGTTATATTCTTCTAAGGTGGCTGCATTTAGGGTTAGTAATGAAGTTTTTTATTGTTTCTTGTTCGGGAATCTTTTGCATTCCTGCGATTTTCCATTGTTCCTTTCTTTGTTGCAAGCATCTTGTTGATACTTTGGTGTACTTTCAAGATCATGCAGATGTATAGGAAGCATCAGGAAATTGCTGTGAAGAATAAAAGTCCAATTTTTCGATGTATTCTCCGTTGGGATAGATCAAAATTCAGCCTATATATGCCCATTCTTATTTATTTCTGATGAATGTTTAGATTCCATATATTTCCAATGTGATCCTATCTTTGTCTCATGCTTTGAATAACATACGAAATTTACTTTTTGTGCTGAATGAAAAACGTAAAAGAATCCTAACTTCTTTTCTATTTTTTATTTTTTTATTTTTTTAAGGATTTAGGATCCTTGAGCTGTTTGTAAACCAAGCTCTCTTTGGGAACACCGAGTTAATTTTTTTTAGTATTGACAATTATTTAGTTTTAAATTCGTAATAAATTTGCCTTTTTCTTGCTTTAAGCTTTAAATTTTCCCTGCAATCTTAATATTGTTAGCACGCTGGTTGTGTAATTTAAAAACAAGCATAATTTTGTTGTTAATCCACTCTTATTTGGCCACTGTAACGCAATCCCATTTCCTACAATAAAGCCATATGATTTTGCATTTCATTCTAATCGATAATTTTGTATTTTCTTGTTCAAGAAAATCAATATTACACTTTTTATGCTTCACTGCTTCGTGCAGGAAAGAGTTGGGAACTTACTATTCTCTTGATCTTGGAGCCACCAATCTTAGAGTATTGCGTGTAGAGCTTGGAGGAACTTCCTCCAAGATTTTGAGTCATCAAGTTGAAAGCCAGACGATTTCCCCGTATCTGATGATGGGCACAGCTGAGGTAATTGGGAGTAGGTTCTAACTGAATTTTTCTTCTCGCAAAACAATGTATTTATGTGAAAATTATTTCCATCTACTAATGATGCAGGAACTATTTGATTTTATTGCTATGACGCTGCAAAATTTTGTAGAAAGAGTTGAAGGGTTCGAGCATTCACCTGATTTGAGAAGGGAGCTTGGATTTACTTTTCCTTTTCCTGTTAGACAAATTTCAGTTTCTTCAGGCATTCTTATCAGATGGACAAAAGGATTTTCTATTGAAGATGCTGTAAGTTAAATTTTTACTTTGAATTTTCTTAAGAATTTATCTTTGTTTTGTATTTGATATTGCAGTCAATTCTGTGCCCATATTTACTATTTATGGCTTATTTTATGCTACAAGGCTGCTTTTTAGAACAGGGTAAACTTTAGGACTAAAGTCCATTTTGAACTGTTTATTGTGTTTGGTGAAAAAAATGATGATCTGTAGTTTTTGTGGAATTTTATTTTTTTGTTGTTTAATGAGTGCTGGAGTTTGAAATTATTTCATATTTTTATTCTGCCACTAATAAAGGCCCTCGGGTAAGTAATTTCTATTCTGAATTAGTGAAATTAGTCATATGGGGGCAATGCTTTTCATGAGTTGGAGATAAAGCTAAATATTGACATTTTTAGCCAACAAAGGTTTGTGTCAACTCTTTTGGAATAAATTTCAAATGAAAGTAACTCTCATCAATGCATTGGACAGCGATGCAGTTGATGACTTTGTATGATAATCTCCTAGAAGAACATTTTTAATTCCTATTCCAGAAAAATATCTTATACTAGTTTGAGGATGATGTCAGGCAATAAGCGCATGCAATTAGGGTACTTAATATTTGAGGCACCAATTTAATGTTTTCCATTTTTTTAAGTAACATTATTGACCCTTATTTTCTGTTTAATTGCTATTTATGCCATTACTGTATTTGTTGACAATTCACATGTGTTAGCAGATATTTGATACATGCATTTGAATGTTTCCACCTGTAAAATATACTTTATTATAGTAACTACTTCCATTGACCCATTCAATTACCACTCTTTTCTGACTATTTTAACCATGTTACTTCTGGGGATACGTACTAGACTTACCATCCATTTACTTAATCGACACACTTACCTAAAAGGAAGATGCTAGGTCAAGAAGTTTTGTAATCATTATCATCCTTTGAATTCATAATTCTTTTATGTTCTTCTTTGTTATGTTGGTTTTGTAATCATTATTGAATTCATAATTTTTTTATGATCTTCTTTGTTATCTTGGTTTACTTTGTATTGTTTTCCTTGGATTTTTCTAATATCTTAGAAAACAAATGTGTCAATGTACTAACTTTTGCAGCTTAACAACTTCTTTTTACCCACTTTATATCAGTCTTCTATCTCTTTCATTCTTGTGGTTTTGTGATGTATAGAAAGTTTTGTTTCTGAAGAACGTCAAAATTAACTTGGAAAACATTTCATTCACATTTGACAGTCATACTTGGAGTTTTCTAGCAATCTGCATCGTTTTTTTCCACATTGAGATTTTGAAATCATTTGCTGTTTATATGTTTGTACACATACTTCTTTTGGTGGGTATTACCAATAAGTATTAAGCTTGTATAAAAGTTTTGACGTAAATGATCTTGTTTTTATACATCCGTAACTCCTAAGAAGGAAGAAACTCACTTTTAACCCGGAATGTAGATTGGAAAAGATGTCGCACAATGTTTAGAAGAAGCAATGAGCAGAAGGGGACTAAACATGCGGGTTGCAGCATTGGTATGTTAGCTAAATGCTTCCTTGGATTTTTTGGCTCTCCTTCAATTGATTTAGCTTGGTTTTGATTTTTTCTTATTTTAGAAGTTGCGATGACCCTTATTGTCCATTTTATATCCATAAATTATCAACATATGCTTTTGAAGGCTTGCCTTTTTTCTTGATTAGAATACACATGTGGTACATTTTAATATGCATTCATACTCTGCTTTGCATGTGTTATTTCCTCTTTCTGAGCATTTATTTTTTGCATCTATTTAGAGGCGAAATCTCTTTTTTGTGTGTATTATTTGATAGAATCCCCCTAGCTTATAGTAAATGAATTAGTAGAATCTGTCAACGTATAAAGAAATAAATCTTGGTCACTAACTTTATTATTAGACTATTTCTCTAAATCAATATATTCTACCCTAATGCTCTTCTTTAGGTCGGAGAATATATATCTATTAGCAAGCATATGTATAAATTAACTACATATTATTATAAAACATGAAGATTGAAGTGAACCTAAAGCCTTGGTATTATATCCATTTATGAATTGTAACTATTATATTTGATATCAACACCGGAATAGAGTAGCGATCAACCTTACTATATTTTATGCCTTCATGAAAACATGCATGGTGCCTCCTAACGTGTTCTATGAATAGAAATTGGCATACAAAGACACGACAAAATGCCAAAAGCCAAAGGAAAAGCTGATAGACGGAAATTTAAGATAAGTGGAGAGGATGTTTGAGAGGTGGAGAAAAGTACGGAGATGTCTTGTGAAAAGTATCATCTCTTAAAGTATATACTTGTTTGATAGTCATAATAGTGATAGCTGTTCTGAGAATGAGTTTCCCAGAAAGATATATTGAATGGCCAGAGGATCTAATCCTGGAGTCATGTACAAAGCAAACATAACCTAAAACTCTAGGTGGAGAGGAGGTGACATAACCAAATATGTGAGATGAGATGTGATTAAAATGTTAGCATTTAACATTACTTCATGTCACACTTCGCCTGCCAAGCCAAGAAGGAATCACTGGAACTCAATATGACACATGGACTTAATAAGTTCAGAAGGAATTCGAATATGTAAAAATTTTTTGCAAAAATTTTCTCGATCAATAGATTATGAAAGCATTTAAATCCAATAGTACTCACTAGTTTATCCGCCAAAACATAAATAAAATCCAACTTTGTGATAACTCATTCAAATAATAAATTACTATTGAATCAACTTTATAACTTCCAAGCTTAGACACAATTCAATGATATATGAGTACAGAAACTCTTTTATATTTTGCACAACTAGTAACCTGAAAATTATAAAATTTTGTCCGAGTTTGTAAGAAATAAACTTGGTCCCTACTTATTAATGTATAAAATGGCAATGCTTAGGGCATAGATATGATCATCAAAGCTAGAGAAGTAAAAATATATAGGCAGCATATAAATACATTATTTTCAAATATGATAACTATTCAATGATGTGTATGTTGAACAATTCATAAAACTCCATTCGCAATTTGATGATCATTTCCCTCCCATGTTAAAATATTTATTTACAGCATATTATATTTATTCTTTTATGAATGACTAATATGTCACTATTGTAATGCTTTAATATTTATTTATTTCTTATTAATAGTTGATATAACCGGGATGGTTTCACAAACCATGAAAATCGAATGCTTATCAAATAAGCTGTCTCTCTGAGGACCTGTTAGTCTTAAACTAATTGTCAATTACTTTATTCATCATGTAAACATAGCTACCTTGTTTGGGTTTATATTATAATCACCCCATGATTGATAAGGAACATTCATGTGTAATATTAAGGTTCGAGATATGTTCAATGTTTGACGATACATGTGTTCAACAACCCGTTGTGAGACATTCTACATATTGAGGCACGAAGTGTTTGTTAAATGTTCTCTTTTTAGTAGAAAATGAGTTAAATTGAAACCGCATAAACTCTCAAGTATTATTAGTACCAAAGATTTAGTCATAGTTGAAAACAACATTTATTTCTTGATAGAAGATGTGGAATTCAATAGGTGAGAAAATACTAAAAGACTTCAAATTTGTGTAGACATTCATGTGACTGAGAGTGATGATTAGTGGTGTAATCAAGTTGACCTCGAGTCATGTCATGTTCGAGCTCGGCTCTTCTGTTAAATTTTGAGCTTGTGCTTGAGCTTGAGTCGAGCTCGCGTTCGGCTAGCAGTTGGCTTCCGAGTTCGAACTAAAAATTCAATTTTTTTGAGAGCTCATAGAAGTAGATATTGGTGGTCAGTGGAGGAGGATGCTGCGGCAGCTCACCAGAAATGTATAGAAATGAATAGTGGTAGGATAATCTAGTCGGCTCGCAAGCCAAAGCCAACAAGCCGAGGGCTCTATTTTGTGACTCGATAAGCTCGGCTCGTGAGCTTATTAATGAGCCGAGCTCGAGCAGACTTAGGCTCATTTACACCCCTAGTAATGATCAACAACACAACAACAACAAAGCCTTAATCCCACTAAGTGGGGTCGGCTATATGAATCTTTTTTCTCCATTGTGTCTTATTTAGTGTCAAATTATCGTTTAATTCTAATAAATTAAGATCATTTTTTATGCAATAAGCCCACGTTTTCCTAGGTCTACCTCTGCCTTTCTTAACATAAGTTGTATTTAAAACATCTACTCTCCTAATCGGATCATCAGGTGGTCGACGTTTAATGTGACCAAACCATCTAAGGCGACTCTCTCTAATTTGATCCGTCACTGGTGCAACACCAACCCTATTACGGATATATTCTTTTCGCATTTTGTCTCTAAGTGTAAAGCCACTCATCCACCTAATCATTCTCATCTCGGCAACACTTAACTTAACATTATGCTTCTCTTTTAAAGGCCAACATTCAGCACCATAGAGCATTGAAGGTCTCACCACCATCTTATAAAATTTTCCTTTCAATCTAAGCGGTACTAGTAATGATCAACAAAAATGAAAAAATTACCAAAATCCTAGGTGGGTAAGGACATGACTCAAAACCCAAATATCAAAATGAAATAACTCAAGTGGGACAACACTACAACTTGGCATGGAATCTTGGAAGAAAACACCCAATGATGTTTGCCCTAACTCACATATATTATATTTGACCTTTAATAGTAAAGAGAAGAGTCGGTGAATATATAATAGAATTAGTAAACATGCCAACATCAAGTTGTGTCAAAATACTCCCATTCTAACATCAATTTTGATAAATGTTATAAGATGCAATTTTCGAGGTGTTTTAAGCAGTAGCCATAAGAATAAACTGTTAAATTAATGAAAATATAATATATACTAACGTCAAAGTATACAACAACAACAATAACAACAAGCCTTTATCCCCGGCTGGTCCGCTACATGAATCTTTTTCTCCATTGTGTCCTATTAAGTGACATATTTTCATTTAATTTTAATAGATTATGATAATTTTTTATACAATATGCTCAAGTCTTTTATGAATTTATAAGTAAAGATACTAACATCAAGTATGACCATAGATCAACAAAATTAATCTCTCCCACTCTCAACTCAATTTAAACAAGTAGTCTAAAATTCTAGGATTATAATTTATGAATTTATATGTTCTCCCACTTTCATGCCTTAAGGTTTCATCATTAAAATTTTCATTATGTATAACTGTTTCCTCTCTTTCCTCATCCTCATTTGAGTCAATATATTCCTATTCTTCCTCTTTATATTTGATCTTTACTATCTTCCTCTTTCCTAATTAAACCAATGTTAACAATAACATAAATCAAATTTAAAAAATATTGATTATTCTAATTTCGATTACTAAAGTTTTATAGTAACCTTAAATTAATTTAATAGCTTGAAAAGTGTTAAAAGTTAATGGAGCAATATTTTGCAATTATATCTTTGGGTTGTTATGATTAAAAAAAGATCCTTTATTTCTGAATCCCTACCAGTGTAGTGTGTGTTTGGGAGTCCAGGAGTTGTGTTAGATTCTTGGTTCGATTTTCTTAGGTTTTGGTGTGGATAAATAACAAAATAAAATTAATTAAATATATTAAATTCTTAAATTGGCATATTTAAATTACCTAAATCGTAGCTTTTGAGGCTACTATCTTTTCAAAATTGCACAAAGGCGCCTCTTAGCCCCACTTAGATGTATTATAGTGTTTTTACAAATTATGTTGAAGCGCACCTCTAAGTATGTATGTGTATATATATATATATATTAAAAATAAAAGAAAAGATATTGATTTCAAGTTGGCTTGATTCAAGTTACGTCAACTTAAATTTGAATTGATTTGAATGGAAATCAAATTTAAAACTAGTTTATATATCTCTTTGATCCATTTCAATATTTTACTCAATCAACTCAAAATCAATTTGTTATCACTTTTTCTCACAATGACTAAACTTGTTGTGGGTTTATTTGATTATAGGATACGATAGAATGTGCCTTGCATTATGATGTAGGCTTGTTGGGTTTGTTGATGGATGATTGTTAACCCACAAAAGTAAAAATGTTATCCAATGAATTCGTCTTTTGTACTTTTTTACTATAATAATACATGGTACATAGGATAAACATTTGGAGTTAAAGAAAAGGTAACATTTAACAAAAATTGACAAAAGAATGCATTGGTTAGGGAAGAGGTACATGTTGAGGATAAGGGACAATTTGGCTTGTACAAACGAAGGTTATTATAAAGCAAGTGAGAAAAAAAAAAATCCCAATCACCAATTAGGATTTAATGTTTTATGGTCAAATTAAATTAGCCAAGTGACCATGATTTAAGCGGTTCAAACTATAATGACTAAAAAGTCATTTGTGGCATTAGCTTGAAAGGTGGCCTTTCTGAGATACCATTTCCAGATGATTAAACCCATGACAGAATGCTTTTTGTGCTTAGCTTTGCTGTAAACTTTGGTTCCAAAAGGGCATTTGCACACTTTTGTGGTGAACTCGCCTAAAAGGATGGCAAAGGGATAAGCTCGACAAAGTAGGCTTAGCACCTGTTCGCCAAATCAAGCACAGTATGGACTCATCAACCAAATTCGATGAGTATAGATCATCAGCCGAGCTCAAGGCAACAAGGCAAGCACAGTTGGATTTATGGCGTCTACCCGCTAACAAGAAGGTTGACTCAAGTGTATATTACATAAATATCCACTAAGGCTCAAAGATGGCATCATTTCCACTCATATAGACTCCATAGGCCTATGACTAAAGACACAATCCAACATAGTAAGAGACGTGGTGATTTCTCCATTCAATAACCTTTCTAGTAGTTCTCAATGGCCTAGATTCCTGTTTATAAATAAGGGATTTTAAGGAGAGTCAACAGCTTAGTTTCTTTTATTCTCCCATCTCTCTATTATGTCACAAATCTGATTTTAGTGGATTTGCTTCCTTTGCATCATCTTTTTCTTTTTTTTTTTTTTTTTTGTCTTCTCTTTTCCTTTGAATTAGTAAGGTTTGTGTATAACCCTCAAATAGCTCAAGATTCAGAAGTCACTTTGATTAAAGAGAATCTTTGTCCATTTTTATTCAAGGTATTGCATTGCTTATTCAAAGGGTGATATGATCTTTGATGATTATTTAGTTAATATTTTATTTTTAAAACAATGTGATCTAAAGAAAGTTGTCTTCTATCATATGGTTTGATTAGCAAGTTTTGATCTTCCAAGAAGGTTTATTTTCAAGATACTTCATTGTATGGTATGGTTCTATGAGAACTATTATATTCAATGAGGAACTCGATGATCTTTCAAGTAAGGATTATTAATTAAGTTTTTAATTCTTTCATATGAATAAAAATTTTTTAGCATTGATTTTGTTGTTAATTTACATTCGTGTGTATACTCATTTAATATTTTTACTCTTAGCTTATTAAAGCTTGATAGAATGCGCATTTAATGATAGTTTAATTGCTTTTTTGATAATTTACGCATGTTATCATGCTTTTCTTTTCTACATTTTATACATGTTAATAATTATTTATATTATTAGATTTATAAATATGGTGGAAATATTAAAGAAGGGCCAAATTGATAACTTTTTTGTTATAAAATTTATTAACTTTTAATAATAAAAATATTAACAAATATTAGAAGGAAAACTTCATAATTTAATTATTTTTAAAATAAATATTTTGTAATGAATATAATACACAGGTAGCAAGATGGATAGATAAAACTCTAATTTTAGTATTCATAAAATATTATAAATAATGCTTAGTGAATTATGCTAATTTTGAATAAGAAAATAATGAATATATTTATTATTAGTTGTAAACCTTTATTTAAAATTTTCTTATTCTACATATAATTATCAGGCACGATTATAGCTCTGTTATGACTCAAATTTAATAAAAAAAAATCAATAAACATGATTTTGAAACTTTGTTCATGCTATGCTCATATTGAGCCCATTAAAATAAGTAAATGAGCTTGAACAACATAATATTTGACTCGAGTTGATTCATTTGCAGCCGTATTGCATATTGTCCTTTAGTACTGTAAAGTTCTAGTGTGTATATATATATTTGTGAATGTGCAAGCATTCTAAATCAACCTTGTATACTCATAAGTGGCTCCCAAGTGTCAAAGCATACGTTAGTAGTTTTCATTGGCCTAGAGGGCCCAATCTTCTCTTTTACAAAAGGACTTAGTCACCTCACTAGTCGAGCTCGCTTGCCGAAGTGATCTGCCAAGCTCGCTTGCTAAAGTGATTTGTCGAGCTCGCTCACCGAAGTGACCCGCCAAGCCCTCCATAATTGCGACTCGAAACTCTTAAACCGCCAACAGGAAGAACCTCACTCAATGATAGAAATGCATCTGTGTCTATTCAAGATTCACTTGACAACCACATCACCATCTCACATGGACATCTTGGATAGGACTTATATCGTAAGATCAATATATATATATTTTTTTGCTTTTTCTCTCTATATTGGGGAGATCTCCGTATCCATCCATCTATATCTATCTCTATCTCTCACTTTCTCCTCCCTTATTCAATCTTGTACTAAAGGAGGGAACTTCCATCCCATTCATTATTTCTTTAACATTATGAGCCCACGGACAACACGGTACCTTACGTTCTAAAATGATTCAACAAACCTCATTCTTCTAAACTAGCTTTGTGTTCTCTCTTTCTAGGTTTCTTTATCATACACTCCCCCCCCCCCTCTCTCTCTGTCTATATATATATATATATATATATATATATATATATATATATATATATATATATATATATCTAGAAATTGTTGGAAGCAATCCCCCAAAAAATGTCTACAACACGAAGTTTACCACTCAAGAACCATGAATATTAAGTTTTCCTCAAATCAAGGAAATCCAAATCACCTTCAAGCGTCACTTCTTTTTGTTGAACCACAATTATCTTTTGTGATCAAGCCATTGCAGCTCTAGTTGTCTAGCATACAATGTTCATTGACAATCCTTGGATCCTTCTCTCAAAATTTGATCAAGTGGTTGCATTAGTGTCCATGAGATAATGCATGCATGTCTTTATATAGGCATCTTTTGTATCTATCTGTTATAATATATATGAGTAAGCATATATTTGGTAAGTTTCTTAAACATGTTTTTTTTTTTGTTCTCTTTTTTTAATTCGTAGATTTGGTTACGTATAATGCCGTCGTTGGGTCTTAAGTCCTGAATACGAAAAGTGATGATTGTGTAAGACAACAAACATAAATTTTGTCAAAAAATCATGATATGAATTCTTAAATCATTGTGTAAAGAGTAGAACGCCTCATGAAAGTGACGCTTTGTATGATCTGAATACAGTGAAAAATATGTAAGGGCCGCTACACCGGCGCTCTAGTATAGTGTTAAACAAGCAAGGTTTCTCACATTATTTATAGATGCGAGCAAAAAAGTTAGTTCATGATGTTAATATTAGTATAAAATCTTGGAATATAGGTACTCTCATGAATAATTTAATAGAATTATTAGATACTATGGTTCATAGGAAGATAAATATCTTATACATTTAAGAAATTAAATGGTTTGGAGAAAATATTAAGGAGATTGATAGTTTGGGTTTTAAGATTTTGGCATTCATGTATAAATGGTGTAGGCGTAATTATAATAAGAGTTTGAAAGATTTTATTGTAAAAATTAATTGAATTGAAATAGTATTATAGCCCTAAAGGTTATATGGATACTAAGATTATTAATGTTACAAGTGCTTATACTTCTCAAGCACAAATGATATCTCTTGTAAAATAAGTTTTTATTAGGTGAAATTTAAATGGGCATGTTGGTAGAGTGGTACAAGCTTTTAGAAATATTCATGGTGGCTACTGTTTTGAAGTAATTAATACAGAAGGTTGAGTCATGTTGAATTTATTTTAGCTTATAATTCCATGATTGCTAAGACTTTATTTATAAAGGAAACCGTATTATTACTTATGAAAAAAAATATCGTCTAGATTATAAAGATTGTAAGGTCATTTCAAGTGAAAATTTAAGTATTCAATATCGATTAATAGCTTTAGATTTTAAGATGAATGGTTGGAAGATAAAAAATACAATGAATATTATCATAGAATTAGATAGGGGCATTTAAAAACAAATAAAATCATTTTTATGAATAGACATAAAAGTTTGGGATATTTATGAAGAAATTAATGTTATGTGAGATAAAATAACAAACACTATTATACAAGAGGAAAAAATGTATTTGAAAAATCAAAAGAAAATTTCTTTTATAAATAAAAGTAGTTGGTGCTTAGATAATAATATAAAGATAAATTATAAGAAACTTGTTATAAGATTTGTTTTAAATATAAATACTCAGATAATTGGGGTAAACATAAGGTGGCTCATTAGGTGTTTAAGGGAATAATTTGTGATGCCAAGAATTTTATTTTTTAGTAATCTTTATAATATATTAGATATTAAAGAGGGTGAAAGATAAATGAATAAAGTAGCCAAACAAATAAATAAGAAAAATAAAGATTTAATTCAAGTAAAATGTATTAAAGCTGAAAATCAAAAAAAAATTTCTTATATGTGGATATTCAACATAGGTGGATGAAATATTTGAAAATTTTTTTGATGAAGATTTTAAAAATATGATCGACTTTAGTGATCATAATATTGTTAATAGTAATAAATTTTTTTACTATTGTTAATAATAATAATTTTTTTATTTTTATCATCGTATTAGTAAAAAGAAGTTAATGAGGATTTAAAGAAAATGAAATGTGGAAAATAATTTGAACTTCATGGTATCCCAATAGAAGTGTCGAAATATTTAGGAGATATAAAAATAAGTAGTAAAGGAAGAGTACTTTGGTCCCTATTTTTAAGAATAAAGTGGATGCACTAGAGTGTGCAAATTATAAAGGAATTAAGTTGATGTGTCATACATTAAAACTATTGGAGAGAGTAATTGAAAATAGATTAAAACATGATACAAAAATTTTTCAAAATTAGTTTGGATTAATACCGGGCAAGTCAAGTATGGAAGCTATACATTTATTGGGATGTTTGATTGAGAAGTACAGAGAGAGTAAGGAGGATTTGTATATGATTTTTTTTTATTAAGAAAAAGCTTATGATAAAGTTCCAAGAGAAGTTTTTTCAAGAGATCTAGAAAAGAAAGGTGTTGATATGACTTATTCAAGTCATTAAAGATATGTATATAAGAGTTGTTGTTATTTGTGTTTGAATAGGATGATTGACCAAGTATTTTCCTATTTCAATTGATTACATTAGGGATTAGGTTTAAGCCCATATTTTTTTGCTTTATTTATGGATGCTCTTACTAGACATTTACAGGAGGATGTACTTTGGTGTATACTTTTTTGTTGCTAATATCCTTCTTGTGGATAAGACTGAAGAAAGAATTTAGAAAAAATCTTGAATTAGGGAGGTCAACTTTAAAATTTAATGGTCTTCTTTTGAGTAGATTTAAAACTGAATACATGGAATGTAATTTTAGTAGCAATAGATCTAGTGGCAGAATTGTAATAATAGATGATCAAATCATTAAAATGAGTGATTTTTTTAGATATCTCAAGTCTATTATTCAAAGTGATGGTGATATAGATGGGCATGTTAGTAGAATTCAAGTTGGATGGTTGAAGTGGAGGAATGCATCGGGTCTATTGTGTGATAGAAAAGTGCCGCTTTGACTTGAAAGAAAATTTTATAACATGGAGGTGAGACCTTCAATGGTTTATGGCACAGAGTGTTGTCCTATAAAAGAAAAACATAAAACTAAGTTAAGTGTTGTTGAGATGAGAATGCTTGGGCGGATGAGAGGCTTTGCATTGAGAGACAAAATGTGAAACGAATATATCCATGAAGGGGCTGGTGTAGCTCCAGTGGCAATAAGACAAGAGAGAGCCATCTTAGATGGTTTGGTCACATTAAACGTCATCTGATGTTGCTATTAGGATATTAGGTGTTTTAGATTTGACTTATGTTAAGAAAGGTAGAGGTAGACCTAAAAAGACTTGGACATTTGTAAAAATTGATCTTAATTTAATGGAATTAAATGAAAATAGGGCAAAATAGAGAAAAATGATTCATGTAGCCAACCCCACTTAGCGGGATAAAGGCTTTATGTTGCTATTATTGTTGTTGTTGTATAGATTTGGTTTATGTTGAATTTCTGGACTTGGTTTGTCAATAAGTTCTTTGAATAGTGTTTACTTTGTGCTCTGTTTAAACAGGTTAATGATACCGTGGGTTCATTAGCTCTAGGTCATTATTATGATGAAGATACAGTTGCAGCGGTAGTTATTGGAACAGGAACCAATGCCTGCTATGTGGAACGTACGGAGGCAATTATTAAATCTCAAGGCCTCCTTACCAACTCTGGTGGCATGGTATGTTTAGTGCTTTTCTTCCAAGTATATGTATTATGGTTCATCAAATTTGTTGGAAGTTTTACATAAAAACCACTCAATTCTTATGTATTTACATATATAACACCTAAACTTCAATGTTTTACGGACATACCACCTTACCTATGCATGAACAGGTGTATTTCACTTCTTAAAATCTAAAATGATGGTATTTTTTATGTGATATGAAAGATTTAGGTGGTATAACTCTAGAAAAACAGACTTTATGTTTTTCATATTTAAATATGATAGGAGTTGAGTGGTATATATGCACATGCCCCAAATCTATATTTCTGGCTGTTTGTGTCCTGAATTAGGCGTTTTCATATAGCGTTTTTCTTTTGTCGTGATTAGGTTGTTAACATGGAATGGGGAAGTTTTTGGTCATCTCATCTGCCGAGAACTCCTTATGATATTGCTCTAGACGATGAGAGCCCTAATCAAAATGACCAGGCAAGCATTTTATAAGGAGCTGCTTGTAATTTAATTGAAGAGATACATGAAAGATGCATTTATTTTTCTTTATAGGGCTTCGAAAAAATGATTTCAGGAATGTATTTGGGCGACATTGTAAGAAGGGTGCTACATAGGATGTCACAGGAGTCGGATATTTTTGGAGATGCTGCTCGCTATTTGGCTGTGCCTTTCATGCTAAGGTACATAAATGCAATCCTGCAATTTTTTTTATACTTTTTTTAACTTTTTTTTTTGCTCCTTCCCTTTTTTTGAGTTCAGTTTTGCTTTGTAAAATTCAGTAGCTAGCTGAATTTAAAGGCTATATGTGCTACCTTTTAAGTAGACATTAGTTGGATGGAATTTCTTATTTGCTTGTTCTCTCAGACTCCTGCGTTTGATTGGAAAAGAATGCTTGGGCAAGTAAAATTTCACTTTGTTTACTGTTCTTATTCTGGCTAATTTTATGCTCTATTAAAAAAAAAAAAAACAAAATTGATCTAAGGAGGATGATAATAAGCACATACTTGTGGAGCATGTATGAGTAGGAATGTAGTTGAAGGCTGTGAGGTTGCAGTCTTGCTCATTTAGGTTTATATTTTTTTGCATAATTTATTTTGCATAATTTATTTTGCAAAATAATACGTTTTTAGCAGTGAGCTGTAGCAATTATTATTTTTGATCCAAAGGTTTTTTTTTTTCTTAACGTGTTTTTTGGTTCAATATTCTCAATATTTTAATTGTGGAAGATTGTCCAAGTGGCTTGTGAACTTTAATGGTTGCCATTCTGTCTTTACTACTATTTCTATTCTCCTACCCTTTCTCTTATTCTGTTGATGTTTTCTTCCTTCAAAACAATTTGGATGTACTAATAAATGTACTTAAATCTGAAAAAAGGAATTCTCATTCTAGTTTACTTAATTTGATCAGCTAGATAAGGTTGTTTTTATGAAATAATACTCTTATTTTCTGTCATTAAATTATAACATGATTTTTCCCAATTTCATGGTTTTAATGAATGTTGAATTTTATTTATTCTAAGCAGTAGATTAGTTTATGGTGTGTTTAAGTATTTCTATAGCAAGATTACACCTAATTTCACAAGTCTTAACCTAGATGTCACATTACCTGATAATACTAGACATTCCATGACCATCTCTTGTGTTTATATCATTCTGTGGTCCAGGCTGTAAAAGCACCCACATGAAATTTCATTTAGGTATTTCTTTATTCCTTAGTTCACTCTGCATCAAGAAGCCTTTAGTTTTTTTCCCCCTAAATAATTTTTGTGATGCTATAGGTCTTAGCTCAAGTTAAAATTTAGAAATCATGACATAATTAAAATACTCAAAATTTATGCCCTCATCAATTCCCTCTGCCACTATTTCTCTTCTCTAAAGAGTGATGGCAATACAACCCAATGTAAATAACACACCCCGTTAGTTTTGGATCATTGAATGATAAATGATACTTCTGACAAACTAAAGGGCTATGTGAGAGTTTTAGAGATTGAAGTGAGAGAAATCTTTCATATATTTTTAAATCTATAAAAATAGATTACAACCTATATTTATATACATGATGACCAGTTTGAATCGTCGAACAGATTCCACAATTATGGTAATTTCTAAACAGAGAAATATCTAATAAAATCTGACCTAATAATAACAAATAATTGAGTGAATAACTCCTAATAATTACAAAATAATTGCCTCCTAATAATTACGAAGATTCTATAATAATTACAGAATAATTGTCTCCTAATAATTACGAAGATTCTACACTCCCCCTTAAGTTGGTTTGTATAAATTGTACGTGTCTAACTTATTACATAATTCTTCAAAGTTGATTCTTGGGAGAAGCTTAGTGAGAATATCTGTTGTTTGATGTCGGGAAAGAATGTATACAAGTTTGACGACTTCTCTCTCAATGATTTCTAAGATGAAGCGTCGATCGATCTCGATGTGTTTCGTTCCGTCATGGTGTACTAGATTCTTTGCAATGCTGATGGTTGTCTGGTTGTTGCATTGTAGTTTGACAATTTTTTCAGTTATCATTCTAAGTTTGCTGAGTATTCTTTGAATCAACATTCCTTCACAAATCTCGAGTGCAAGAGCTCTGAATTCAGCTTCAGCGCTGCTTCTTGATACCACAGACTGTTTTTTTGCTTCTCCAAGTGACTAGGTTTCCCCAAACGTAACTGCAATAGCAGGAAGTCGATCGTCGGTCCGAGACATCCCCTGGCTAGTCTTCGTCTCCATACACTTCTGTACCTCGATCCTTATTCCTTTGAAACAATAGCCCTTTGCCTAGAGTCATCTTGAGGTATCTCAAGATTCTGTATACTACATTCATGTGTTCTTCCGTAGGGTTGTTCATGAATTGGCTCACAACACTAACAGAAAAATCAATGTTCGCCCCACGAGTCGCTGATATCTCCCCCTATCAACGGGTGCACTATCTTTCTCAGTGTCGATCTTCTTGTAAGGATCCATTGGAGTATCGACTCGTTTGCAACCGAGCATACCTGTTTCCTTCAACAGGTCCAATGTATATTTTCACTGTGACACAAATATTCTTCGTTTTGATCGAGCTAGTTTTATGCTGAGAAAGAACTTTGGGTTTCTGAGGTCTTTGATTTTGAATTCCCGGATGAGAAGCTTTGTTAGATTTGTGAGTTTTTCGTAATTTCCAGTGAGGATGATATCTTCGACGTAGACGATTAGAACTGCAATCTTATTTTCGAGAGAGGTTTTCATAAAGAGAGTGTGATCTGCCTGACACTGAGTATAACCGTGTTTTGTCACAGATTTTGCAAATCTATCAAACCATGCTCGAGGAGATTGTTTGAGGTTGCACAATGATTTTTGGAGTTTGCAGACTTTGTTGTTTGGAAATGATGCTTCTAGTCCGGGAGGTGCTTCCATGTAAACTTCTTCCAAATCGCTATTTAGGAAAGTTTTTTTCACATCCAGTTGATGTAGCTGCCAGTCTTCATTTGCCGCAAGTGAGAGAAGAATTCTAATGGTGTTAAGTTTGTCCACGAGGGCAAAGGTTTCTTAGTAATCAATACCGTAGGACTGTGAAAAACCTTTTGCTACGAGACGTGCTTTCAATCTCTCAATTGTACCATATGCCTTGTGTTTGACTTTGAAGATCCATTTGCAACCAATTGCTTTCTTTCCCTTTGGCAAGTTTGAAATAATCCATGCACCATTCTTTTGTATTATTCTTACCTCATTGACGGCCGCTTTCCACCCTGGGTGTTTGAGAGCTTCATTAATAGTATTGGGACTTGTGTGTCATCGAATGCGGCGACATAGGCTCGGTAAGTTAAAGATAGTCCTTCATAGGACACAAAGTTTAAGATCGGATGCATAGTGCAAGGCCTAACACCTTTCCTTAAAGTAATTGGAATGTCGGAGTCATCGATCATAGATATAGTAGATTGATGTTCAAGTGCATTTGTACCTGAGTGGATTTCAGTTGGAGTTGGATCCAATTTTGACTCTTGGATTGGTGTTGAATGTCTCGGGTGGTTTATGTGCTTGTTGTGCGTGTTTCTTCTAGTGTATACACGGAGTTCCTTCGCTGCGGGAGGTGGTGCAAGAATGGGTGACGAGTTGGACACTTGAGGACTAGACAAAGACTAATTGTTAGGTACATTTTCATGTGACTTGGATGAGCTTGTTGGATCCGAGCGGGAGATGATGTGTTCGTTTCAAGGGACTAGGATTTGGTGTGTGGTGGTATGAAATCGTTGTCCCCCTAAGGCTGATATTCTTTTGGAGTCTCCCCTAAATATTAGAATTGGGGTAGTAAGGCTGATTTTCAAAGAAGGTGACATCTATAGTGTTGTAGGTCTTTCTTGTGAGAGGGGAGTAGCACTTATACCCTTTTTGGAGAGGTGAACTAGCCGAGGAAAATACATTTAGTAGATTTAGGGTCAAGTTTGCTGCGATTGTGTGAATGAATGTGAACAAAGAAGGAGCAACTGAATACTTTGGTAGATAGATTTTGGGTGATTACTTTGGTGTGGGGAATGGACTTTGAAATTTGAGTATCCGAGAAGGCATCCTATTGATGAGGTAGGCTGCAGTAGATACAACGTCACCCCAAAAGACCTTAGGCACGTTGGAGGAAAAAATGAGGCTGCGGGCCACCTCGAGAAGGCGGCGGCTCTTGCGTTCGGCGATCTCATTTTGTTGAGGAGTGTTGACGCAAGAACTGAGATGGAGGATGCCTTTAGAGGAGAGATAAGAGTCGATGATGGAAGGGAAGTACTCCTTTGTATTATCAGTCTTGAGTGCCTGGATGGAGGTTTGGAATTGTGTTTGAATCATCGAGTAAAATTGTTCAAATATATGATCGACTGCAGATTTATCTTGCATAATAAATATCCACGTTATTCGAGTGTGATCATCAACAAAGGAGACAAACCACTGAGTCCCGGTAAGGGTTGTAACATGGGAAGGGCCCCAAACATCGTTGTGAATGAGTGTAAAATGTCGAGAAGAGGTGTAACCAACGCGTGGAAATGACGTGTGGGTATGTTTGGCAAGTTGACAAAATTCACAGCGAAAAGAACGAACAACTTTATTGGTAAATAAATTCGGAAATAATTTTGCAAAATACATAAAATTTGGATGGCCGAGACGAAAATGTCATAGCATGATCTCGGAATCTTTATTGACACTAGAATTGAAGACAGAATGATGGGTAGACAAATGTTCATAGCGAGGTCGTGGTGGTGAAGCATCATTGATGTTGTAGAGACCCGAGCACAGCTCAGCATTTTCAATCGTCGTCCCCGAATCCGCATCCTGAAATTCGCACGTGGTAGCAAAAAAATTAGCAATGCACCTCAGATCACTAGTCAACTTTCCGATAGATATTAAATTGCAATTTAAAGTAGGAACATGAAGCACAATCGGAGTAGAATGTTTAGGGTGATGTACACGAAGCCAGAGTCGGTGACTTTGGAAACAGAGCCATCGGCAACGCAGATGGTAGAGTCGTCTCCGCACGGCATATAGTCATGGAAAAGGGAAGCATCCCCAGTCATGTGATGAGAAGCGCCGGAATCGATAATCCACTAACTGAGGGATCCTTGATTGACTTTGAAGGCATAGTAGAAAGTACTTTGCTGCGCGAGCAGGCCGGTGATGGGGTCGGGAACAGCTAGATCAGATGGTCTGTCGATCCGTTTGTGCAACAAATCGAGTTGCTCTTTGCTGAATGGACTAGGCGGTGGTGCAAGAAGGTCATCAGCAGCGACGGTGTTGTTGGCACGGGGAACGCGATCATACCGAGGCCTCCAATCGGTTGGCTTTCCATGAAGCACCCAACACGTGTCTTTATAATGGCCCGACTTGCGGCAATGGTTGCACCAAGGACGGCCCCGGCGTGATGGGTTGTCGCTGTGTCGAGGCGGAGGACCCTGAGCTGACGGTATAAGTTGGAGTCCAGAGTGCATGACCAGGCATGGACTTCATACATGTCAATCTGCTGCCAATAACGCGAGAGGGTATTAAAATACTGAGTCACGGATTGATCACCTTGGCGAAGATCGTGGAGGATTGACTCGATCTCGAAGAGCTTTGATGTGTTATCCGAGTGAGAGTACGTCTCTCGAGCAGCATCCCAAATACTCTTGGCTCTGCCGTAGAGAAGGAAAATTTTGCTGATGTCGTTGGTCATAGAATTGATTAACCACGACATGACCATGTGGTTTTCTGCATTCCATGTCCGGAATTTTGGGTCATCCTTGGTCGAAGCAACGGCAACACCGGTGATATAGTCGTCTTTGCTTCTGCCGCAGACAAACATCATGACAGATTGGGACCACTGGATGTAGTTCTGGCCGTTGTGTTTGTGGCCAGTTATGAGGGAGGAAGTGCCATTGAATCCGGTTGGAACAGTGGCAGAAGAGACGGAGGATATTTCTTGGGAGGAAGAGGAACTAGTTGTCATACCGAAAAAGATTGGTATGGCTCTGATACCATGAGAGTTTTAGAGATTGAAATGAGAGAAGTCTTTCATATATGTTCTAAATCTATAAAGACAGATTACGACCTATATTTATATGCATGATGATCAGCCTGAATCGTGAAACAGATTCTATAATTTTGATAATTTCTAAACAGGGAAATATCTGATAAAATCTGACCTAATAATAGTAAATAATTGAGTGAATAACTCCTAATAGTTACAGAATAATTGTCTCCTAATAATTACGAAGATTCTGTAGTAATTACAGAATAATTGCCTCCTAATAATTACGAAGATTCTACAGTGATTTTGAAGGAACATAAATGAATTTATCTAGAAGTAGTGATGTAAGTGTCTATGGTTGTGGTTCTCTTGGAAACTTAGAAAATCCTCATGGATAAGCATCAATGCAAAATAGTTGATGCTAAAATCCTTCGACTTGGTAATGGATTTTCAATATAAAGGGTATGTGTCATGCTCATGTCAATGTCTAAAATAAGTACATAAACGTGAGTTCTTGGTTTTCTAATATTAAATTACGGCTTAGAGACTCTAGTAGATAAGTTCAAATAAGTTGTGTGAAAGTAGCATATAGGATAGCTTTAAAAATATAGATGTAATGTCCTTCATAATCACCCATGCAGAATCATGAGCAATCATGATAAAATTCAAACTTCATTTTCCGTCAATTTCTTTACCATTATCAATTTATAACTCATGTTAATGATTAATGAATAGAACAACAAAATATGATGTATTTTTTAAGTGATGGCATGCCCAGAAGCCAGAGTTGGATTGATTTTGAAATGATTCAATATATTCACACTCATGTTTGAGGTCAGGCTCAAGATCAAACATATTCTAATGCACAGATAAAATATATGAGAAAATTTTATTCTTTATAGGATACTTTAGGTCTAGTTGAACGTTTGAAGGAAGGTCAATAATTTCATAAATCACAATTTCCCTGATAGGATCAGATTTGATTTCATATGAGACATGTTTTGGTGCTTGTTTGATAATTTTGGTGGGAAGACCGCCTGGCAGTTAGATTTATGCTCTGGATTCCCAGTCCATAGGATTAGTTTATGGAGTTCAAGATGTAGTTATTATCTTCATCATTCTCATAGGAACATCTACAAAAATTTTGTTAATAGTTCTTATATTTATTTTGATAACAACTCAAGAAGTCACTATAATTAGTTTCCTCCAATGGAGGAATTAACTAGTATGACATAGAATTATTTTGTATAAATAAGGGTGTAAGAGTCTTAGTGAAATACACAAGAATTCACCTCTATTTTTTAAAATATGATCATTCAAAGTATAAGCTGAAATAATGGGTTGCATATCCATCAAAACTTCTTCTGCAAATTCCAAATATACTAGTTATTGATTGTGGCATGTGGCTTTGGTACTCACATAAGACATCCAAACTTTATACCTAAAAATTTATCATCTAGCTAAGCAAACATAATTCTTATCCCAATAAAACCTAGAAACCTCCTTATTCTCTTTTGTCTCTGGTGATGTTTGGGACCATCTAACTTCAAAAATATCTCTAAAACAATCCCAAATATTTCACTTGGATTTTTTTTTTTTTTTTGTGAAAGAAAAATAAAAAAGAAACATCCTAATTGATGCAAATTTTTAAACATTTAAACACCTTGATTCACATAAATTCATAAATTTTTAATCCAAATTTTATGTTATAAAGTGATAATGGCAACACTTTCTTTGAATTGATCTTAGAAAATATATATCCTGCATTAAGGGATCATCTACCTAATCTTATGTATCAACACCCCTTAACAAAATGAGGTTATTGAAAGGAAAGATAGACCTCTTAGACTAACTTTGTCATGTTCCCAAGTATTTTGAAAGTTATCTTGATAGTTATATATATTACATTTCTCTGACTTTATACTAACAAGGGACTAACTATGCAAAAGGTTTAAATTAATTGAATCGGATCAAATACTATGCTGTTCAAGCTCATATATTTTTATCTTTTATCGGGCTTGTGCCGAGCTTGAACAGAACGAGTTTCAACAGAAAAAAAAAATTTCCTTGCTAAGTTTGAGCCATAATTGATCTTTAATAGTTGCTAACTAATTTTATGTAGGATAAAAATAATTTAAATAATTTTTTATTACTAATGATGAATGCATTAATATGTTTTTAATTAAAATTAACAAGTAATTTACTGGGCAGTATTTATCTTATTTTATGAATAATAAAATTAGACTTTCATCCATTCATCTAGCTACTTGCTTTGTATGTTCATTATAGAGTCCTCATTTAAAATAAAATTAAAATTTTAAGCTGTCCATCTAATATTTGTTATATTTTTATTACTAAATTTTAATATAACTTATAATTACATTTTCTAATCTGTCAATTTAGCAATATTTTAAAATTTTCATCTTATTTATATTTCTAATACTATGAATAATTTTTGAAGTGTATACAATTAAAGAATAAAGTGATGAATAATTTAACAAAAAGCAATAAAATCATTATTAAATGAGTGTGTTATCAAACTTTTAGTGTGCTATTGCTAAAAAATAGATGAGTATGCTTATGATATGTGAAGCTTTAAAATTTGTTTCATAAGCCTGATATGATGAGGATTGAGTTGTTAATTCAGCATTCCAGTTCACTTGCGATGCAGTGAAATATCTCAAAAGGAAACTTTCATGGTGTATCAAATATTGCTATTCAAAGTAAATCATAGAAGATATACTTTCTGAGATCACATTGTTCTAAAAATAAAATAGTGACTAAATAAGCTTTAAAGATCCCACTATCCTTTAAATTAACCAATGCAATATCTTGAATCAAATAAGACAAATCCCTGCTAATCTAAATGACGCCCTTCAATTATTGAAGTCTATCTAAAGGTAAGCCTATAAAGCATTCTCACCCATGGTTTAATTCATGTTGATGTGGCTGATTCAATATTGCTAGCACAAAATGGCCACTCTTCATACTATTGTCCTCCCATTTAAGTTAATTTTACCATAAAAAAGAAAATCTTATTGATGCGAAAAACCTGCATTATAATACCACTTGATTTTGCTAACCAATTTGTCCCCTCCTTTACATACACCTCTTCACTACCACCAATGTGTTCCTTTGTTGCTTCTCATCAAATGTTGCCATCTCTAACTCTTTAAGTTTAGCTTGTTTACCATCTATTATTGTTGAAATAAAGTACAAAAGATGAATTTCTTTGGTATAATTTTGATTTTTTTGAGGAATCCATGTGGACTATTGATATTTTAGCAACTAACCCAATTTGTGTAAATCATAAGGCAAAAAACATTTTATTCTCTCATTTAATCTAATAACTACATTGCCAAATTAGCCTTTTCGAGAAAGAGTGATGACAAATTGATTTTGCGTTCCTCTGGTAACATCTTGAATTCAAATGGAATAATATATAAACTAATTTGAAATTCGATTGTTATTCAAATCTATTCAATTTTAAGTTGGCTTGAACTTGAATTGAGCTAGCCTGAAGTCAATATCTTTTCATTTTATTTTTAAAATTTACGTATAGGCATAAATACAATTTTTGTATATCTATTAATGTTTTTAAAATCGAGCACCAAAAGTTTATTCAATTTCACGGGAACGACCTAAAAATCATTCAATATATTGGATGTAAAACAGAAGGAAAATAATTGTTTGATTTCAACTAAAATTTGGAAGTTGGGAAAGTGAAACTTAATGATGATCTATGGTTTAGACTTAGATTTTATTGCACATTTATAGCTTTATAACTTCACATATATATTTCTTACACATCTTTTTGCCTAATTTGTAAGCTTCGAATCCTCATAGTTATTGTTGAAGTATGTTTGTGTATAATTTATATTGGAGATTGTAATAGCAATAAACTTTCTTGTGTAGATGAATGGAAGGAGAACAAAGAAATATGACAAAGGAAGAGTAATATTATGGTATCCATAAATATTTTTCCCTCGACCATATTCTAGAAGTGAGCATAAAACATAAAAGAATACTAAAGAACTAGAAATAGTTAAAATTAGAGATACAGCAGTATCAGTCGTAGCATCAACCTTAACATGAGTGAAGGATATTCATTACAATGTCTCGATCACTATTCTTTGAGACTTAGCTAAGAAAGACCACCAGTTATTCCATTTTTGCAATTCCTTTGAACTGAAAATGTTCTATTTTGCTATATTTGATAGCATTTTAATTTTGGAGCATTTACATACGTATCAAATAAAAAATACTACTATTTTTAACTTTTTAAAAGTGAACCACACCTTTTCATGCATAAATTCATTAAACTAAATTGTTATCAATGTAAATATCAAAGTTTAGGTGTCCGATATGTGTGGAATGTATGTAAATTTCACTTTAATTTTCAGTCTTTCTATTACTGATTCATTTTTGACACTTGCCATCATTTTCAAGTCATCAAGATGGCGCCATGATCAAACAAATATTATTTCCAATCATTTGAATGCGATCCTTTGCTCTTTTTCTGGCACTTTTTTGAGGCCAACTGCTTGTCAATGCAGGACACCATTAATGGCGGCCATGCACGAGGATGACACTCCTGACTTGAGAGAGGTTGCGAGAATTCTACGAGAAAATCTCGAGGTAAATTCTCTCCTCTACAAAAATAAAACTCCACCATGCATTTCATGAAACATTTTTTACATTAACTCAATATAATCTGTCTCTAGATTCAAGATGTTCCACTAAGGGCTCGAAGAATGATAGTGAGAGTATGTGATATTGTGACAAGGAGAGCGGCTAGGCTCGCCGCAGCAGGTATTGTGGGTATTTTGAAGAAAATAGGAAGAGATGGGAGTGATGGAGTTTGCAGTGGAAGAACTGAAGGCAAATCTAGAAGAACTGTGATTGCCATGGAGGGAGGGCTTTATGCTAGCTATGCACTGTTCAGGGAATATTTAAATGAAGCTGTGGTGGAAATTGTTGGTGAAGAAATTGCTCAAAATGTTGTTCTGAGGACTTGTGAGGATGGATCAGGTATTGGCGCTGCTCTACTCGCTGCCTCAATTTCATCAAATCAATGAAGATGCCTGTGTAAATAGATTAATTCATGTGCAAATATTTAAAAAAAAAATTACATAATTAATATGTTTATATAGGGAACATTATCTCTTATTTCCTTATTGTATTATTTCATTGTTTTCGCAGAAGATTATTGTCCTTTGTTTTAAGTGAGGAATCAAGTGATCAGTAGAATTTAGGTTCACTTGAGGAAAAAAAAAAGGTGGGGAAAGAATTTGTAATTCTGAATTAGGACGATTCCCTAACACTTAAATTGAGGATAAAAATCTTCTGCTTCAATATTGTACCTGTAGTTGTGGAGGCTAGTTCAAATCTCATAGTTTTGGACTATAATTTGTCAGCTAAGTGTATTATTTGTAATTATTTTTTTTATTTTTAAGTTATTGTTATTTTTTAATTTTGCATTGACTATTATTTTTCATTTTCTTAAAGAGCTTTTTGGTAGGGTGATTATTGTAAGTAGTTTAACACTGCCTATTTGGGGGTGCGATTTATGTTTTTTTTTTTTTAATTTTATTTAATGTTGTGATATTTGGGTATTGAACGATTGTATAGACTATTCTAAAAAACATATTTACATATTAAAGTTTGTACTTTTTTTATCCTTTTATCTATTTAATCAGCTGTCTAACTTAATTGTGCATAAATTTAATAGATGTAGATAAAAGTCCTTTTAAGAGATTCATCTCTCCTTTTTGTAAATACAACTTAATTCTCATTTATTTACATATTTAACAATACTTTCATTTTTACATTTATATAAATGAAAATTTCATTTCAAATCAAAATTATCACCCTTTCAAGTTATAAAAAGTGAAATATTGTGTATTAGATGTGTAAATACACAAATGGTGTGGTATACATGTAAATCTCTTTTTTTTTAAAAAAAAATTATTATGGAGGTCTACCTTGGAGTTTTAGTTATTGATGATTTTTTCTTTTATTTATCTGTGCTTACTCAGATTATTATTACTTATAATTTTAAAAGTTGTCTTAATAAAAAACTTCATGTAACAGAATTCTCGTTATAATTTTTTTAATTTAACCAATTATTTTAACTTCATTATTTACATGTACAGTTATATTAATTTTTAATATAAGAGAACCAATATGTTTTTAGTACATGTTGGTAACAGTTGTTTATAGTATTGATTAATAATTAGAGATTATATAAAGTTCTTTATTATAAATTTAAGGTTTTCTTCATTACTTTTTAATTTTTTAAAAATCATTTTCTTCCTTGATGTTTAGCGATTTGAAATGTCATATATAAATAAAATTATTGTATATGAGAAATGTGTTAGCACGAATTTTAAATTAGATGAACGGTTTGAGAAGAAGATATGAGCGGTCGGATGCAACTCAGACGACCGTTTGATTTGGACGTCGGCGAAGAGAGCTTCTTGCTCGAGCGATTGGTAGAACGTGCTAGGGGATATCTCATAGTGCGGTGCTTGGCCATTAAGACGATCGACAAGAAGTATTCTTTTGGATCAAATGTCCAACCAAGTTGATGCTTAGAAGGAGGTTTGCTAATTTCCTATCAATTGAATCATTCCTCTAGCTTTATTATATATGAATATCCTTGTACATTACCAAAAAGTCCATCTGAATGGTAAATAAGTAGGGATTAATATGTACTTTTATAATATTGGGACATATTCCTATAAATAGGATGTCAAATTCATGAATAAAGGTTACACTCTCTTTTACCATTTCATATTATACTCTCACTCTCTCATATAGAAAGCTCTATACCTTGGGATATTTCCCGAACATTTTTGGATTCAACATCCGTCGTCAACAAGAAGAGGAGCTAGCAACAACGATAAGGAGAAACCAATCAAAGGAACGTGTGGGAAGCAGCATGCAAAAAGGAGTTCATGGAAGAATTCATCCAACAAGGCCTACAATATTTGAGAACTCAGATCATCAACCCTATGTCAGGAGAACCACCAACAAAAAATAGAGGAAGTGCGAATCACCTACAGGAGAAGACCGACGAAGGGTTATACCAAGACAGTGTCAGATCCGCCCCTATGGAGGAGAGGAACAGACTAGTGTGGACCGAGGTACAGAGGCAGTCGGAGAATGATTTCTCTCTACTGGTCTCGAGATCTGAAACTCCAGAGAAGTTCAAGATGCTCGTCTTAGAATCATATAAAGGACGATTGGATCCCAACGACCATCTCACGTCGTTCGAATCGTCCATATGTCTGTTGAAAATTTATGATGCCCTCAAGTATAAGCTATTCTTCATAATGTTGAGATCAACTGCATTACGTATGTTCGGCGGTTTTATTTGTTGGGGGTAATCATCTATTTTTGCAGATTTCATGAGACTTTTTCTATCACAGTTTGTTAGTGCCTTGAGGCCTAAGAAGAAAGACTGATCCCTATGGCAACTGAAGCAGGGAGACAACAACAGTC
Organism: Papilionanthe hookeriana x Papilionanthe teres; assembly: GCA_022702705.1. NCBI lineage: Eukaryota > Viridiplantae > Streptophyta > Magnoliopsida > Asparagales > Orchidaceae > Papilionanthe > Papilionanthe hookeriana x Papilionanthe teres. Next base: position 43,339,924 of record CM040426.1, on the reverse strand, counting down.
ATTTGTCGCTCGTTTCCAAAGAGAGACACTAGATGTCAAGGATCTGAAACTCGACAAGACCCAAGCTACACTGACACAGAGGGTGACGTTAGAAAGAAAAAATTTCGACATTGAACTCACAACTAGTCGAGCTATTGAAGATGGCCAACAAGTATATTGTCTCCTATGAGAATGCCCTAGAACCCACTGAACAGAAACACTAGAAATGACCGCCACAAGATAACAAAAAGCGACCCATAAAAAGCACATGATCGACCGTCCACCCATGCTACGAGGACCACCATGGTAACAACTCCACCCATCACCACGAGGATCGGAGGAGTCAGATCAGGGCCCAGAACCATCGATCGCCCTATCATCATGAGCACCCCCGGCACAACCACGGGGCCCCCCGTGAAACTCCTCTGAGAGTTTTATGGTGAAAATAATGGACGCTTTTTAGAACAAATAATTTTTTTAGAAAGACGCCACCGATGAGAACTGGAGCTTTCCTCCAAGATAGCAAGAAATATTACAAGTATCATCGGAGCCACAGGCACGATAAAGAGGAATGCAGATACTTGTGAAGACTGATTAAAGAACTGATAAGGGAGAGGAAGCTGAAAGAATTTTCCGCTCCTAGAGCCGCGACCTATCGATAAGGCAAAGTCCCCGCGGGACGAACAACCGACGGACCTGTCCACACCAATGACATTCACATTGCAGGATGCTTGTAATCTTTGGAGGAAGTCAACCACCAATGAGGGAAAATCAAGAGAGACAGCGGACTGAGGAACTCTGTGTTGTAGCATTTGCCTTGAAACCTAGAGACCATCCGCCTATTTATCGATGAGGATCTTCCCCTAAAAGGAAATCCAAATAACGATGATATTTTAAGAACAAGAATAATCAATAATCATCAAGAAGCATCTTCAATGAACAGGAAGCTCTGTGAATGTATTATTCAAGAAGTTATTCAACAAGCTAAGCCTCGTTGCCAATAGGATGACTATGACAGTCAGACGACTATATGGATTCTCGGGTGAAAGCAAGGAAGTACCGGGGATGGTCGGTATTCTAGTAAGTTGGGGGAAAAATAAGAAGTAGTTTACGCTAACAGAGGGTTTCCTTATGGTGGATCCCCCCCCCCCCCCATCCGCTTACAAAGCTATATTCAGTCGACCACTCCTGGATGATTTCAGGGAGGTAGTCTTCACTCATCATGTCACTGCCAAATTTCTCAGAGACGAAGAAATCATCACAGTCAGGGAGACTGACAACAATCCTGGGTCTGCCAACCGCGAGCCACAAGCAACATGGAGCATAATCCTCTAGACATCCAGAATGCAAGGGAACGTGGCCTCAAGACCAAATAGACCACTCGTGAAGCCCCATTCGTTGAGGGAGAGCTAGGAAAATGTTTTCTAATAAGTGATGTTTTTGATGTAGGACATAGAGAACTGCTGGTTCAGACCCTCCAAGAAAATCGAGAGATCTTTGCATGGACGATCATTGAGATTCCAGGCGTTTCGATCGACGAGGCCTGCCATATACTATAAGTCAACCCATTAGATCGACCCATGAAGCAGAAGATTAAAAGCTTGATCATAACATTGACGGGACCCATTAGAGAGGAGGTATGAAAGATAGAAGAGGCAGGATACATTCGAGCAGTGCAGTACCCCACCTGGGTCTCCAACTTGGTGATTTTGTAGAAAGCAAACTGAAAATAGATGATTTGTGTGGACTTCGCCAAACTTAACTAGGTCTGCCCAGTCTGCCCGAAGGACTCATACCCGCTACCAAAGATTCGATGCACTAGTAGATTCAGCGGTCGGTTATTCAATTCTAAGCTTCCTCGGGTATCATCACTCGATGAATTTTCTGGGTATCACCAGATTAAAATGCACATTGCTGATGCAGAAAAAATCTCTTTTATTACTTGTGAGGGAGTCTACTATTACAATGTAATGCCCTTTGGGCTTAAAAATGTGGGTCGACTTAACAATGCTTAATCCATGTAATTTTGCTAATTAAAAAGGAAGAAGCATTAAGGTGTATGATGTGTTAGTGAAGAGTATGTCGGCTGAGCAACACATTCAATATCTAAAAGAAACAATTCTAACGCTTGAAAATTTCAATATGAAATTAAGCCAACATAAATATATTTTTGGGGCCACAACAGGAAAATTCTTGGGATACTTGATAACCTTCGAAGGCATTAAAGCTAACTCAGAAAAGATCTAAGCGCTACTTGACATGTCCCCTCCCAGGAACACCAGAAATCCAAAAACCGATCGGTCTAATCGAGGTTTGAGTAGATATCCAAGTTAGTTAATAAATGGGTCTTGTTCTACATAGTACTCGGGAAAGCCAAACTCTTCAAATGGACACCTGAATGCAAGGAAGCCTTCAGGAACCATAAACATCTCCTCATCTCTCCTCCACTCCTTTAAAGCCCAAAACTGAAGGAAAAGCTTTACCTTTACCTTGGAGTTGGCCCCGAAGCCATCAGTACGGTCTTAGTCAGTAAAGAACTAAGAAAACAACACCTAGTGTACTACACCAGCTGAGTCCTCAAGGGCACCGAAATTCGATACCCTATAATGGAGAAATTGACCTTTGCCTTGGTCATTAACGTGAAAAATCCAACCGTATTTCTAGGCACACCCCATACAGGTCATCACCGACCACCCGCTGATGTCCATCCTCACCAGACTGGAGCACTCCGGCCGACTACTCAAGTGGCCAGTGGAGACATCTACTACATCCTCAGATGGTAATAAAGGTGCAAGCTATTGTAGATTTTCTTGTAGACTTTTCTGAACCAAGGGGTGTGAATGAAAACCTGCCAATCAATGAGCCAAATTGGACCCTATTCATTGATGGAGCCTCCAGCCGATCTGGCATTGGACTCGGAGTTTTCTTATGTAACCTCATTGGAGAAAATGTTTATCATTCAATTGAGGTGAACTTTCCATTAACTAATAACCAGGCATAATATGAAGCTTTCATTGTAGGACTTCACCTAGCTTCAAAAATAGGAGTTCTCCACATAATGCTAAAGGTCGATTCACAACTGATAGCGAATCAAATCAACAAAGAATTTGAAACCAGGGATGAGATAAGGCAAATTAACTGTTAAAGTAAAAACAGAGCTCGACCTTTGTCGTCTTTAAAATTGAGCATGTCCGAAGAGAGGAAAATCATGTTACCAACCTCTTATCTCGATGTCTTCATCTGGGGGAACGACAGCCTCAAGGACTTGGTCAACCGTCGATCGATGAACCACTAACAATGGAAATCCATCTGGAGAAGGAGAAATTTTGGATGGACACACACATCCATTATCTAACCATGGGGGAGATTGTGGAATAAGTCATTAATCATAGGAGATTCAAATGTAAAGCTGCCCAATACCTACTATTCAAAAGAAAGCTCTTTAGAAAGTCAGCCGCATCCTTGTAACTTAAATGTGTTGGAAAAGATGAAATCGATGATGTGCTTAGAAATTCATGTCAGGGAGTGCGGGAGTCATTCCAGATGAAAGATGCTAGCTCACTGAATTCAGCGACAGAGTTACTTCTAGCCAAACATGCTTAAAGAAGTCGAAGATTACTCTCGAAGATGCATGCAATGTCAAAAATACGAACCATTGCATCACCAGTCAACCCAAAAACTCCACCCAATTTTCGACATGCAAGGCTTGACATCCTCGAATATTTTCCCCCATCGAGAGGACAACGAAAGTTCTTACTAGTAGTCAATGATTATTTCTCCAAATAGGTAGAGGCAAAGCCCTTGGCACACATAACAGCAAATAGTCCAGAACTTCATCTAGGTCGACCTGATTTGCCGATATGGGTTACCCCTCATCATTGTTACAAATAGCGGGACCCAGTTCTTCAACAAGGGGGTTCAAATTTTCTGTAAGAGTTAGGGGACCAACCTTAAATTTGCCTTTGTACATCAGCCTTAAACCAATGGAAAAGCGGAGGCTGCAAACAATGTCATTTTAAATTTAATAAGGAAAAAGGCAGAAGAAGCAAAGGGCAAATGGGCAAACTTAATCACTTCCATACTCTGGGTGATTTGGACAACGTCATCCTCGTTCACTAGCCAAACTGCTTTTATATTGTCCCACAGAATGGACGTCATGTTACCGATCAAGTACAAAAATCACAGCTAAATGGTACTCTCAGCCTCAACATTCAACGAGGAGGACCTGGAAGAATGATGTGAGGCAAACGATGAAGGAGACAAATTCACCGTGGGCCTAACCGAGGAAAAACCAACCAATGCAGTCCTTTGGTAAGAAGAGATCAAGCAAAGGACAACCAAATATATCAACAAACACGTTTGCGAGGAAAATTTCACCACAGGAGACTTGGTACTGAAAAAGACTGACCCCGCCTTCATGGGATAGGGAATCGGGAAATTGGATCAAAGTTGGAATAGCCCTTATATCATCTATAGAGAGTCGAGCCCGGAGCATACAAACTGAAGACATTCGCATGAAACAACGTCTCCCGATCTTGGAGCGACTATATTCCGAAGAAGTTTTTTCCTTAAAATTATCCCTGCTTGTAGAAGAAACAGTCATGGTTGTTTTGTATACCCCTTCTTTTCTTTCAAAATAATAAAGGATTATGTTCAAGTACTTAGTACCTATAAGTTTGAGATTTTCATATTTGACATCTTTCTGACAATGTTTTCTTCATTTGTTTTCTTTTACACCTAGGGAAACCAACACTGTCTCTCTCGGAAAATTGACACCATTATGCTTGGGGAAATGACATTATCGCACTCATGGAACTGACACTATTATGCTCAGGGAATTGACATAGCCACACGTGAAAAACTAGCACTACAAGAGATTAAAACTAATCATTCAGCGCACATTCTCCAACGGCCTATGGGACATATCGGCACCCGACAACGACAAGCTCTGTGAGGGGTGTGCAAACGATCGTCCTGCACTTAAACAACAAACTTAACACCTAGAAGTAACAAGTTCCGCGAGGGGTGTCTAACAATTTCCCATGACTTATGGGACATATCGACACTCGACAGAGACAAGCTCTGCAAGAGGTGTGCAAAAATTTGTCATGTGCCCAAACTACAACACTAACACCCGACAGTGACAAGTTCCGCGAGAGTTGTATAATAATTGCTCGTTGTCTATGGGACGTATCAGCATCTAACAACAATAAGCTCCATGAGGGCTGTGTAAACGATCGTCCTGCGCCCAAAATAAAAGTTTAACACTCGATAATGACAAGCTCTACGAGGGGTGTATAGTGATCATATATATGAAATACACACACACTCACCAATAAATCATAACAAGTGAGATCACTCATGCATCTAGCAATCATCAGATAAAGGAGAAAAGGTCGAGATAATGAATCCCCCATCCTCATAAGTTTCCATATATCATGAAAGTTCAATTACAATTACAAATAGCAATCTCCCTTACAATGAAACTCAAAACGAAAAAGAGCAAAATGATACAAAAGGGACCACTTTAATCATGAATATTAGAAGAATCTGTGGAATCCGCCTCGATAGTTCCTTCCATACCTTCAGCACCATCAGACTGTTCGTGTGTTGATTCATCTCCACCCTCCGAGCCAGAAAGAAGTGTTTCAAACTCTTCCATCTTTTGCCACTTAGGATCAACCAGTTTATTCTTGACATACCTTTAGATTGCAAGGGAGGAACCTATTGTGATTTGGAAAGAAAGACCCTCAACGTATGCCTCCTAGGTGACCATCAAAGACATCTTCTATTTCAGTTCCTCATTTTCTTTCAGAAGGGCCGCCACCTGAACCTCATGTGGAGACCAAAGGTTTTAGTCTCTCCTCTGCCATAGTAGCTTTCTGATTCCACTTCCAAATTGGCGAAGCAGATCTCCTGACATCCTCCTTGGCTTTGTCTAAAAGTAGGCCCTGGAAGTATGAAGCCTGTCAGGTGAGAGCATGATAACGATCGACCTCTTGGAGCATATCTCTTATGTCAATCGACCTCAAGGTCTTCTCGAAGGTAGGAGACCAGAACATGTCCATAAAAATCAAGGGGTAGTCCCCATTCAAATGAGTGTTTGGGGATACTTGGCCTCCCTATAAATGAGAGCGCAGTGGTCACTCGTCCAAATTCTAGCTCTGCAATCATGTGAGAATGTCCACCCAAGCGGATCTGCCCCCCTGCACTAGGGATGGGGTAATTCAGTATCAGAGGCAGGAGCCTTTCCTTCTCTCTGAGGGACGTTACTCTACATTTGATTCGGGACCCCTCGTCTTTGCTTAGAGTCGGTCCCAACATAGATAGGATGGGAGGCACGACTCGCCTCTCCTCGCTCCTGCAGAGATATGAACGGCATCTCCCCTGTCGCCACCAAAACTCCTCCAGCCGACAGATGCGCTGGTGAACCTCCGGAGTCAGGAATGTTGGGCGATCAGGAATAGTCCTTCCCACTTTCTTCCGAAGAATTAACAAGTCATACAAGAGCCACATAAATACATTTCCCAGATAATAGATAAGAAAATATGTAACACCAACCTGCAACATCCCCCTCGCCGACCTAACAGAACCTCTATCAGGTCGGGACTACCACCCCTCCCTTGAGGCCTCTTTGAAGCCGCCCTCTCTTTAGCAGATCTCTTTCGGGCAAGCTCATTATTTTCAGTCGATCTCCACAAATCCTCAGTCATAGTATCGACACCATCCAGATGAATAATGTCTTTGATCATGTTGGGTTCAAGGTATTAAAACAAAGAAAGGTGTTAGACCTCAATTAGTGCTCTATGATCCTGAATATTTTCTAGTTAGATCTTCATTTTATTCAATTTGCACTCTGTCAGAGAAGCGCAGATTCCCCATCTGCCAACACACAAGGCTACCAAGAACAATGTCTTCCAGTCCTTCACCTTGTTTTTAAGCCCCAACAATTGAATCTTAGGACTGACAGTGAACTAAATATATCCATCGTGATCGATCTAAAGGAAAAAGAAATGGTTGAAGAGTTTGATTGACCATGGCATTCTCATCCTCTGGCAATAAAGTACACAAGTCATGATGGCAGCGATCGAGTTAGGCAGAAGTTGGGCAGGAATGATCCTATAGCGGTTGAAGATTGACTGCAACTCTCAACAAGTTGGCGGTCTAACGCCCATCTTAAAATGATCCTTGTAAAATACTAAGTCAGGATAAAATTTGTCTGTAGCCCGTTCGTGGCTAGCGGCCAGTTACAGGAGAATCATAGGATCCAGAACATAACAATCCTGAATCTTTTCTACAATCGCCACGATAGGACTCGAAATCTCCATAGCTGGAATCAAACCAAACGACTCTTGAGAATACTTCCAAACCATGGCGCCTATGATACTATGCGAGAAAGAAGAAGGGGAGAAAGGAAGAAATAATAGAACTCAGAGAAAGAAGAACAAGGCAGCGAAACCCAGAGAAAGAAGAACAAGACAACGAAACCTAGAGAAAGAAGAAAAGGAAAAATATCCTCAACTGCCACGCTATATATATATATATATATATATATATATATATATATATATATACACACACACGCGAAAGGGAGCTCATGAGAATCCGAAACACTGCTAACAAGATTGAATTGACAGAACTACACGTTGCCAAAGTAAAGTAGTCATTACCAGGACTAAAAATTACTTGATTTTATTTCTTTTTTATTAATTTACAAAAAAGAGAGGGGCGTCACGCCAAACTCTTGACTAAAGTTAAAAAGGAAAAATATAACTAAGCAAACGCTCGCAGCTTCGTCCTATACATGCCCTTGATGACGAAGCCGATCATACATAAACTCGTCGCCCGGCCTGAAGAGGTCCTTCTAGTTGTCCCTTGGCAGCGCGGCGAGTACCTCTTTGATGGTTGATAGTTCCAAACATAGCTACATCATCCTCGGGGCCAGTGTTGATATTTACTGATACAGAAGGTCATTACTTTAGTTGCTACATCGAAGAAAAAAGATACAAAAGGCAATTCTAGCTACATAACTAAAATCGGCCTCCGTCCAAATGTGATGTAAGAAAAAACTTCTTCACCGGCCTTCCCTAGTCCTTCGCCCTCAGATAAAAGATTGTTCGTTGTCAATCGAAGCCATGTCTCAGCTTCAGTTACTGCTCCTCAAGACCTCTCTGGGGACCACTGCCCCTGTGACAACCTAAATAAGCAAGCTCTCTCTCATGGCTAGACCATTCACCATCGATGTGTGCCATGTAGGACGATTGCCATGAAGACCTCTAGCCTGCCTCGTAGCCCTCTCCTGAGATAAGTCCGTAGAGAAACCAAAAGAACGAACTCGACTCTCATGATCACCGGTCCCTAACTTAGGCACAACTCTTTTCCTGCTCATCCCTTTTGCAGAAGCTTCACCCATCGGCTTGCGCTTCACGTATGGATTATGAGCCTTTGTCTATATATCACTCATGATTTTGAGGAGGGCACCCTTATCGGTGCTCCTTCACCAAACATCACGACAAACACAAATAGAAAAATACAGAAAACAAAGGATCAAGGAGAAAGGAAAACGGCACAAACCTTCCTTACCCCAAGGCTTATTTATAATAATCCGGACACAGAAATCTAGTCAGCACATTATTGTACAATAATGTGATTTGATTACGTTATACATGTTAAGATTCTCTTATCCTTGTGTTGTGCAGCTTCAAGGAGCAAGAGAATTGGGGAAAAAATATTTATATGAGAAATGTGTCAGCACAAATCTCAAGATAGATAAACGATTCAGAAAAAAGATATGAACAATCGCACGTAACTCGTAGATGACCGCCTTATTTGGACGTTGGCGTACGGAGCGTCTTATTTGAGCGATCAGTATAATGTGCCAAGGGATCTCTCACAAGGTGGTGATTTGCCCTCAGGTCGATCGGCAAGAAGTATCCTTTCATTTTATATGTTGACAGTGTCGAGGCTTAATAGGCAGTCGGTGAACTTACAATTAATCAAATCAGTCTTCTAGTTTTATTATATGTGAATATCTTTGTAAATTACCAAAAAACCCCTTTGAAAGGTCAATGAGGACACTAATATGTACTTTTGTAATACTGAGATCTATTCCTATAAATGGGGGTCAATGACATGAATAAAGAATACAATCTCTTTTACTGTTCCTTACCGTACTCTCTATCTCTCTTTCTCCAATAGAATGTTCTATACCTTAGGTATTTCCCTAAAATTTTCAGCTTCAATAATTATGAATTTAGCTAAAAAATTAATGATCATTTAAAATTAAATCAGTTTTGGGCTCTTATCGACCATGGATCGAGTAAAATTAATGAGTTAATAAGCAGGTTAAGCTAGCTCAAGTTGGGTGTAAGTTAAGGCATATGTGTTTCAATATTTATTGCTCCGGTTCATTTTTTCTAAAATTTTTGTAATCATGTCTAATAGTTGCTATATGAACTTCAAAATTTATCCTTTTTTGAAAAAAAAAAAAATTAAAAGTAATCTTAATATGATTTATTGCCAATAATCGAAGTAGATCAACTCAAGGGATATATAAGTTGATGCATGTCGGAATATTCCAAGTGGTAGAATAATTATTTAACTTCCTAGTGGTGCACAAAAATTGAGCACATACTCAGGCAATTATAGTGATTGGTAGAGACACCAGAAGTTTTTACATTAAAAATCCTAGAAAGATGATAAAACTACGGGGCTTATCCCAGTTGAAATAATTCACTATGTAATTATTTGTAATCATGCTCACTTTTCTCTTGAGTTAGAGAAGATGAATAGATTTACAATGATATTTCAGCCATAACAGTCATTGCTGGTCGTAAAGACCGTAGTCGATTATTATGAAGGCAGTAGTTCTCCATAAATGTTGTAGTTGGTGGATGTAACGTCAGCTTATTATAGGGGTCATAGTGAAAAACCATGGTAGTAGTCGGTCATATGGGTCATAGATGGTTGCTTCAAGAGTCGTGATTGGCCATAGAGGTCATAATAAAGAGCTACAATAACTTCTGTAGGCCACAAAGCTCGAGTTGGGAGCTGTGTGAGATGTGAGTAATGTAAGTTGTAGTTGGTCGCAATGGTCATAGTAGTGAACTACGATAAAGTTCATAGGCCACAGATGTCAGAATTGGGAGCTGTATGAGAAGTGGACAGTGTAGGTTGTACTTGATCACGTAGGCTGCAGTGGCGAGTTGAAATAATGTTCATAGGCCATAAAGTCTGGAGTTGGGAGTTGCATGAGTTGTAGACCATGTAGGTCATGGTGATGAGTAGCGATAATGTTTGTAATCTGCATGGATCAGAGTTAGGAGCTCATGATTTATGGAATATGTAGACCGTAATTGATCACACAGGTTGCAGTGGTGAGTTGCGATAAAATTCATAGGTCTTAGAGAACGGAGTTGATAGTTTCATGAGCTATTAACCACGTAGGTCATAGTTAATCATGTAGATTGTAATGATAAGCTGGAATAATGATTATAGGCTACGGAGATCAAACTTGGGAGTTGCGTGAGTTGTAATCCACTATAGTCTTAGTTGAAAGCTACAATGAGAGAATTTCATAGGTTTGGAGAAAGACATTGTGTTCTTAATGTGACAATTATAAGCAGTTATTGCACGTAGTTATCATCGGATCCTTAATACGACGTTACTCATCATACAATATTAGGAGAATGTCGTTACACCATATGTAAGGTGTGTTACACTGCCTTCATGGTGTGTCGTTATATCTTCTGTGGAGTGCATTGTTACACCATCTTCCGGGTGTGTCGTTACATCGTCTTTGGGTGTATTGTTACACCATTTTTGGTGCGTGTTTATGCACAGCGTTCAGGACAATGCATTGCTCCATCTGGTTTTTTGTTGCTCCACAATGTATGCCAGAATTTTGCAGCGCGTGTCAAGATTCTGCAAGGGGTGACCGGTGAGCGGTGACTAACGGTGGTCGACTGCTGCAAGAGTTGGTGGCATTCCTTGAACCTTTGGTGCAGAACAATAGACCACAGTTCCTTCTCCTTCAAGCTCTAGGCTTCCTTATGCTCAAGGTTTAGATCCCCCTCCTCCTTTAGTGAAGGGGACATGGCTTTATTTATAGAGTCTATAATAGGTCTCCCTAAAAATAAGAAAAATTTTTGAACCACTCTAATGGACGGCCTGAAGAGATTTTCTTGATCAGACTGTCTTTTGTGAAAATTTGAGTGTTTTAATGATGTTAGAATTGAGTGAACAAAGGCTCGTTAGATTCTTCTTGTCAAGGTGCTTGATTTTACTATAAGCTTGCAAGATTTCAAATCTATATAACCTTTTAAATGAGCAGTATAAGCTTCCAATAATGGCTTAAAGGCTAGATTTAGGCTTGACTTGGATTGGTCCAACTTTGATTTCATTGTGTTCGTCTCATCGAGATGATCAGTTCGATTGTAAGTTTGTTGAAATTGGATCTCGATTATTTTAATTGAAGTTCAAACGTTTCTTGCTCAAAAAGTTACTTTAAGATTTGTGTCACACCTCAATATCTGTGCCAGTTCATGAAAAATTTTTGATGATATGTGATAAGTAATACATTATCTTTTATACAAAAAAAAAATCCATTAAAATCACAGCGTATGTAACTTTCCCATTATAACTAGCAAAAGTGCTACTTTTACTACTTTTAAATGTTAAAGTGAACATATCATTGTATAATTTATTAACTTGATGCAAAAAAAGACTAATATAATTTGTTTAGTAACATAATATCGAGCATCAGTAAATAACCCATCCCGTAAATCATCATTATTGGCATTAGAAAACTCAATAATTCCAAAATGTGATATAACTTAAAACCTTAAATCCAAAAAAATTCATTATTTCTGAAATATTTTTTAAAATAAGTTTATTACTATTTTCATTTTTTTCAGCTAAAGGGCGCCAATATAGAGCATTACAATCATCATCGTAGTTGCATTCCTACAACCTAAATTTTATGTATGTACGATATGCTTGATTTTTTCTTCTATATTTTAACTCTTAAGAATCATTGTGTTGTTTGAGCATGAATTTAGGGCCTAGTTTTGTAGACCATTTCTTGTTTATTAAAGCCTTCTATTATGTGATACATTTTGTGTAATGAGTATGAGGATGTATAGATATGAACTTAACCCAATTAACATGTTTGGACTCATTTTAATTGTACAAATATTGACTTTTATCACAATAAAATTGAGTTTTGACTTCATTTTTTTGACACTTCACTCCGACATTTCTTGATTTTTTTTTTAAATACTCGAAAATCAAATTTGACTATACAAATATTTTACCAACATCATGATTCCTCTTTTACCCATGTGTAGTTGGCTCCTTCCCCTTCCATTACATTGCTTCATTTAATGCTGCTCTTTTTTCAATTGAACTTATCATTATTCACTTATGATGTTGCTTTCTTATTTGCTTGAATGAGATTGCTTAAATGAGCGGGTTTGTCAGAACTTCCTAAGAAGGGAAAAGATCCCTCTAACAAAAGACTATTCCTACATGTCACATCCATTTTGTAACTATATTACCAATTTTGTCAAAACATATGCATGATTTGAACAATCTTTTAATTTTTGTCAGTTTGTCAAATCTTCCTAAGAAGGGGAAAGACTATTCAAAGATGTCACTATCACTTTGTAACTACTTCACCAATTTTGTTAATGCTTATTAATGATTTGATCTATCTTTAGTATTGACATTTTCTTTCTTATCTTTCTTTTGTTTACAGGCTTTAGTTAGCATAAATTTCTAAACTAGTATCAAAACTATGATTTTACTTCTAAAGCCAATGAAAATTGTGAATTTAATCACTTATAATATATTAGTGTTATAAACTTATGTATAAAAATGTATATTTCTTCTTTATAAATATAATGATGGTGCTATTTTTCATGTAATTAAAGAATTTAAGTGGTATGCATGTAAATATGAATATTTAAGTGATAGGTATGAAAATATATAAGAATTGTGTGGCACGTACGTAAATGCCCCAAAAATTTTTTATAATGACATATTGCTATCATTTATTTATCTTAGTATGATTAAAATTAAGTGAAATACTTTAAATATTCTCTCAAGTAAATCAGGTCATTTACACATTTAAAAAATATTGTTTAAATATCATTGCATAATGTAGTCGAACAATCTCAAGCATCAAATTTAAAATTTTAAACTTAATATTTCAACTGAATATTTATCATTTTATGTCAAAATCTTATGTATAAATAATAGATTTTCATTATCTCAATGATATCCACATTTTTTTATGGAAAAAGTTCCTCATATCAATTTCATATTAAAAAACTAAAATCCCGAAACCTGAAAGCAGATAGTAAAAAGTTGCTATAATAAGAGAAACAATATCATGGGAGCACGAGAATGCTACCATAGCTTATACTAAAATATGGCGTCGAGAAAGAACAGAACCATCATCATGACGAAGATAATGAATTTGTGATAAAGAAAGAATACAAATTTACTCGATAGGTGTATATGTTGACAACCACAACAACAACAACAAACCACTAAGTGGGGTCGGCTAAATGAATCATTTTTCTTTATTGGGTCCTATCGAGTCTCGTATTTTCATTTTATTCTAATATATTATTATCATTTTTTTTATATAACATGCCCAAATCTTTTTGTAACACAAATTAAATCTAAAATATCTATCCTAACTAGGTCACCATATGGTCGGTGTTTAATGTGATCAAACCATCTAAGACTCACTAATTTTATGTGCCACATAGAGCTATACCAACTCTTTCACAAATATATTCGTTTCGCGTTTTATCTCCAAGCGTAAAGCCACTCATCCACCTAAGCATTCTCATCTCAGCTACACTTAACTTAGTTGTATGCTTCTCTTTTATAAATCAACATTCTGCACCATAGAGCATTGCAAGTCTCACCACCATTTTATAAAATTTTCCTTAAAGTCTAACCAGTACTTTTCTATCACATAACAGGCCAAATGCATTTTTCCACTTCAACCATCCAACTTGAATTCTATCGATAACATCCTCTACATCACTATCACTTTGAACAATAGACCCAAAATATCTAAAATGTTCGCTCTTTTTAATGACTTGCTCTCCCATTATTACAACCCAGCCACGAGATCTACTAGTACTAAAATTACATTCTATGTATTTAGATATACTAAAATGAAAGCCTTCAACCTCTAAAGTTAATCTCTATAATTTCAAGTTTTTCATGAACTCTTTCTCAATTCTTATCCACAAGAAATATATCATCAGCGAAAAGCATACGCCACGATACATCCTCTTGTAAATGTCCAGTAAAAATATCCAAAACTAAAGCAATAAGATATAGGCTTAAAGTCGATTCCTGATTAGGGGCATTTCCAAACATATCACACAATTCTTTATGTATTTACATATCTAGCACCTAGACTTTCATATTAGCATACAACACTCTAATCTTGAGTATCACATTAAAATATTACTACTACTAACTTTTTAAAAGTAAATTACACATTTTCATGCATAGGTTTATGCCACCATAGTGTTATAAGTGTAAATATGAAACTTTAGATATTAGATATGTAAATACGAAGGAATTGTGTGGCATGCGTGTAAATTTCCCCTTTTATTATTGTATATTAATTTATCAATTTCAGCAATTCATATAAAGCTTTCTGAGTTGCCGAAAATTAACTACATGTGAATGTATGGTCTAGCACCTTAGGTCCTCCTTGTTGTCTACAAATGCTAGATAATGTGATATATAGGAACTCTTGCTTATTGAATAGAACTTCAGTTCTACTATCTTTCAAGCTTATAAAGTAGCTTGGTGGTTTGCTCTCAACCTTGCTAAGGCTTGGTGGTCAATCCCATTGTTGTGGGTTCAAGGAAAACCTTTATTAGCATTTTTCTCCACTTTTCCCCTTTACATTAGCTCCAGATCACTACCTAAACCCTAGCCTCCGAGCCAACGCAACCTCCCTTTTAAACCTAAAATATGCATAAAACTAGCCCTTAACCTCCACAAGCATCCAACCCCTTCCCCTCATGCTTAACCCTCACTTTCATTTCACAATACCTAAAAAGACCCTTTCCAAACAATCTTCGAAGCCCTCTACCATGCTCCGACCTTCCCTACAAGTCTTGTAAACATTACGAAACCTTTCACCACTCTTAAACCAAATGCAACTCAAGTCCTACCTCGCCTAAATAGACCCTGAAATCTAAATAAGGCAAGCACTCCATATTAACAAAGCGCTTTACAACCTCACCAATTTCTCTCCAAATTATCAACAACCATGCAAGGTGCATTCACTTATCATGATCCTATAAGAACACTTCATCATATTTGTATCAAAACTAAGGACTCAAAATGAGTGTAAAATTGAAGGAGAAAGAAAACACAACTTCAAAGCAACTACTTTAACAAGTTCGACTCTTTGAACCAAGGCTTGTTCCTTCAAAGAAAAGATAAACATCTTGAAGTAAAGCAACACTTTCAAAGCCTTCTAACAAGTAGATAACAAATTTTCTAAAAGTCAAACTAAGTTTCTGAAGCTTTAAAATTCCTTGATTTGTTGTTCACTTGCATTTAATAATCTAAAAAAAAACAAAACTTCATATTATTTGACAACTCATATAATAATTTGCAGAACTACTAATGATCCACCAAAATAGCCTTAAATACCACCAAACACAAATTAAATTGCTTACAGAATAGTTATTAGCTGTCAAAAATGCAAAAAATAATACCATCAAGCATGGCATTCAAAAACAAAATCATAGTAATACAGCATGCATTTGTAGTCTAATGACACATAAAGCATACCTTTTTCCTCTATTCGCCACTATTGGACAGCAATTTTAGCCAAGTATTGCGCTTCCCTTGCAGTTCTTTGGTTTTAGACTGGATGTTTATGTTGGTTTATTATCAAAGGGTTCGAGTAATTAGCATTTTGCATTGTATAGTGAATATTTAGTTATCTCAGTCAACAATAGCTTCTTTTATGATCTGTTTGGTTTGTGGCAAAAGGAGTGCACTGCATCATTTTGAAGGACTTTCAGAAAGAATGAATTTCCAATGCAGTGTAAAATTACAATGTATTTAGAATTCATTCACTAGTTCATTTTTAATTTATTTGGAATTAATTGAATTTGTGTGAATTCCAATTACAACACTTGATATTAAGTGTTGCTTGTTCCCACCGATTTCTGCCACTAATGCCTGTAGCACAGCGCCCCTGCCCACCAGCGACAGCTTGCACCGCCAACCACCTCACCCAACTCACATAAGTTGCCCAACACAGCAGGCTATCCATCATCCATTGCTCATGGCCGCTATATAACATCGTCCACCACAGTTGCCCTCCGGCTATGTATTTTACATTGACTTTGTTTTTTTAAACCAAATAAGAAAATATGAAGTCCTGCATTTATTTTACATTGAAACAAAGAACTTCAAAGTATTCCTAATACAGTACATTAAATTACATTGCATTACTTTTTCAGCAAACAAACAATTAAGTAATAGCTTTGTGCACTACAGTTTTTTTTTTTTTTTGTAATATAAACATAAATTTGTGCACAGATTTTTTTTATACAAGATTCTGTAGAGAAGAAAATACTATGCGTTTGTATATTGTTTTCAAGAAGTCATTTCTAGGATTATTCATAACTAAAGCTAATGAGTGGATATGAAGCAATTTAGGATACAAAATAAGTATAACGCATTTGAAATGGAAAGGTTTTGCAAATTTGAATGTCTGGATTGAAGAAGATGAAATGCAAAGTAAAATTTCTGAGAATTTCAAACTCACACTCTAGTTCATTTCTCGTGTGTACCAAACTCTCTGAATTTGGCCAAATTTCAAATACACTGCAAGCTGTGTTCATTGCCAACCATAGAAAGTGAGTTGGAAACTTGACAAAGTCTGATATAGTTCATACATGCAAGGAAAAAAAATAAAATAAAATTCTTTAGAATAATTTGACACTTAATGCATGCTTCTCAGGTTACCAAACTCTCCTTTTAGTTGCATTTGATGATCAAAACATAGGAAATAGACACAGTTTCAGCCTTCTGTATCCATAATGATAGAAATTTGGCATTAATAAATAAATAAGCTATGCATTAAAAAATAAACCTAAAATTCTGACTATGACTTATTCTTATTTTTCCTTCCATCCCTCCCGTGAGATGCAAATTTTTTGCTGGTTTTATTCTGTAGCTTCCTCCGCTTTGCTAATCCTTTCATAGGTCTTCTCTTAACTGGAAGCTTATGATTCTTTTCAAATTTATTTCCCAGCTTGGGAATTGTATCTACTGGCTCCAAACCATCATTTTCATTAACAATTTCGCTTGTAGTAACTGTAATAGTCGTATTTGTATTTTCATATGTTTTCGTTGCTGTAAGAAAATCATATTTTATAAGATAAGAATTAAATATTAACAATAACTGAAGCATTATTACAGATGAGAACAAACACATCATAAACAGAGTTTAGAGGTATGTATTTCAAAGCTTTGTCATACCTGAAACCGATGGAATTGTGGTTGATCCATCTTCTTCAGCATCATTATCTGCATCTTGTTCCATGTCTGAATCAGGCTCCTTAAGCTGGCCTTTTAATGCTAATTCTTTCGCTTCTTTCCTCTTTATTATTTATGTAACAGAAATTCTAATTTATTAGTACAGCCAATAGTAACAAGCTTGCCTAGTTGGATGAACTGTGCCTCAATAAATCATGAGTGACAATATTGCAATTAAAATGACATAAAATTTGAACTTAATACACTATATACAAGTTGAAATTTATTGTATAAGTTGGCTCCCAGGCGAAGAAAACAAGATCTTAAAGAAAGAAATGAATAGAAACAATTTGGAAACGCATAGCAACAAGAAGTCATTATCCCACTAAGGTTGGCTAAATGAATCCATGTTCTCCATTGTATCCTATTGAATATCATAATTTTATTTAATTCTATGAAAATAGGATCATTTTTTTATACAACATGCCCACAAGTCTTTTTAGGCCTACCTCTCAACCTTTCTTAACGTAAGTCAAATCTAAAACATATACTCTCCTCACTAGGACTTCGGCTGGTCGACATTTAATGTGACGAAATCATCTAAGGTAACTCTCTCTAATCTTCTCTATCACTGGAGCTACACCAACCCTTTCATGGATATATTCATTTTGTATTTTGTCTCTAAGTGTGGGGCTACTCATCCACCTGAGCATCCTCATCTCAACAATGTTTGATTTTATGATTCTCTTTAACAGGCCAACATTTTGCGCCATACAGCATTGCAGGTCTCACCACCAGCTCATAATTTTTTTTTTAAGTCTATGTGGTACTTTTCTATCACACAATAAACCTAACGCATTCCTCCACTTCAACCATCCGACTTGATTCTACTAATAGCATCCCCATCCACAATAACCATAACTTTTTAATGATTTAGTCCTTCATTATTACAACCCCGCTGTTAGATCTATTACTATTAAAATTAGATTCCATGCTTTCAATTTTAAATCTACTCAAAAGAAAGCCTTTAAACTACATATATAGAGACACACACACACACACGCACGCAAGCACACACGCACACACGCACACATGCACATATGCGCGCGCGCGCGCACACACACATACATACATACATACACGCATACACACATACACACACACGCACACATACACAGACAAACACAGACAGACACACATTCATGCATGCAGACAGAAAGACACGCGCGCGCGCACATGCACCCAATCATACACACACACACACACACATACACATACACAAAGACACAAACACATACACACATACACACATACACACATACACAGAGACATACAGACATAGACACACACAGAGACGTATATACACTCACACATGAATACAAACAGACACACGCACAAACATACAGACACACATACATACACACAAACAGACACACATGCATACACACACACACACACACACACACACACACACAAAAATATATACACACACACAGACATATAGACATACACACAAACACATACATACATACACAATACGCACACACATACACATACAGACACACACACACACACATATACATACACACATACACACATACCTACATGCAGACATACAGACAGACACACATACCTACATGCAGACATACATACATGCACAAATACGTACGTATACATACATACATACATATCAAACATACATATCATACAGACACACACAGACATACATATCATACAGACACACACAGACACACACAAACATACACAAAAATACATACACACACACAGACATACATACATACATACCTACATACATACATACATACATACATACATACATATATACAAACACACTACGCACACACGTACACATACACATACACATACACATACACAGACACACACACACACACACATATACATACACACATACACACATACACACATACCTACATGCAGGCATACAGACAGACACACATACCTACATGCAGGCATACAGACAGACACAAATACGTACGTATACATACATACATATCATACAGACACACAAACATATATACATACATACCATACAGACATACATATCTACATACATGCATACATACCTATATACGTACATACGTACATACGTACATACAGACACACATACGTACACACAGATACACAGACACAAAGACACACACACATACACACACACATGCATACACACATGCATACAAACATGCACACCTACACACATACACAAACATACACACATACACAAACATTTACACACATACACAAACATTTACACACATACATACACACATACATACACATACATGTACACACACATTTACACATACATACATATACATACATACATACATAAACATACATCAACACACATACATACATCAACACATACATACATACAAACATACATACATACATACATACGTACATACATACATACATACATACATACATACATACAGATACACATACAGACATACATATAGCACACACACATACATACATTTACACACATACACACATACACACATACACACATACACACACACATGCACACATACACACATGCATACAAACATACACATACATGCGTACATACATACACATACATTTACACACATACGTACATACAGACAGACATATATACATACATACATACACGGATACATTTACACAAATACATAAGTACAGACATACATACACACACACTCGCGCGCGCACAATTACACACGCACACATAGGCAGACCAACCGACAAACGCACGCACGCACGTCCGTATACATACATGTATACATATATACATGTATGTATGTATGTATGTATGTGTGTTTGTATGTATATATGTGTGTGTGTGTGTGTGTGTGTGTGTGTGTGAATTATTCTCTTAGACTCTTTATAGGGCATCTTATATTTTTTCCTGATTCTCCAAACTTTTATATCTAAATCAATTTTTATAACAAAACATTTTATTTTTTATCTTTTACTACACAATATTATTTCACCGCCAACTATTTTTACTCATAAATTTTTATTTTATTCTCCCAGGATATTTTATTTAATAGTAATTGTTATTTTATCCCACATAGTATTATCTTCTTAATTAATATCTCAAATCTTAAAATCTTGACATTTACTCATAAAAATAATTTTATTTGTATCTTTTAAGTGCTCCTATTTAATTATATGACAATAATTTATTATATTTTATATTTTTCAACATTTCATCATAAAATTCCAAATCAATATTCGAAGTTAGGTATTTAAATTTTCACTTGAAATAACCTTACAATTTTGTACAATTTCAACGATCTATTTTTCTCCTAAAATTTTTCTCCTAAAAAATAAGTAATTTGTATTTTATTAAATTCATTCTTATAAATAATATGTTTATTTCTTTATTAAATAAAATATTATCAATAACAAAATTATAAACTAAAGTAAAATTCAATGATTTTAATTTTTTTATTAATCACTCCAAAATAATAGCCATCATGAATACTTCCAAAATCTTCAACCACTCTACCAACATGTCCACTTAAATCTCTTTTAATAAGCATTTTTTCATCAAGAGTTGTCATTTGTATCAATTTTTTAAGATAATTTCAATTTTTTCTTTTGAACATATATCCAAACTTACTTGGAAAGTATAAGCACTTATAACATTAAGACGCATAAAATCAACAGTAATCTTTAAAGCTATAGTTATATCTCCAATTCTATTAATTTTCATAACATTATCTTTCAAACTCTTATATATAATTATACCTACACCATTTCTAGTAAGACCCCACCTGAATACCAAAGTTTAAAATCTAAACTATCAATCTTATTAATCTTTTCTCCAATTTATATAGTTCCTTGAATGCATGAAATATTTATTTTCATATAAACAATAATATCTATTCATTCCATTAATTTACCTATGAGAGTACATATATCCTAAGTTTGTACTCTAATATTAGTTTAATAAACTAACTTATTTACCCACAACCATCCACAATGTGAGAGCGCTTACTTATTTACCACTATATCGAGGTGTCGGAGAAGCAGCTCTTGTACACTTTTCATTATATTTAGGTCATATAATATGCCGCTTTTATGAGACTTCTTAACATTAATACAATGATTCAAAGGATTGGTTCTCGACTATCTAACGCAATCCTTCACTTTTTGCATCCGAGACTTGAGACTTTGACAATAACAATGTAAAACAATTTGAAAACATAAAATGGCAAAAAAAAAGATGTAGGAATACTTTATTACTCTATTGATTTTAAATATGAGAAAGGCATATTTTTGCTCTACCTTACCCAAAATATTAGATATAATAGAATTGGTAGTATGCTAAAGTAGTGGAATTTACCAAAATATCTTCCAAACACTTTAGTCAATTTAAGCTCCGTGCCCATCACATCTTACCCTCCACGAAAACTCATAATTGTGATGATAGGTGCATTTTGCAATCTGCAATTTTTGGTTTGCAGATTCCATTTAAGCATTCCCATTAAAGTTACATTCAGCTTGATAATTTGTGCATTATACTTCGCCATTCACTCGAGCGCACACTATCCACCAAATTTTATGTAGCTTTCTCCATTTTAAACCTTCCTGATAAGATTTTAATTTCCTATGTAATCAAGAAACTTCTGACTGCATAATTAGAAACAATTTTTCGACCAATTGCAGTCATAATTGGTTATGTCATCAAGAAACATCAGATGCTAATTTCTTGTCCATATTTTGGTTTTACATGTTTCCTCACGTGTCTGAACCACCAAATTTGGCGTTATGATCTGAAGGATCTTCAATCAAAATGAATCAGTCAACTTAGACAACCACTTAGGTCAATTTAACTAGAATAGGTTACTTCAAAGTAACTCGAGTTCCATAGATTTAAATGAAACCACGCTTAAAGGCTACATGTCAACTAAACTATAAGGATTCAATTCAAGCATCTACGTAGCACTAAATTACCATGTCATTAAGAAATGCTACGTCATCGAGAAGTGCCAGATTAACAAGCTGCTAAAAGACGAGCTTGAAGAAACCGGCTCTCTACCTATCCATGGCATGGTAGGCCTCCCCTTGATTTTGCTCTCTCATTCCTACACTTCCTAAGAAAGATAGCAGTTTGTTCTCCTTTTCACAATTTCTAAACTAGGTAACTACAAACAACTAGTATTTGAATTTGAAGGTTTAATTCTAGTTTATTAATAGATTTTTATCTTCCCTTATTATATCTATGATATGATACAAACCTATATGTAATCAAACTTCAATAGAAAAGTGTCAAATGGTTCCTAGACTCTTTGTAGGGGGGCTATTTTAGTCTGAAAGTTTATAAAAGTGTCAATTTAGATTTTAGCCCATATTAAAAAAAAATGAAAACTAATCCTCTCTCTCTCTCTCTCTCTCTCACTCTCACTCACACACACACACACACACACATTCTTTAGATTTAGGGTCTGTTTGGAGTAGCTTGTGCGTTTCAGGATAAGCAGCCTGAAATGCGGCCCGCGAGTCGACCCTTGGATCCTATTTCATAGGAAGTTCGATCAGGAATTTTCTAAAATCTCTAAAATAAGTTGATATAGGCTTAAACAATGGATCTTTTATTCCAACCTAAAGTTTAAACATAACATCCAGATCAAGAGAAGGCTCACCAAAACACTCCATAATCCAAAATACTTAGACACAACTTCTGCAATAGCCTTTTGCTACCTTTTTATGGAAATATCATGCTTCATGTGGGAATATGAAATGGTTTTATGGTCGAGTAACAAAACATAAGGGGCAACTTGCCTACTAAGTAGAAATGAGTAAAAAACTTAGAATAATTAAAAATTTGAGCCATAGAAATTTTAAATTATGCCAGGTTAATTAGACAAACGTTGATGTAAACACATTTCTCACTACAAGTATCACAACTTAGCAACGAGTATTAATAACTTAGCAACGAGTATCACAGCTTAGCAAATGTTGATGTAAACACATTTCTCACTACAAGTATCACAACTTATAAACGAAGTATTAATAACAATTCATAGAGCATCAAAAAAATCAAAACTGCATCAAGTGCAACCAAGGTGTCAGTTTTCTTATTTATGTCAAACATAAAGAAGCTTTTTAAAATCATGCCAATTTGTTGAACTTATTTGATATTAAATGAAATATTCTATAATTTCAAATAGGAGGGCTAATTTCTTGTTTCCCATGTTATTAACTAACAAATTACTACTGGAAAAAACTAGATATAAGGAATGAAAAGATTGTATTGAAACCAAGATGTATATGCTTCCCTAAAATCCACAATAAAAAAGATGAAGTTATCTTGAATAAGCATAAAGTTGAAGATATTACCAAAAAAAGGCTTTTGTGTATGATCTAGCATAATCTTGTATGTTATTAAAATCTTGTGCCAAACAGAATTTACATGATTTCCTACTTTCAGGGTAAAGAATCTAAACTATTATGAAGAAACCTAAACTCAAATTTGGTATGTTGAAATACTGGACGATTATTTTTATTATTAGAAAGAGGCGAAAGGGATCATCCTAATGTGACTCAATATTGACCCCAAAACAAAAAATACTTCGGGACCAGATTCCCTAGGTAAACTTGAGAGAGCCAGCTTAATTATGTCACAAGTCCAATATGAAGAAAAGGAAAGAAAAATAAGAACAAAAGAAAAACCTATTATATTTTTATTTTTGTTACGTTTTAAATATATTTTAAGATAAAAATTTTTATAGTACTCATGCAGCATGGTTTCCCCTAAAAATAGCTCAAAGATATCTCTACTTAATCTGGACCATTCTATAGTCTCAAATTAACCAGGCTTTTAGAACCAATATATACTTGTGACTTTTTTAATTAGCTAGAGTTTTAGCTAGATTGCAGGTACAAAATTCAAACAATAATAGAAGTTAGAATTAAAAATTTGGGCCATTTACATACATACCACCAATTCCCATATAGTTAGAAATCTAACATCAAAATTTTGTTTTTTTATATTTAGCTAGATTGTAGGTACCAATTCAAACAATCATAGTAACAAGAATTAAATTTTTTGGGCATTTACATACCACCCAATTCCCATATATTTGCATAACTGACATCTAAATATTTTCTTCTACATTTACACCAACCTAATCTTTCATATCACATAAAAAATACCACAAATTTTAACTTTTAAAAAGCAAAATAACTCTTTTTATACACAGGTAAAGCGGTATGTAGGTTACAATTGTAAGTTTAGGAGTCAGATATGTAAATACAAAGGAATTTAGTGGAATCTATGTAAATCTTCCTACATTTTTATGAGAATGCATCCTTAGAAACACCAGAAAATACATACAAAAGTATAATTAACACAGCTTTGGTTAAAATTTTTGTTACTTGTAAAGCAAGCATCCATGGCATGCAATCCTATGAGAGACAAACCTTCTTACGGGCCATAATACGCATTTGCCTTTCCTTCTCTTGTAATTGTTTCTGAGCTTCTTTTCTCCTCTTATCCTTTCTCTTCTGGAAACCAGTAGTAAAGTCCCTGTCAAGGAAACAAAACTCTTAGAATTTAAACAGGCACAAAAAAAGCCACGGATCCACACCACATATAAGCTAAATCACCATTATTCTACTTCATACTATTGAAATGCACAGTATATTAAGGTGAAGTGTGCTGTTAAGCGAAAGTACTTCTCATCTTACAGACACTAGGGCGCAGGGGGGGGAGAGGTAAGGAACCTTAGGTTTTTCTCGTCAAAGGCAATGGAGAGGCCTCTGTTTCGGAGAGATTTCTTCTTGATGTGGCGAGGAACCATCACCGTCGGCTTCCGCCCGACCACCACGCCTTCGTCGAACTCCTGCTCGTCGTCCATCCCCGGCCACTATCGCCACTCCAACGCCGCCGATTTACCGGGGATTTTCAGTATGGGAAAAATTAGGGATTTGAATTCGAGGTTTAAGAATTTGCTATTCACGGGATGCGCAATTATTCTTTGTTGATAACTTTGAAGTCTGCATTGGTTTTTACTGTACGTTTGGGACAGCTTATAAGTGCGGCGGCGTTTTTGAAAACGCCGCAGCACTGTTTATTTTGAGCTTTTTCATAGCTTATTTGAAAACGTCATTCATCCTTTATGCTGTAGGCGCGACCGCAGGGGGACCCCCGCGGTGGGATTATGGATCGCGTTTTCTATCTTTGAATTACCCCCATACCCCCCTCGCGTTCGATCTCGCTCCAGTCATTCGCGATAAGCCGAAACCCTAGGCAGCGCCGTATCCTTGAGGCCTCGCGTTCGCATCTCGCTCCAGTCCACCGCTTCGGCTCTTCCGGTCTCGAGGCTCCGGTCCTCTTCAGCTCTTCCGGTCTCCTCGCGTTCGCACCTCGCCAGATCCGGCGCTTCCAGTCCCCTTCCTCTTCGGCTTTTCCGATCCTCCTCGCGATTTCGCGTCATCTTCTTCGGCTCTTCCAGTGATTTGTCTTCTTCGGCTCTTCTGGTGAGATCCTTTTCTCTTGGTGAAAGCATTTTGTAGATTTGGATTGAGTTACAAGTAGTTCTTATTTGATATACTATTTTCCTTAAAGTCTATGAAATAAGGTACATTAGCCTCATTGTTACCTAACGATTCCTCAAAGTTTTAATTTTGTCCTCAGTCAAACTTTAAGCCATGACATGGCATCAAGTCTAGCTGAAAGAATCTGAAATGTTGTTGTCATGGCTTATTGTTGAAAGAATGTCATGGCATCAAGTCTAGCTGAAAGAATGCAGTTATTATTTCTCCACCAACTTTTGTATCTTCTGAACACATATATGTTGAACACCAGGCTTTATTGTTGATCCTTTGCTTATTGAGGTGGTGATATGTTGCCTTTGAGGTGGTGATATAAATGTTGTTATCAGTTTTATCCCGCATAATTATGTTAGGGCTACACTTCACCACTTGGAGCACAATGTGAATTATGAATGGTGCAATTTATGCCTTTGAGGAGGCGTTTTTCCAATTCATGAAGGGTTTCAGACCATTGGGAAAGTTTGGGTTCTAGCGAAAGGGGCATTCTATGCTTGAGTTATAAAAGGCCATATTGATGGCTTATACTTCAATGGAATCCTTTTTTTTTCCTGTCTTTTTTTTTCTTATTTTTAATTGTTTTCTGAAGCACTAAACACGTCCTCTGCAAATCATTTTGAACAACTTCAATTTATGTAATCATAAGTCTATATACTAACCTTTTTTATTAGTCCTTTATCAACTTAGCTTGGATAACTACTCCACAAGTTACTGATGTTAGCTTGGAGAACTACTCCACAAGTTACTGATGTTTTTTGCTGAACAGGAGTATGATTAATAGATAATGATGATGTTGATGAAGCAGGTGATGCTATTTTTGCTTCTAATGATAATTCTTCTTAAGATGATTTGTTCTTATTGTTAATGCAAAAAAATGGTTGCAGTGTGCCTAAAGTGTTTCTCATTACAATTGAATTACATCTATATTGATGTATGTTTTTCATGGTTGGCTAAATTTTAAATGTTTTTAATTTTTTAATTATTGCTACATGTAGAATAGTTTTAGGTTGGGGAGGTCATTATTATGACTTCATGATATTTTCAAAGTCTTCCTAGTTTACATTGTGTTAGTTGTAAATTGTACGATTAATAGCAGTTTTTGGGCTTATATTTTCTCTCTCACATAATGTTAATTTCATGATAGCTCCTTTCTCTCTCTATCAACATGAGTAAACCTAGAGAATCCGGACTATCAGCTTTGTGGGATAGAGAGAGCACTATTACTTTCTGTGATATTTGTCTGAGGAGATCGAACTCAGGTAATAGACCCACCACGCATTTTAGTAAAGAAGGTTGGCAGAACATTATTTCTAAATTCAATGAATTGACTGGAAAGAATTATGATCGCACAAAACTAAAGAACAAGTGGGATTAGTTAAAAAAGGAGTGGAGAATCTGGACTGAACTTAAAATGGGTTCAACAGAATTGGGTTGGAATCCAATGAAACGAACAATTGATGCACCGCAGGCTCGGTGGGTCGAGAGATTAAAGGCAAAAACCTCAAATTACTTATTGCATACATTACGACATTCAAATGAATTTAACATGAAATTGTTCTAATGTTACAGGTTGTGCCAGCAGCAAAGAAATTCAAATTGAGCGACATTGATCCAATTCTGGAGGAGAAGTTGGATGCTATGTTCACCGGGGTTGTCGCAACGGGAGCCCATGCTTTTACCCCAAATGACCAAGATTTGACAACTCACAACCGAACATTGAACCGAGCATATTGGTGAGTCAGGAGAAGGGCCCAGCCAAATCAACACAGATGTTCAATCCACCGGTGGGACAAAGCGTCCCAGAGTGGAAAAAAAAGAAAAAAGGAGTCAGATTCCTCAAAGGTACCATAAAGACAATCCTTGAAACATGCAAAGCTAGGTCTGAACCAACAAAGGACAACTCAATTAAAGAATGTATTGGGCTTCTTAATGCTCATCCTGATATTAAGGAAGACAAAGTCATGTATTTGAAGTATGTTAAGGTGCTCGGAAACTCAAGTCGGAGACAATTTTTTGAGAGTTTAG
Organism: Papilionanthe hookeriana x Papilionanthe teres; assembly: GCA_022702705.1. Classification (NCBI taxonomy): domain Eukaryota; kingdom Viridiplantae; phylum Streptophyta; class Magnoliopsida; order Asparagales; family Orchidaceae; genus Papilionanthe; species Papilionanthe hookeriana x Papilionanthe teres. The sequence goes on along the minus strand of CM040426.1, from coordinate 43,311,787 downwards.
ACCCAGAATTCCAACTTGATTACTTGCGCTCTTTCATGAAAGATTGAATACTTTTGTCGTTTAGTTTTTATTTACTATGGATCTTTGTATTATTCATTGTAATGAACTCTGTACTGTTTTCCATGGAGGCACATTAGATTATCTTTTATTATATTATGTCGTGATGTTCTAACCCTCCATTCCATTATCTATGTATCGTTGTAATTGATTCATGTTATTTTAATTGATCTTTAAAAAATAACTTATGTTCAGATCTTGTCGAATGGATGAAGAACAAGTTAGCCACAACATCAAAATCGCTCTCCTACTTGCCTTGATCTACCATTACTATCATACACGTGTTGATCGAACTCCCTGTATGACATCGAGTTACATTGGAGATAGATGGGTTGGTGAGTTATTACAGGGCCACCCTACACGGTTTGCCAACATGTTTCGTATGACGAAAGAAATATTTCTCGACCTGCTTAATGAACTTCGGAACTACCATGGGTTACACGGCTCTAGAATAACTACAACAAGAGAAGTGTTAGCGATTACCCTATATATTTTATCCCATAATGAATCAATTAGATTAGCTATGGAGCGATTTCAACATTCCTCGGAGACCATCAGTAAATATTTCTCGGTTGGTTTGAATGCACTAGTGAGCTTGGCACACTAGGTAGTTAAACCCGAGAATCCAACGTTCCAGTCCATTCCCACACATATTGCAAATGACCCTCGATACATGTCGTTCTTTAAGGTATTTCTTTAACATCAAATTAATGTACTAAAATGATATAAATGCTGATAGAGTACTTCCCCAAACACAGGACTGTATTGGAGCTATTGATGGAACACATGTCGATGCAAGGTCGCTCGCTACGTGAAAAAGTTGCCTACATCGGACGCTATGGATCCCCAACACAGAATGTAATGGCCGTGTGTGATTTTAATATGTGTTTCACATTTGTAATGGCTGGATGGGAAGGTAGCGCACATGATAGTCGTGTTTTCAGGTCTGCCACCAGAAAACGACGATATGGTTTCCCTCATCCACCTCCAGGTAAGTGTATGTAACAAGTATGTATTGTTTCATAATTCTATTGCTAATTACCTTAACTGAACATGTAAGTACTATTTAGTCGATGCCGGATATTCCTTACAAAGGGGGTATCTAAAGCCATATCCAGATACAAAGTACCATATTCCCGATTTTGAAAGATCAAGCGGAGTGGCACGAGGTAAGAAAGAATGCTTCAACAAAAGACATTCATCCTTACGCGGTGTGATCGAGAGAGCCTTCGGAGTATGGAAGAAAAAATGGGTTATATTACGTGATATGCCAAATTACCCATTTCCAAAACAGGTGAAGATAGTAGTGGCCACAATGGTACTACACAACTTCATCCGACGACATCACTCAAGATCGGATGCAGAATTTGCAGAGGTTAAACAAGATTCTCAACAGATTCCACCCGAAGCATTTGAATTTCATGTGGGACAAAACATACCACAACTTGACATGACGTCGCTTGAAGCACACATCGAAGATGGTGAAGGTGCATTGGAGATGACAAATTTGAGGGAGCTAATAGCAAACAACATTATCCACAATGGCACTTTATAGCTTTGAGTGTTTTCATGTCTTGAACTTTTGTGTTCGTTGATACTTACATTGACATGTAGTTTTTTGTCGGACAATGTTCTAATTTCTAGCTTTATGTTTGCTTCCTATTTCTGTTTGGAGAAGTATTTCGATCATGTTAATTCAATTATTTTGTTAAACCATCATTATTCACTGTTTTGATATGGTGATGTGAAGATTGGGCTTTTGTTAAACCATCATTCTTCGCTATTTGATCCCTCTGAAGTGTTATTTGAATATTGTTGTTTTTGTTATTTGAACTTATTGTTAATGCAAATTGTTTACTCTTATTCAATAATTTCCTAAATATAAAAATATAAGTCATCATCCAAAACCGTTCTCCAATGCTGAATTCATGAAATTCAAATTCTAAACATTCAAGTTATTAAAATTAAAACTAAAACCTGAGATTAAACTGAAAGCAGAACAAATTGTAGAATGAAGTCAACTTATGAAACTGTCACACTCGTGGGAAAGACCATGGCTTGGGCCAATTCATAATAGCCTTTATCTTGGTTTTGTTCCTCTCAATGCCAATTGCTGGATCAATATACTAAGAAAGCATATCCATGGTTCTTAAGAAGTGACACTTCTCTGGATTGCTATACTACCTATTTACTCAAAGGACTTTAATGACTTATTGTAGATGTTGCAAATGGTCTTCCACAAAACGACTATACCCCAAAAATTATTAAATTAAACAACCACAGATTTTTTTTATTTTTATTTATGAATGCTAAAGAAATCTATTTCATCAGCCTCATTAGGGCATTGAACAAGCCAAAAGACATGATTTCTATTCACACAACACATCTCGAGTCTTGAAGTTGTCTCCCACTTGTCCCTGGGATGGTAGCTACTATGGAGATTAATCATGGAGAATATGATCGCTCCATACAATTGATCTTGTAAATGGAGATCATGTATTTGAGGTGACCTTGTTTATAACTCTGCCATAAATTTACATGCATCACTACCTATCTTTTCTTGGCACAATCAAAGCTGGTGCAACATATGAATTTGTACTCTCACGAACTAGTCTTCATTCAATCGGCCTCAACCTGTTTTTGTAACTTCTCGTACACAACTAATCACATACTTTTGACTGGTTGGTTGAGGTGCATTGTTCCTGTAATAAGCCTTTTTTGTTGTAGCAAAGTATTTTTTGAACTCTGACACCATTGAATTTAAATTTCATACTTATCAGTGAAATTTTGTGGCCTTCCAGGGGCCAACTACTTCCCTTAATGCTTAAATGATATGAAGTGCTTGCAAATTGTGCAATGTAAACTTGATCCTTTGCTTACATAAAGTTTTCCAATGATCTTGTGTTTGAAGTTGGTTTCAAAATTTTCTTGAACTTGTGAAACTGCCTCGCTTGGTTTACCTTCTCCTTTTATTAAAGTTATTCAAAGTGGCTTTTAATAAAATAGTGTTATAAAGCTTAATTGTGAGACGGATTAGTGGTTATTCAGCTTCTCCTTTTATTAATATACTCCTAACTGCATTAATAATACTTGGATTAGTGGTTCTTCAGCTTTCTGTTTTGTAACTATATTACTTTACTAAGGTTTGCAAGTGTTTTTTTTCTTTTTTTTTGTTTAATCACATTTTCATTTCCAACACCCAAAGTTTAATATTTACATTTATAACACTTTTGTTTTATAAACTCATGCATGAAAAGGTGTATTTTATTTTTAGAAGTTAGTAATAATGGTTTTTTTTATGTGATGTTAAGGATTTGAGTGGTGTGAATGTAAATATCAAAGCTTACGTGTTACATATGTAAATATATAAGAATTCTTGCGTACATATATAAATGTCCCTTTTTTTATCACTTAGGTGTTACATATGTTAAGAATTTTTGAATAGCTGGTTAAACGCATTCTTATGCTAACGCAAGATAAGCTGGTTAAACGCATGAAAAGCTGGTTAAACACATTCTTATGCTAATGCTTGAAAAGCTGGTTAAACATTTTTTTATGTAAAATGCATGAAAAAAATTGTTGTACCTGTAACATTTTTTTGTGAATTTGGACGTGTTGGTTCCAATAATGAAGTATTTATAGTGGCTATATAACAAGCAATGCGCTTATAACTTTTATTTCACAAATCGCACATGTTTACTTGAGAAAAATTCGTAACCAGTTAAACAACGATAACTTGAGAAAACAGTCCTTTATGAAGAATTCAAGCATAAAAATGATTTCTCTACAGGTTTGGATTACCATAATCAACATTTCATCTTTTCAAGGCAAATATGAGTGAATTTCTCTGACAGAAGTATCACCAAGTTAGCTTGTTAGACGAATCTATTATTAGCGAATTTCCATTGAACTGTCCAAATGCTGATGTCTCTTGCAAATTCCTATTGGACCTTTGATGATTCAATCAAGCTTATTGATCCTTCTCACATATTATAAGGCCATCTTTACATGCAAACCAGGCTTGGACGCACTATACTGGTTTTTCGATTTTCTTGCTTAAATGGTCTTCCTATTTCAATACTTCTATGTAAACAGCCATCACCTTGTTTAGAAAGCATATCCTCACCTTTAACTACAACATTTCAACCCATCCAGTAGGTATAATCTTAGGTTATATACATCCAGAAGGTATTTCTATTATATAGTTCAAGCTTGTAGTTCCAGCACTATATATGTTTATTTTGAGCCTTGACAGGAGGATCTAACAGTTCGAAGATCTATATTACAATTGTTACAAATGTTAGGTGTTTAAGCAGATTGTATGTACACTGTCTTTATTCTCTCCGCAGGACGATGAGTTCCAGGTACTCAGGAAAATCCGGACAAGTAATGTGCCACTGCGGGCTTACGTCCTTGTTACTTACGTCACGCAAGGAACATGCTATGGACGACGGTCTATTGTTGCCGAGGTGGAAGCGAGACGGAGGACTGCAAGTTTTTAGGTGGGCGGACACGCGCTTCGGATTCGACATTATCCCGATCCGACAACGTTGCACGGGGTTCCACGTTATCACGATCGGAGTGCATCACTTCACCCTCGAGTGGCTACGAATCGCATAATGTTGTTGGGCGATCGATCGTGCAATAACCAAACAACGGTTCTCCGATACGTACGCTTTTGCATTTTAAATTAAACGTTGTAATCCTTTTACTATTTGTAGTTGCAATATGTATTTGGGTTTTAATTGGGTATTCTAAAATTTTTGTTGAGTGAAGGGAGCATCACACTTATGAACTGTTATGTTATTATCTTGTTTTGAATTATCTAATGTTGGATCAGATTTGCTTGCGTACACACATCCATCACTATGTATTTACATATCTTGCACATTTTCCGGCATAATTCTTTTGCGTACACACCTCCTCATTGTAAAAATTTTTAGTTGGCTATTTGCTTCTTTGAAATTTTTGTAGTGTAGCCAAGTTTGCTGCTCTATTTCCTTGATTCTACTGTAACTGGGTTAAGCTTCTTGTTAGTTGTGATTTTGCCTTGTGTTCGAAATTAGGAGTTACCATTCTGTTGGATGGGATTGAAAATTTGATATTTTGATTGAATTTGATGATCTAAATTGGAACTCGTATTTGATTGAATTTTGGAAGATTCTGAGAAGTTACTAATTTTTATGATTTCATGTGGAATCACCATAAGTTTCAAAGAGTTGGAAGAAGTTGCAACCCTTTATGGATTATTCATTTATGGATTATAGGAATAATTTTCACTATTTTATGCTCTTTGTTTTAATGCTTGTTGAAAGCGCTTTTGGGTATTTAGGTTTGTTGCATCAGAGCTCAATGGCTACCTTTTGTGTGTGAACTCTTTCAGTATGTCTTTTCTGAGAGCTACATGTGTGAAAATTTTTTTTCTTTTTCCAATTTCTTCCTTATTTCTGAATTATGTGTTAAATTTAATACAACTCTTATTATTTTCAAACAATTCAACAAACATTGGAATATATAAATTTATTAATGAAACAGTAATCTAACTTTCATATATGTCATAAATAGGTTTTCCTTTCCTGCTATATACGACCATATAAATAAATTTATAATATGTTTGAAAAGAATATATACTTTTTTAAAGTAAGATTTTATATGTAAATGTAAAATTTTATATATAAAAATATTTATTGTTAAATTTGAAAAAATATTTTATACTTAAATAAAATTTTATTAATAAAAAGGAGCGTAAATTGTTTTATTTCTACAACGACGGCATATAAAGTCTATTTTCAACCATGAAACCAAGCAATTTCAACGAACTTTATTCGTTTCGAGAGCATAACGATCGTTTATCCACGAACAATGCCAAATAAGTGCATTCTATAACTATTCAAACCAAACGAGACAGACGAACTTATCCGGATCATTCGCTTATCCGAGATAAGTTTGGATAAGTACTGCATTTGCCAACACGAACCGCTTAGTAAGTTGTAAACGAACGGAACATAAATGAAAGAGCTTTTCTTCGTGTTCGATTAATTTTAAATTTATTTTGTTTGAAATTGTTTGTAAAGTCGTTGTTCTTATTCGTTTCTTAACTAATAAGTCGAACACGAGCTGAATTGAGTTGTTTGCGAATAAGGAGCCAATTTGACAGCCCTAATATTAATATATATAAATAATATATTATATTAATGATATAACTTATATTATATAAGTATTTTACTAATATAATATATTAATATATTATTATTATTAATTTTTTATATATTATAATTTATAAATTTTAATTTTTAAAAATATCATAAAATTTTTATATATAATTATTTTAAATTATTTTATATTTTGAACAATAACGATTCGAACAAGAACGAACGCATCGTTGTTACGTGTTTGGTTCGTTTAACTAACCGAACGAAAAAAAATTGTTTGTTTTTGTTACTTATCGAACGAATCGAACACGAACTCCTTCATGAATCGAATACGAATTGTTCGAGAACAATGAGTTTTTTTGACAGTCCTAATTTTTAGGGCGTTAATTTCTCGTGATATTATTATTATTATTTTATTATTTTGTACTTAAACCTCCCACAACAAGATCAAAGAAATTCGTCTATTTAGAGTAGGAATAGCATTTATTTATGTTGTAATCTGATCCAAATTAAAAATCAGATTGAATGTTTCAATTTTAGATCCAGCTCGGACTGAAACTGATCGATTATAAGTAGGCTTGCATTAAAAACTAGCCAGCTCAAATTTATTTATTTGGCTCATGAGTCTGATCAATTCGGCTTGAAAAAAGATCAATACGGCTCAAAAAGGATCGAACTGGCTCAAAAAAAAGATTGATTCAGCTAAATCGTTTGCTCGATTCGGCTCGAAAGTTTTCTCACAAATTTACAATTGATCACTATAAAATACAAATATTTAATTAAGTAATATAAAGTAAGAGTTAAGCTCAAAAAAACACCCAAAACAGAAATAGCACCATTTTTTATTTATTATTGAAAGAGCTTAAAGAGTTTACAAATTAAAAAATTACAGCTTGTACCAATCACAAAATTACAATTGATAACTATAAAATACTTAAATTAAATTAAACACAACATGAATGTTGAAATGTTTATGTATTGCGTTCTCAAAAGTAAAATTTAAAGAAAAAATAAGTTATAAAATGTTAGAATATTAGTAGAAAAATAGGATTAAAGAATAATTATACTTGGATTTTGGGATGAGGCATACGGCATCCCTCATATTTGTGCATGAAGCTTGCATTCATTAAAACAAGACAAATGCAATACTCATTAAAATAAGAAAAGAAATTAAAAAAAAAGATGAAAATTAAATTTTGAGCTCAAGTAAAACAACCAACTTCACAAAGCATAGCATCGTCCAAGTCATTTTCATATTCAATTTATAAGAAGTCCAAGTCCAAGAAAGCAAGAAATAGATATGTAAACTGTGAGAAGTGTCCACTATAAATTTCAAAAACACATACTACAATAAAATTTAAGTTTAAAAAAATGAACTCATTCAGACTTCAAATAAAGTAACTCTTATTAACAAATGATTGAATTATCCCTTCTTTGTAGGCTATCATCGCCGCTCATAAGCCCAAAACACAATTGGCAAGGCCAAAGTAATAGTATCTTGTTGGCTTCACTTTTGTGAGGACCTCTATCTCTCTTTAGAAACCTATGACTTGGCCTTAGGGTTTCCTAGTGACTTCTTAGATGACTAGAGATGGGACTCACCCATATAGGACTTCTAACCAACCCTACAATCACATAGGTTTTATTGAGCTTAAGCAAAACTCCTCAACCTTTAATTGAGATCACTTAGGATTCTCATTGTTCTTGGAAAAGCCCATCAGACAAGAAGCTAAGCCTAGGCCAATGAAGGGTTCTTAGCACCTTACCCTAAAATGCCCTCGGAATCCCATGACACCAAAATTCAAAGGGAGAGGAGTGATTTATTGATTTCAATCCTTGGTTTCGCCTAAAGCTTTTCCAACACCAATCAACCCTTAATTTGACATGAACCCTAAACACATCAACTTGGCCCTAAGAAATTGAAATCACCAAGGGTCACCAAAACCTAATTGGGCCCAAGTCAACTTGAGTCGATTATGGAACAATTTAGCTCATCTCAATAAAACTTAATTTGGTTAAAGGTGATTAAGACCCATAACCACTTAGGAATAAAATTTGTATTAGGGATGCAACATTAATAATTCACCTAATTATTTAATCAGGCTAATTATGAGAGCCCTTCAAACCAAAATTATTGGGCAAAACCTAAAGACATTTAGGCCAACCCTAAACACAAAAGCCCAAATCATCATGAGAGGCCTCAGTCCAAACCCTAAGGCCCATGACTTGAGCCACCTACTTGACCCTAATGACCCATCATGACACGTGAGGGACACAAAAGGACAAAAATGAACTAATTTAACCCAATACAAACACTAGAAGACAAACATGCACACTTCATCAAGAAGGGCTACCACATGTCACCTAGGTCCAACCTACCCAAATCACTTCATGGGTGGGTTTAGCCGAACCATTTATGAACCCAGTCACCATGCCAAAAGCTCCCAAATTCCCCTCATACCTTAGGCATGCCATCTTCTTCCCCATTAGAACCTCCATGGTCAAAGAACTTCATAAATGGAGGTCAACTTGACCTCTACCCAAATTATTCTCATTCCTCTGCACATCCTTTGAGGAACAGCCAGACACTCCCATGCACACCAAAGCTTTCCCCATGACGTCCCATGGCTATTTAAAGAAGGTAACTCAAGTGCTCCATTCACTCACCCAACTCCCTAACCAGCCACTTAAGTCCCTTACCCCCAACAAAAAAAACACTCCCACAGACCAGGGCGGCTCATCCCCACCATTCTCAAGTCATCTCCACCACCACACGACCCCAAGTTGACATCAACTCCATCAAAACTCCAATCCAATTCTCTCATTAGCTTCACATCCCCCAAAACTCCTTCCTCAATCAAAATCTGAGCTTCCTGCATTCCCTAACCTACTTCAACACCAACCCAAGCCACCACTTAGTCTAACTCATAGCTAAGGTCAGTTTCAGAGCAAACTAATGCAAGGGGAGCTTCGTGACATCAAGGTGATAATCTTTGTCAAGCCCAATCAAGGCCTCACCTCTTGGGATAACCAAATGGCTCAAAATATCTAAAATGTTTATAGGTTTGGTCTAATATGAAGAAAATGAACAATGCATGTCCACACAATCGTATAGATGGGTTCGTCTCACTTAGATGAAGCTATAGGATCAAACCTCAAGTATTTGGTTAAGTGTAAAGCGATGTCATATGGTTTGATTGCAAACAATTCTCAACCTTTTGTTTCGCAAGGAGGATGAATCGAAACGGACGGTGGAGATTAACCCAAAGGATGGAACCACAGAGATAAAGAGCAGTGGATCGATGGTACATCAATGCCAGCATGTAAAGCACAACGAATCGCATGACGCTGTGTGGGAGTTCGAAGCGTACGAGGCTGACACAGCGTCGTGTGGGCTAAGTGAACAATTCAGGATTTTCTGAATTATTTAAGTCCCAAAAATATTTGAAAAGTTCCAAAATCCATAACTTTGCAAATAAAAATCACAAAGTAAATAAAAATATCTCTAAACTCAGTGAAGAGAGAAGAAAAAAATAAAAGTTGAAATAATTAACTTAATTAATTAAATATTCTAGATGGTATTTTAATCATAAAAAATTTAAATATAACACATAAAAATATGAAATTTCAGAAATTATTTCCTCTGTCATTAGGGATATTTCCTAATTTTTCCAAAGTCAGGGGACCTCCCTAACATCAAAATGACTAATTTTCCATCCAAATTATAATTATTTTGAAAAATAATTATAAAAAAATAAATAAATAAGGAAATAAAAAATGAGATTAGTGTGGTAACCCTAAATTTTAAAATGACAATCTTCACCTCTAACAATTTAAAAACAAAATTAGAACATTAGGGGTAAAATTGTAAAAATGTAAAATTTGCATTTTAGCCCAAGTTGTCTCCAAAACCTAAGTTAAACATGAAAATTAACTTATAAAACCTTAGGATCACTTCCTAATGAAAACATTAAGAGGTTGGCCTCACTATTATGGAATCTTCTTAATTAATCAACTTTAAATTCAACATAGGTAACCCAGATTAGATCTAGCCTAACTCAATTTAAACTTAAATTCAATCTAGGCCTAACCCCACTTAGACCTATCTCAACCTAAGTGACTTTAAGTTCAACTTAGCTTTAGCCCCAATCTAAACCTAACTCGAATTAAGGGTCTGTTTGGGGCAGCTGCAGTTTATTTAGCTTATCCAGATAAGTTGTTGATCAGCAACTGATCCAGATAGATTGACTGACTGTTTTGTTTGTACGTTTAGAAAACAACTCATCTGCAGTTGTTTCTGGATAAATTACAATTTTACCGCTATGCAGTAATGTTGTTTGAAACAGAACTATCAAACAACTCTCAACACACCCCGCCCAACATTTATTTTCACATTAAATTTGATAAACTTTGGTTGAATTGAAGTTAAAAAAATAAAATAATCTAATAGTTTAACCGATTTAATTACAGAAAAATGAAAAAGAATATATTTATAAATATTCTAACTAAATTATTCTATTTCTATTCAACCAATACGTTAAGGAACATTAACATACATACCACCTAATTCTTATGCATTTACATATCTAACACCTAAACTTTAATTCTAACTAAAAAAGTGAGAATTTGTTGAAGGAAATTTTTAGAGAATTCCCCGAAAAACAAAGGTATAATTTAAATAAAAGAACCGTATACTAATAAAAAGTGATATCAAATAAAATAACACTAGAAATAGTAAATTCTTATTGTTGAGTTTAAAGCAGGGCTGCATCAAGACCCAAATTGACCAGGGAAGTATCAATATGAATTTTAAGCCATACACGTCAAAAGGAAGCTTTGCCATGGTGATACACTTTTTATGACCACATTTCCATAAAAAATAATCCAATTCATAATCCATACTAGAGTATATGAAAATGTCCGAGTTGTAACATCAATCAACAAGCCTTTATCGAAACAATGAAGCATTGATGTTTTCAAATTGATCCAAAATGCATCACTGATATGAATGATAATACTAACATACGTATATTATCCCCATATAGAATATCCGCACTAACAAATGAGTTTATATCAACCGGTTTTTATTTTTAAATTACACATGACATCAGAATATATGAAAGGGAGATCATAGCATTTAGTAACAATGTCACCTATAATTATATATGAAGGTATGTGTTATGGGCACTGCAACACACAAACAAATGCATACATGATCATACACATAATTGAATATAACTTTACATCCATATCATATACATTTATAACTTGACCTACCACACATCAATAATTACAATAACAAATTCCAAACCATTGATGCTTTTTAGCATTGTTGTACTGGCCTAAATTCCTATTTCCTCACTTATAAAGTGTTTCAAGCTACAACCATAGCATTTTGCTCGTAGAACAACTACAATAAATACTCTACAAAAATTTTAATACTTATTTAGAGTGACAATAAAAAAACAATGATAAATCAAGGTTAAAATCAGGGACACATTACCAAAAAAAAAGGTAAATATTATCCAAATCCGCATCATTTGGAAAGGAGAAGCAAATAAACTACATGATATTGTAAAACCTAGAAACTGATTCACATATCAACAATAAATGAATTATACCAAGAGAAGAAGGGCGTAACCATCGGCCTTGAAAAGTGAGAAGCCTTCCCCGGCTTTCTCTGCACCCCGATCATTCCCTAAACACGAGGCACGAAAGAAGAGGAAAATAAGAGGAGTTTTTGCTATGAGAAGAGAAGAAACCGAACAGAGAGCGACATCTTTCTTTAATCATTCTAGTATGAAATCGAGCAACAAAAAGGAGACGGAACTATATAGATCAATACCAAGAGAGATATAGAAGAGACGGAGAGTGGAGAGGTCCGGCGTTGGAAGCCGACGAGTGAAAATATAGAACTATGTTGCACCCACTGTTGCTCACTTGCTGCCCCTCTGGTTCTGGCGCCTTCTCGGGTATAGTTTGAGGTACTGAAGACTGAAGAAAACATAACGGAGCAAACAGAACAGTGCAATGTGTTTATGCTTTTCTCACAAGGTTAAGCAGCCATTCTTCGAAAGAGTGCCTCCTTCATGCTCCTGCCATGCTTCCGTGAGAGGGCAAGTGAATGAAGTTTTCTCTTGAACACTGTTCGCAAGGTCAAACTCGCGATCAATGTTTAATAGAAAAGAATTTCAGCTTATTGTCGAACGCTGTCCAGATGCGGGAATCAAACAGTTTTGGCGGCGTTTTGAAAAAGTCCCGCAACTAAAAAATTGCGCCAAACGAACGCTAAATCCAACTCTCAACCTAATTCTAATCCACCTAGACCAAGCCCAATTCAAGCTTTAACTCTAACTTGAGTTAGATCTAACCCAACGTAAACCTGACCTAATTTGAATCAAACTTTAAACCTATCTTAGGTCTAAGATAGACCTAATAAAATTAATACTTGAGTTAGTTCCAACCTAACATAGACCTGACTTAATGTAACTAAAACGTATCTTGGACATAATCTAATTTCGATATAATTTAAATTAAGACTGTATTCAGGTCTAACATTTCCTAGACTTAACTTAACAAAACTTTAGGTTTGGCCTAGGTCTAATCCAATTTAGACCTAATCCAAACTAATTCAAATCCTAAACCAAAAAAAAATCTTACTCAAGTCTAACCCAAATTAGGCTTGAGTTAACAAAACCCTAAAACTACAACCTACCTCAAGTCTAACCCAACTTAAATATGATTTAACTAAACTCTAAGTCAAATTCGTCCTTGACTTCACTCGACCAAGTTCAACCTAAAATAACATAAGGTTGACCAGACCAAACTCTAGTTAACCCAAATAAACTTAAACTAAACCCATGTCAACCCAACCAAACCCGGGTTAACCCAAATCAAGTTCAACTATACATGGTTTAACCCGATCGAAATCGGGTTGACCCAAATCAAATATAACTAAACCTAGGTCAACTCGACCGAACTCAGGCTAACCCAAATTAACTTCAACTTAACATGGGTCAACCCAACCCAACCTAACTCGGGTTAACCCAAACAAACTTAGGACAATTCTGACTTAACCCAACCTAACTTAGGCTAACAAAAATCAATTTTGAACAATCTGAGGTCAACCTGACATAATTCGAGTTAACCCAAAATAACTCAAACAACCCGTGCCAACCCATCCTAACTCGGGTTAACCCAAACCAACTTAAACAACTTGAGATAACCCAACCTAAATTAGGTTAACTCAATTCAATTTTAAATCATATCTGGGTCAACCCGACCAAACCACTCAAACAACATGGGCTAAAGCGACCTAACTTGGGTTAACCCAAACCAACTTAAATAAACCTGGGACAACCCGACCTAACTTAGGTTAACCTAAAATTAAATTTAAATTAGGTCTGGGCATGATTTAGGTCAATCCAAACCCACTGAGGGCCAACCCAACCTAACACGGGTTAATCCAAGTCAACTTAAAACAATTCGGGCTTAATTCGATCTAATACAAACTAACCCAAATCAACCTTAAACCAATCTTGGGTCAAACTAACCTAACTCAGGTTAACCTAAACCAACTTATATTAAATCCGAGTCAACTCGACCTAACTCAGGTTAACCCAAATCAACTTAAAGCAAACTCAAAGTTGAACAACAATAAGCAAATAAATCTTTCTTTTTATTACTGTCAACAAAAGATGGTATAACAAAGATGCGACCAAGGTCAATGCAAAAGTAGTAGTAAATGTAACAAAACTAGCTCTTGAACAGGCTCGATATCTGGAGCCCCTTAGGACTCTTGAACAGGCTCGACAATTTACATCATAGAGCATAAGTTCCCTCGTCTCGCAACGAACTAAAGAGCGAACACTGATATCTTACTGCGAGGACATCGTAACTAAGAAACATAGAGAAGCTGCTCCATGATCTGCTCAGATGTCTTCGAGATATGGGTCAGGAGGTTCTCCCGGCGAAACTGAACCCTTTCCCCATAGGGAGGAAACTGTCACGACAGTCTTCTTCATCAAGCAATTCATGGTAGAACAGTCAACCGAGACAACAACATAAGAGAGCTTGGGTTCTAAGGCGGTGTGTGCCTCATAGCAGTTTTGACGGGGATGTGATAGACACAGAAAGAAAGAACAACAAACCAATTCTCAGTTAAGGAATAAAAGACTCCACCTGAGCCAGAACCGAATTGACAGAAGGAACCAATTGCTTTGTATGCAGGAGCTTGTTCCTGGTCCTCCGGGTCCTCCTACCCAGTCTCGGAGCAGGATCAGCGTTGGAGGGACCCATAGCGACATACGTTGGATCTGCAACAAGGACAAAAGCATTAGTAGTATTTCCATGAGAATAATTTCGTGCCAAAGGCTGGGAAATCTATAAAAACACAGAAGAGCGACCTAACTGCCGGGAAAAGACTGATGGGCGCTGCAGCGCATCACTATCTAGCGCCGATCACTTCCTCGTAGCCACTGCAGAAGGAACAACTCGATGTGCTAGACTTTCCTTTTAAGGGGGAGGGTATAGAGCTGATACCTCAGTAGTTGTGGGATTACCTATGATAATCCAGACCGTGCACTTGAAGGAACTGAAGGTTATGACACCCGCAACAGCATTGAAATGCACAAAGAGAAAGAAATAAAGTTCCCTCCGGGAGTGACGATCGTGAACACCTTCTTGCTTGTCATGTCTACTAAGCAAGAAGAAACAATGATCACAAAAAGAGAAAGGCTGATAAACCAATGAAAAAGTACAGCATCATTGATTTGGTAAACCAATTGAATTGTTGAGGGTACACGAAGGGACAAAATAGTTCCAAGTTTCTAACTATATCACTGGCAAATGGATTTGAAAACCTAGGTCTAAAATACACAAATAGTGATGCTACGACAGAAAAGAAGCTAGATCACTGAAAATGTAAGCAACACGCCTTGAAAGGGAGAGAGCGCACTACTCCTAGCAGCTCCACTAGTCTGTGAATTCGCTAGGACCCGTAGAATAAGTAAACATAACTTTGTGCATGGAATGAGAGATGATCTTCCTCACGGGAGTTGCTAATCTTGCGAATACACTGGAATCAACAAGAGTAAGCAAATCTCTTGTGGCGAAGAGAGAGCCACAATCCCCAGCAGAACCGTCATTCTATTTCCTTTCATTTCTCTTTTTAATCTTTTTAGAGTCACCAACTTGTCCATCACCTCATACTTTCCTTTTTCAAATAATTCACTTTTTTTGGATGATGTGAATGATCAGGAGAAAAGAAGAACCGAAAAAGTAGGACATCCGACAAAGACAGACAAACAAGTGAAAGAATGTGAAGAACTTCCATATGACAGACCTTGCAAGAATATATCAAGCATACACGCTCAAACAAGATCATATTGAAATAGCATATGTTGAATATCCACAAAAGAATGCCTACGAAAGTTACCCACAACCAAAGATTCAGGTGTGTTTGCATGTTATAGGGTCTAGAGTGCTTCCAAGAAGACGTATCCCACTTGGTTAAGTACACCTCGGGGGTTACCCAAGAATTCTCTCGATCCAGGGAGTTTTGCTTACAATTAAAGTGCTAACTAGCACAAGGTTATCAAATGATAGCTATTTTGTTGGGGAAAGCTCCCGCTAAGCTACGGGGCAGAGAGTGAGTTTCTCACGGTCCCACATGGGTAATAGACTTATTGACTGACTCACGAAGCCTCTGAAATAACTAGATCATCCTTGATGGGGTATCCCGATACTTCAAAGCATTTTCAGGCTAAAAGGGTAAAGTACAACAACATTCATACCACCCAAAATTTGTAGTTCACATAAAATATTATTATTTTAAAGGTGAAAGATTTTTTTTTGGCATAGGTATGATGACATGTGTATAGAATTGAAGTTTAGGTGTTTGTTATGTAATTACATAGGAATTGAATGGTATATGAAAATCTTCTACTAATTGGCACATTAAAATATAAGCATTAAATTATATATTTCATTTAAGATAAGTTAAAAATATTGAATTTGGTGTGGGTTAAAGATTAAGCATTTAATACCTAAATATAAAAATTTAGGTGTTAAGTATACAAATAAATAAGCGTTTGATGGAACGTAAGTAAATCCTCCTAAAAAAAAAAATGAAAAATTACAATTTTGATGGCTGAAACTCGGTTTTAAATCTAATTTAACTATTAATAATAATTTAATAATATAAATTAATAACATATGAATAATCATATTTATCTTTTTATGCAAGGACTTACATTAAAGTGTTTAAAAAATATCTTAAAATTACCCCCTTTTAGTAAAACGAAGAAAAAAGAAGAAGCAAGATTTACATAAATACCATTCAATTACTATGTATTTACATATATATCACCTAAACTTCAATTTTTACATATGTATATAATAACTTATAAATGGTGTATTTCATGTTTTAAAATTTTAAATTATGATATTTTTGATATGATATGAAAGATTCGAGCGGTATAAATGTAAAATATAATGTTTAGGTGTTTGAGATGAAAATAGATAAGATCTGGGTAAGGGTGTAAATGAGCCGAATACGAGCGAGCCCAGGCTGAGCTCGCGTTCGGCTCGTTTGCTATGAGAGCTGAACACGAGCTATTCACAAACAAATGATCGTTTTGACAACCTTAATCACGTAACCATAAGATGTTAAGGGTTTGGGCAAGATTTAAAAATTAATGTTTATATTAAAACATCATTTGAATCTAATTTAATAATTTTTCTTATATTTACTTAATTAATAATTTTAAATAATTATAAATCTTTTAAATTTTTTAAAAAATACTATTCATTAATATATAAATATATATGTATGTATGTATGTATGTATATGTCTAATTATGTATATATATATATGTATATATATATATATATATATATATATATATATATATATATATATATATATATATATATATATAATCGAGGACTAAGTATTTTGAGCTAAAACGAGCCGAACACGAACAAAAAATTTTTGTTCGTGTTCAGCTTCGTTAAGCGCTTATTAACTTAGCGAACGTAGCCAAATACGAAATCTTCTAACGGACCCGAACACGAGTTGTTCGTGAACAGCGAGCTGTTTTGATATCCCTATATTAATGTAAGTAAATGGCCCCAAAAATAATTTATAACGGGATAAAAATAAGTTAATGCTCACTCAGCACAAATAATATAAGATTTTAGTTAAAATGAAAATCTCCTTATTTATGTAAGATGAAACTGTCACTTTAGGTTCAATATTTGAACTAGGTGTTGGGGAGAAATGGCGGGCATCCCATATAACCCTAAAAGCCGGACGTCACCGTTAACCTTTCGCCTCCTTACTGCATCAGATTATGGCATGATGCTAGATGCTGGTTCCTTGGCTTAACAAGCTTCCATGGAGAACAAGTTACCCGTCCGATGCAGCGAGAACGTGGACGTTGCTCTGCACCTCTGGACGAAGAGGAAGGAGATGGCAGAGCGCGGTGAGATCTCGGACAATCTTGAAATGACTCTTACTAAAGCCTACCGTAGCATCTGCAGCTCGAAGACTCCTATTAAGTCCCTCAAAGATCTTTCTCAGATTAAGTAGGAGTCATATTATTTGTGAATCCTTGTGAAAACCCTAATTTTTCGTTCAAGGCAAATATGCTGAATTGCTGACTCATGGTAGGGGCGTAGGAAAGTGGATTATAAGGCTAATGAATGGTTTTTTTCCCAATGATACGCCTGCGGGCGCTTCTCCGATAGAAAATGACCCCCAAATTGGTAATTTGGTTCTGGTTTCTGTTCTTCTCCTCGCTGTTGTGGTTCCCTGTTCAATATTTTAATAAGATAAATCGTGTGTTTCATCAATTACGCTATTTGAAGCTTGAAGCTTTTCTCAGGAAAGAAACCAAAAGGACCTAAGCGATATGTTCCACAGAAGAATTCCGTGGCATATGCATTATTAATTACACTTTACAGGTAAGTGAGGGTTTATTTGCTTTTCTATCTGGGTTGCTGTTTATAGTTTTATCTTAACAAGCATATCCTTATGATGTTCAGGGGACTCGTGGATGGTGTTAAATTTATGAATAAGCAAGATCTAATTGACGCTGCTGAAGCAAGTGGACTCTCACGGAATTCAATAAGGTTAGTAGCTCATCTATCTCTGGTGCGTTTTTGCATGATAAAGATGCTTGCTGATTTCAGCTTCCAATTGAAGGCCTGATAAAGTCAAAGGGAAACCTGGGCAATTCGGGTGCTCACCCAGGGACTGGTATACTGGATGGAGTTGCATGAAGACGTTGACATCAAAGGGATTGGTTGCAAAGTCCAGCTGCCCTGCTAAGTATGCTTCCTTTCTCATGTTTTGCTTGCTGATGACTTCTATGTAAGCCAGAACACCAGTATTCTTTTATGTGTGCTGTTTTACTTTTGTACTTCTTTTTACATTTTCATTAGTTTGAATTCTGTTGATTCCTATAAGA
Organism: Papilionanthe hookeriana x Papilionanthe teres; assembly: GCA_022702705.1. NCBI lineage: Eukaryota > Viridiplantae > Streptophyta > Magnoliopsida > Asparagales > Orchidaceae > Papilionanthe > Papilionanthe hookeriana x Papilionanthe teres. The sequence continues at coordinate 43,293,105 of CM040426.1, read as the reverse complement.
TTCTTTCCTTTGAAGATAACTTATATCCCCTTTGCTTTGATTCACCTTATTGGAAGTTTGAGCAAAGTAAAATCTAATTTCTGTAACCATCTTGCCAATCTCTTGTATCATAATCTGTAAAATGATTTCCTACAGTATGAGTGTCAAGAGCTAGCTAATGTAGTAATACCTTCCAGTAGACTTGCATTTTCATGCAAGGAATAGCAGAACATACACCATGCTTGCTACTTGTCTTTGCGGGCATGGATTTCATACTTAGAAGAAGTAATTCGTATTTTAGGCATAAATAAGAGTTTTGCTAACTGCATTTTTTTGGAAAGGGACTGGCCAATGAAACCTCCATCTTCAGTAAATTGGTATTTCATTATGGGTCCTATGAAAAGTTTGACTCATTATATTAAATCAAGCATCTTTGATAATCTGTCATGGCTAAAGACACATCCAACTTATCTTTTTATGCATGTCATTCTTGTGGATCCAAAGTTCTAAATTCTAAAATTTAAATTCTATATTCAATCAGAACATTTGGAGCTTTTTTGTTTCTTCTTGATTGCATTTGTTTTTTGACCAGTTATTAGTATAACATTTTTCTTCTGGATTGTTTGAAAGTTCAGTACTCTTCATACTATGTATTTTTATGATTTTTTTCAATTTTTTTTTAATTTCTAAATAATTTGGTCAACATTGTCATTCATTTTGATCCTAGTGAAGAGAACAAAAAGTTGTTTTTGTTTGAAATTTGCAGGAAATTAGGTAAATACACTCTTGATATTGGAATTATACAAAGACTACAAACTAAAAGAAAGGTACCCCTCAAATTTATTTAATATTGAACACGGAAAAGCTCATCGCAAGTAAACCACTATAAATTAAAATAGGGCTGTGAATCAAATACATGACTGCATTATTATGCTCTTTCTAATTCCCACGTGAAGTTAGTTGGGGAAATTGCTGAGCTTTGTTGGTGAAGTGGACCATAGCAGGTGACTGCAATTCTGTTACCTCTTCTAGATCAAAAATGGCTGAAAATGAAAGGTAAAAAAAAAAAAAAAAAAAAAAATCAAAATCTATACTTGATCATGGAAGAAAATTATAGCCATTTCTTGCCCAAGTTCATTTGTTATTATTGCCAGGAAATTAGTTACATTTTGGTTTAGGCAAACTTTATGGAAATGGCATTAATTGAAGCAACTATGATTACAATTAAGTATGGAATTTTTCTTTGTTAGTTTTTTATAATTATTTATGATGTTTTCCTTCCAAGCAATTGTGTTATATACTTTTTCAAAAATGAGCTCATGCTGTTTTAATTACGTGTAAACTAGTGATCTAAAAAATTGCGAAAGTTTACATACATATACCACTCAGTTCCTATGTATTTACATATCTAACACTTAAACTTTAATTTTTTACATACATGCCACTTTTCTATGCATAAAAAGGTATATTTCACTTTTTAAAAGTTAAAATGGTCGTATTTTTGATGTGCTACGGAAGATTTGTGTGGTATAAATATAAAAAGTAAAATTTAGGTGTTAGATATGTAAATACATATCAATTGGGTGGTATGTAAATGCCCCTAAAATTTGTTATCTCTATTCAGGTACATGCTGACTCAAGAAGGACAAGAAGCTGCGAGAGAATGCCTTTTGAGATCTGGCTTATCTGTTGTTGTTGCAGGCAAGCCTACAGGAATCATATCTCATAGTTCTGTTGGTAGGAAAAATTTAGATGCTATTTCTGTAGTATCCATAGAGGATGAACCCATGATGGATTCATCCAACATAAGCATTGAAGAAATAGTAGATGGAACTTCGATGAATTTGCTAGACCAGGTTTGTTCTACGACATGGTTTTTTCACTTTGTTTATGTTTTTTGCACCGACACAAATACATATTTCTTTTTCTAACCTGTTCTCTGCTCTTTTAAATGTTAAACTTGTTCAAAGGCTGCCTTTTGAATCTTTTTAATTTCCTTTTGTTTTGGGGCATTTACATACATAGCACACAATTTTAATGTATTTACATATCTTACATCTAAACTTTCATACTTACACATATAGCACCCAAATCTTTAATACCTCATAAAATAACACTATTTAAACTTCTTAAAAGTGAATACACATGTATGGGTTTAAAGCACCAAAGTGCTATATATGTAAATATGATAGTTTAGGCGTGAGATATGTAAATACATGAGAGTTGCGTTTTACATATGTAAATTTCCCTTTTTCTTATAGTTTTGTTGGCTATGATCATTTAAGCATTACGTGTGGCATTTTGAAACTTTATTTCTCAAGACTTTTATTAAAGGTAATATTCTTGAATGTTGCTCATCTATATTAGATTGAATGCTGTGTGGCACACATGTTGAAAATACTAGCACAGTGCAGTTTTGTTTAGGGTATGTTTGAGGTAGTTGCCTTAGGAAGCTGCTGCGCAGAAGTTGCTGCGGATAAGTTAGATTTGTTTTTTGCAGTTTGAAAATAGTTGCGTTGTAGCTGTTTTTGGACAAATGACCATTCCGCCCCTGTATAATATGTTATTTGCAACAGAACTGTTTATACCAGTACATTCTATATTTTAAAAACAAATATCGAGTGCAGAACATTACAAAATAAAGATATACACCTCACTAAACAGTGAGTAGCATGACTGTCAAAATTAATAAAAGAAATATTAAAACAAAAATTAATAATGTCATAAATTATTTTTAAAATACATACGACATACGTCTTCCATGGATATTTTCCATGCCCGATCAACCTCAGCGGTGGAATCTTCCAGCCTATCTACCCATCAAAAATAGCCATAGTTTTTTGTGATTCTCCGTGAGCACCTGTAAAACTTTATCACATAACTATGTGGTTGACGTGAAATGAGCAGGAAACATTGAAGTCCACTGTAGCAGTGCAAACTCCTAGAGGTGCCAGAAATCCTCGAGCTCATGTTTCTTGAAGGCTTAAGAAAAATATCCTTAGACATAACACTTGTCGAAATTAATAACATAAGTAATTAATGTAGTTATGAGGTCTCAGAGAACTCAGTATATAAAATATCACTACAAAACAACAATCTTTATAAAAAAAGGTTCTGGGTTGCCTTTAACCTCCTTAATACCAAACTCATATTTGTCACATATACATATCACTAAAAAAGGCCATCCAGAAGAACCTCAAAAAGCGTAGCACCGAAAAAGAGAGGAACTTTATTGTCGTTATTAGGATTTCACATGTGAGGCCAACCAATAGTGACATACAGACCATTCAGAAGAACCCATAAGGTTAAACTTCTCATCATAGAACTTCAAAAATCACCAAAAGAAAAAAAAATACAAAAAAAACAAAACAAATACAATTCATGTAAAAAAACAATACAGTAAATATTTAATGTATAACAAAAAACACATGAACCGTATAAGATACTAATATAACAAACAGTGAACGTTTTCAACAACCATTACGATTAATAAAAATAAACACTAACATCCCTCCAATCACTCTCCAATTATTGTATCCGTAATTTGTTCTCTCAACTCTGTCATCTCGCTTACACCTTTCCCATCTTGAGTGCAGATCTCGGAAACATCATTTTCGGCCTGTGACAAAGACTGTCCACCACGTCCACACACACAACAATAATACAATCGCCTCCACACACACAACACATCTACAATAATACTACCTCCACAAACCTAAACACATCCACTAACACAAACACAACCACAATCACCTACACAACCACACCAACACCTCCATAACCGCATACAAACACATCAACACATCCACCATCACCTCCTCTACACATTCACTCACATAAACACAACCACACCACCACCTACTTTACCACATACAAACACACTAACACATCCTCTACACATTCACTAACACAAACACAACCACACCAACACCTCCTTAACCACAACACAAACACATTCACCATCACCAACACATCCACAACCAAAAACCAAGCACCACCACCTCACCCACACACAAATAAATCCACCATCACATACACATCCGCACACCAATCACCCTACACCACCACCTTCACCTTTACGTCCACACACCAACCACCCTTCACCACCACCTTCTCGTCCCACTTGCAATGGCTTGGATTTTTTGGATTTTCAATATGACAAATACTTATGCTTACACCTTTATGTTCTTGAATTATGGTGTAATATGTGCTGGTTTAGAATGCACGTGCAATGGTGGATTCGACTTTCCTTTTGCTCAGTCGCTGTATATTTGGTTGATGTTGGCTAATGGTGTTGAGTCGTGTGAGGCCTTGAACGTAGTTCGCCTGATTCTAAATTCTTTTTCCAACCAATGCCCCAAACTTTTGAGCGCATAAAAAGAGAAAATAAGCTACACTATATGTGCTAAAACTTTGGTAACATGATCAGAGTTAAGTAAGATTGTATATGGTGACAATTTTGGCTTAAGATTGATTTGATCTCTCTGATGGAACCTTGAAATAGGCTCATGGATGCTTTAACTTTAACTTTGAAAATTCTTCTGTTGTTTCATTTTGGAGCTTACTTATGATCGGCTAGTTTGATTCTTTAAAGTTTTTTAATTTTCTTTTTTTAGAAAAGCTCATATGAATAATTTTTTTATGTTAAGTTACTTTTTTTAACTTGAATTCACAAGACTGCATTTGTGCTTGTAAGCTTGCTAGTGCGACCATGCATGTATTTAAATTTCTAAGTATAACATTGGAATGTGCACATATACATATTATTCTTTTTTTTTTTAACGGTTTCAGCCCATCTTACTCCAAATTAGAATATGTTCAATTTAAATCTTTCTTCATCATACATATAGATGTATATATATGATGTTTGTGCACCCGTATGAGAAATGTTTCAGATTGCACCCACAATTGAGAACTAATAGTAAAAAATAGGAACATGCTGTTAGTGCACCTCACGTGCTTGAACGCGCTCCCAGCAAACCTGATGACAACCAACCTCTAAGCCAACAAGCTAAGATTCCTATTCCCTCCTATTCAGTTTTCCCAGATGCCCATCCAACCATGTTAGTACCGCCCATTGCTATCGAGGAACGCTCCTTTCATCCCTTATAAGATCAGCCGGTACAACAAATGGAAGCTACTAATACTCAACAACCTACACATGTGCAAACTCTAGACAAATCCATTGATCAGACGAGCCATTCTTCATATGAGGAATGACATATTTACACATCCAGGAGAAAGAAGAAGAAGAATGGAGGCTTACATCCAAACCTAATGGACGATACTGGTTAGTTCTTGAGTAATGATAATGAACTAAATAATTTGTTACGCGGCTCCGTCACAGAACCGCAGGCAAGGCAAAGCTAAATTGATTCAGTCTCAAGCTACTTGAGTACTTGAGTGTTGCCAGATTTTGTCGTAGCATTTATTTATGTTTTAGATCTCTTTTGAGTTTACATGTATTATGTGTTGTATGCCGGGGGGTTGGGTGTGACCCGACAAACAATTACGGAGTAATTTAGCTTCCAAATGATGAACAAAAACTTGACCCAATTTATAAATAGCGGCTAGTGTGCAAAATTTTAAATGATATAAAAAATTAGAAAATATTTTACACACTAGGGGTACTACGCAAGTATACGTATCGTTTTAAGTAATATAAGACTTTTTTTTAAAACCCCAATATCGATCCCACATAGAAGCTAGGTAAGAAATTCTTTAGGCTAATTCAAGTCTAATTCTGTAAGACCTTAATTTGGAATGTCAATTAAAATGGTTTTTCTAATAACTATTTCTAAATGAAAATTAAAATAAAAAGATGACTTATCTGGATAAATTGGTTTAGAGAATTTTGAGATGTTAAAGACTACATTCCTCTTGCAATTACCTAGATAATGAGCAGTAAAGAAATGCTTATAATTTAATGTAGTAGTGACAAATATGAGCAATATATATTATTTACCCTTGTTACAGTAAATAAAGAACATTGACTAGTTTTTAAAGATTGGATTATGATGTATTATTAGTAGTAAGGACCAATTTTAAGCTGTCACTTCTAGATTACCCCAGGGTGCCTATGGTCGGGCCTACTAATGACCCGTCACCTCTTTTTTAAACCAAATTGATAAAATTTAGCATGTCACTCTAAAAACATAATCAATTCTACGCCTTTCAAAGATTATCTCCCTATTTATTTGCACCCTCATTCAAGGATTTACAATCTACCTTTCCAAGAGAAATGTGATACATACAAGTTAAGAAGTCTTAACCCATGGTCAGATCTTAAGAATTCTCTACAGATTTTAACGATACAAGAGACCAATTTGTAGGGTAAATGAAGATCAGGTAAAGTATCATCACCTTAATTTACTAAGAGAATATCTACGCAAATCTTGATTCTTAAACATGCATCTATTTTATTACAAAATAAAAGTAAATAAAAATAATGACATAAGAAGTAAAAGAATTGATAGAGTTATGTAATAAATTAAGTGTCAACAAGGAATATATGTCTTTAATGTTCTATAGTTTCATGCAACTATCTGTCACCTAAAAACGTCTAATAGAAACAAATCATTAAATTATAATTCCTTAAAAGTTGCATTGCCGGCTAACTATTTTACTAGTTAACCGGACAATGTGAGTGCACTCAATGCTGCGAGATCACCGCTCTTTCGAGTTTTAGTTTCACTTACGACGATTTTAACATAACTTTATTGCACAGCTTAAGTTATGTCAATGAAGTGAAGGAGATGTTACTCATCACATTAAAATGAAAATAATTCTATCATAAAAATAATTTTTCTACACACGTCACTACTTCATATTAAAAGAAAATAATATAGAAAATTACTTATGAAGCATGGATAGAACACAATAGAAAACTTCGTTTAAATCAAAGAAAATCCACCAGAAAGTGTTTTCAACAATTACAAGAAAATGAAGAACACAATACTTAGTTTTTTCCCTCTGAAAGAAAGAAGAAAATCTCTCCACTAAAGTCTTCTGCCAATCCATGCGCCGCTCGTACATTCCTTACATAAAACTCTCAAAATCTTTCACCAATCTCTCCATAAAATATATAATTCTTCATCTTCTACTCACACACACACTCACACACACGCCTCTTAGAAGAGGCACGCCCAAACTTATTCCAAACACACACTAGACTCTCCCTTCTTACTTGTCATGAAAGGTATCAAGTCCCTCTATTTATAGCTATGCCAAGTCCCTCCATTTTCCAAAAGACACACCTCTTCACTTCAAGTAACACACATTTTCACTTCAAAAGACACATCTTTTCATTCAAATGTGTCTAGATTCATTACATGACTCATTTGGGGCGTGCATTGCCATCTAGGACCTTTTAGAACATCCTGGAACCGCCAAAAACCGTCCCCAACCGCTTCCGGCGCCTAGGCTCCCGTTTCTGGCTCTTAGGCACCGTTTTCTCGTCGTCACTGGCGCGGCGCCTAGGCGCCAACCTGTGGGCAACTTTGCCGTTTTGCTCTGTTTGGCTTCATTTCAACTAGGGGTGTAAACAAACCGAACACGAACGAACAGAGCTAGTGTTCGTGTTTGAAATGTTCGAACATCACTGTTCGTGTTTGGTTCGTTTAACAAACCGAACGAAAAAAATTGTTCGTGTTCGTCTCGTTGGCTTATCGAACGAATCAAACACGAACTTTCTGGCGAATCGAACACGAATTATTCGCGAACAACGAGCTTTTTTGATAACCCTAGCTTTGATACCATACTTACTCAAAATGAAGCAAATTGATCATGTATTGTACACATCAAGTATTCCATACTTCCTTCAAAATGAAGCAAACCGAATAAGGCGTTTAGGATTTTGTTTAGGGTTTTATTTTAACTTATAGTATAGTATATTAATTATAATATATATATATTAATATAATTAATACTATAATATTATTATTGTTATTAATAATTTATCATATATTATAATTTATAGAGTTTAATTATTTAAAATATGATAAATTTTTATAATATATAATTATTTTTAAAATATCATAAATTTTTTATATATATTTATTTTAATTTATTTTATATTTTGAACAATAACGAACCGAACACATCATTGTTTGTGTTTGGTTCGTTTAACAAACCGAATGAAAGAAAAATTGTTCTTGTTTGTCTCTTTTGCTTATCGAACGAATGAAACACGAACTTCTTGGCTAATAGAACACGAATTGTTCTCGAACAACGAGCTTTTTTGACAGCGCTAGTTTCAACTCTATTTCGCCCCGTTTCAGTTGCGTTGCGTTCCTAACATCTTCACTTACAAGATAAACATAAAAACAACATTTCTTCTAAGTGTATATTCATTCAAAAATATGTGAGAAATGTAAAAGAGATTAAATATAGAAAGACATATCGATATGTGCCAGATCAAAAATTTCTTCCTCGCACATTTTGGCTTCAAATTGCACCGTTTTTGCTTTATTTTCTCCAAAAGTCCTTTTATTGCATCTGAAATCAAAACATGCAAAATAATTTCTTTTAAAGTGTAATATCATCAAAATATGCAATAAAATGTACACTAAAAATAGGTAATTTTTAGATGGATCAGGGTGCCAACTTGGGTCCTTTCACCCAACCTATCTATAAATTTTTTTTGGTATTAATATATTCGCCCTAGGGTTTTTCTAATATATATATATATATATATTGCATTGAAATAGAGAAAATACAACATAAAGTTTTTTAGTAGAGGACCCAACAGGTGAAGTCCTACTCCTAAGTTACAAACTAAAAGGATAGCTTAAAGTGATAGGATACATAAGACATTAAAGAGTTAAAAACATGCAAAAAGTAAAGACTAAGGAGGAGGTCGCTCAGGCTTTCCTTCCGTGGGATTTTGAGTCGTAATCGAAAGCAAGTGCCTAAAAATTGTACCATCGCGGTAGAGACCTGAGTATCATCCGCTATGTCCCCTATCTGAAAATAATAGCCACTCGTTCTCTTTGTTCGTGTAGTGTAAACTTGCCATTCATCTTCTGAAGACTAACATGTCTCATCAATGAGAGAAACTGGAGAGGTCACTATAGGTTCCGCTGCTTGCTTAGGACTTTTATTCAATACTTTGGGGAGTCCCTTCTTCCTGCTAAATGTGTGCACAAATCATTCAAACTCCAAAGTTTTAGTGGGAAACGTAACTGGTTGAACTGCACGAGGTGGAATAGGAGGAGCTATCTCCTCCCCCTGAAGATCTGGGTCATCCGAACGTTGGTGGAGAATAGGGGGAGAACCCCCGTTCCCCTCCCTCACATGGAGAGACGTATGATCTGTAGTCAGAGAAACAGGAGGAGCAGAAGTCGAGACAAAAGTCAATTCTTTGGATTTAATATTAATATCTGTATGAGTTGCCTCAGTGGTGTCAGGAATAAGATGAACATCCTGTGGATCAACTATTATCGCTGGAGGGACCTCCGAATTTTCTGGCTGGTAATCAGAGAAGCGCTGGGACATCGGCGAAGAGTTAGTTGGCGATGCGGAGTGGCACTTCAACAGAAACGTCTGGAGGTAGGGGTGGGAGGCCAAACCACTATTGTTTCCTTTTGAGGGAGCATGCAGCTTTAAAATTGGGTGGAGCCTATAACAAGCAGTGAGACTATGGCCAAACATAGAACAATGCGAGCAGTAAGGAGGGTTAAGACCCATCACCACTGGTTGCCAATACCCTGTATGCCCAGATCCAATCCAAACCTCATCAGGTTACGGCTGTGTAACATCACGTTCAACCAGGAAGCAAGCATCCGAAGGAAGAGTGTTTTCTAAGGTCGGTTTATCCACCTGTAACGGTTTTCCAAACCCTTTAGCAAGTGAGAAGAGAATCTCGTAATTGAAGTGGTGATATTTGAGCCCAGGGAACGGGACCCATACTGGTAAATTAGGAGATTTAGCCTTTGGATCAAAATCAACTGTTCATTTGAGAACCTTCATGTTTCTGTTGTCAATTTTTATCATTTTGCGGGAGAAAATAGAAGTATAGTCCGTATCAGTGGTGAGATGGATCAAAACATGTCTACTATCAAGGGATCCAACTTTCTAGGGTCCCGCAAGCTTTAAAGTGTTGAAAAAATGGCGTATAGTATCCATTTTTGGATGTCCGTACAGGAATTTTCCCACCAGAACCAGACAACACGAAGAGGCGAGAATGTTTGTGTCTTCCTTCGTGAGATAGAGTGTGGGCTTGCCATTCTTACGGCCCAACTTACGAATGAATTTGTAGTTTCCATTCTCAAGTTCTAGGGCATCATGGAACTCCTGCGGAAAAACGCAGGAATGTCTTGTTGGACTAGTGCTACCAGTCGTAACGGCGACGGAGTAGCTGCGTGCCATGGACGCGAGAGAGAGAGAGAGAGGCCTCTTACCCGTCTGCGAGCACCGACGTCGTCCCGAAGACACTCGGGATGTGGAGACGTCGTACACGAAGACACTCAAGAGCGTTGTCCCTATGCGATGTGAAGACGCCGTCCCTATGCTGTAGTCGGCAACCCGAAGAGGCGTCGAGCAGGGATCACCGCTGGGATTCGCCATCGCGGAACCCTAGCGGCAGAGTCCTCATCGCGACAATATCATATATATATATATATATATATGTATATATATATATGTATATATATATATGTATCCATATATATATATATGTATCCATATATATCTATGTATGCATACATATATATGTATACATATATATCTATGTATGTATAAATATATATCTATGTTCTTCAGATGGCGGGTGCGGGTAGCTCTGCTAGGGTTTCGCCATTGGGCGAAACCCAACTTTGATTCCTTCGTTTTCTTTCCAACTCGACGGCGAAGGGCTCCTTTGGTTTTGTCGTCTTCCTCCTCTCCCTGTCGCTATAAGGCTCTCACACTGATACCACTTCATCATTTCGTCTGCTCCGATTTCTTGACTTCCTCTGTTTCGATTTCATCTGCTCGACTTCGCGATTGCTTCTACTTCGTTCGTCTGTTTCGCCCGTGCCTCGACTGTCTGCTTCTCGTTCTCGCCGTGCGACTTCTCTCATTTCGTCCTTCTTCCTCACGTCGACCGTGCTATGATCCTTTTTCTCTGCTCGACACCGTCCCTTCCGTCGAGCGTTCATCTACTCCGATCCTTGTTGCCCTTCTCTGGCACTCGGATGGAGCGGAGTTATGCCGCTGCTGTGTATGCGGGTTCGGAGCATGGTTTTGGTTTTGGTAAGACCTGCATTTTTTCACAATCTTCCTACGAGGCTCTTGAAGCTGGTGGTGGTGACCGCACTTTCATTAAAAAGCTTGGCAAAAAAAAAAAAAAAAGAAAACTGCTCTTTTTCTCTCTGAAGCTGAAACCAGTATTCTTGCGTTTTCTTGTCATTTTGCTATAGTGGGGAAATTTCTTTATGGTCACCCTAAGCTTGAGATCATTCAAAAAGATTTTGATGCTATGAAGCTATCGGGTAGTTGGAAAATTGGCTTACTTGACTGCTGTCATATACTTATTCAGTTATCTAATGATGCAGATTGCACTCATATTTTTTCTCGAAAGATAATCAAGATTGATAACCATTTTATGAAAATCCTGAAGTGGACTGTTGATTTTGATCCAAAAGTGGAGTCCCCCATCATTCCTTTTTGGATAAAGTTCTCGGGTTTAATACTACAACTCTTCAACTATGAAATTCTCCACTCCTTTGCAATTGCTTACGGTAACCCTCAAGTTTGACCCTCTGTGGCTTGTGTTTTAGTTGAGAGAGACATCACCAAACCAGTTTCGAATGAGGTATGGATTGGATCCAATCACAACGGGTATTGACAAAAGGTTAAAATAGAACCACACCCTCTTTTTTGCTCTAATTGTAGTATGTTTGGCCACTGCTCTCGTACTTGCTATCGCTCGCATCCTCACTTCAGGTCGGATATTGCTAAAGTTCAGCAACCTGTTCAAAAACCTATTCATGCTGAATTGGGGGTGGACATTTTGCCGCCTACCATCTCTGTTGAGGAGGTGCAACCCGACCCGCTTTTCAACACCGCACTTACCTCTGCTCATCTGCCTGACGCTTTTCCTGATGAGAAAATTTTTGATGATCCTCCTATTCAAACCTTGGTTGTTTCAGATGAAGAACCCCATACCCAAGCCTTACTACCCCTGGATGCTCCTGTTCTTGAACACTCTACTCTAGTTGTTGGTTTAAAGCATTGTACTTTGGAGTCTCATGACACAACTTTCTTTACTACTAATTTTGATCCATTTCAAGATGTTCGTTGTTTCAATGATGCCCCTCCTTTAAGGGAACTGTAACTCTCAACACATTTGGATTATGCTAAGGCAGCTATCACACAAGTTGTTATCGCTACTCAGGAGTAAAGGGCTCATGATGTACGTGCCCGACAATTTGTTGACCAACGTATTGATCAGATGAGCCAGTCATCAGATGAAAAATGACAGATTTACACATTCAGGAGAAATAAGAAGAATGAATGCCAATTGAAACTCAAGAATTTAATGGATAATACACTGATTACTTCAAGCAATGGAAGCAAACTTAATAATCTATTTGCTGGCTCCCTTCCTATAACTAGAGGCAGAGGCAGGACAAAATAGGATCGTCTCTAGCTACCTGATTTGAGTGTATTTGGTTGACTTGGTTTTTTGGATATACATGGAAGCGGTTCCTTCTATTTTTGGCGTCTTGCGGGTACTTAGGCTGACATGGATGGTATTGCTACATAAGTCTTTGGAACTCGGCTACGAAATATACTGTTATTGGAGTTGCACCAGTACCTTCTTTGGATGGATTTCGCATTTGGACTACATTTTCGCTCCTTCACTGTCTTTTTCTTTTTTCTGTTATCATTCACTATCTTTTTCTACTTTCTGCTGAAGGTGGAACCCCTACGAGCGCGTAATGTATTTTTTGAGCTTTATATTGCAATGAGAATCCGTCTTCACACCCCATTTTGTAACTTCTTTTTTGATGAATATTATGGAGCCGTATAATGCTCCTTCATTATATATATATATATGTGTGTGTGTGTGTGTGTGTGTGTGTGTGTGTGCATTTTAAGAAAAGCCCTAGGGCCAATTTTATTGAAATAAAAACGGTTACATGAGCTTGTGGAGGGGCCCAAAACATGAAGCCCTACCCCCACGATACAAAGCTAACAAAAGGATCCAAAGATCAGTACATAAATAACAATAACAATGTCTAAGAACGAGATTGCGCTGCTCTCGCTCTGTTTCTAGGAGATCCATAGAGTAAGCTCTTAAGTGCTATTCCATTGCCATGAGTAACCAAGGTATCATCAACTAGTAGAGTATCCCCAGACTTCTTCTTCCGTCGAGAAGTGTAAACCTGCCAATCCTCTTCATTTTCTTCAACTTCTTCCTCTTCTGTTGTCAGAGTCTGCTGAAACTTACTGGTGGGTGCAGCAGTAAGTTGGAGGTTTCTTCTTTTTCTGCTAAATTTTTGGATGTATCGGTCAGAATCGACAGCTTTGGTAGCCACCTGGGCGGTTTGCACCACAGGAGGAAGGACCACCCTTCCAACTTGTTCAGCAACCACGGTGCTAGCCACTGGGGTGGCGGTTGTCGCGGCCTGCGAGAGTCTCCCGACGACGCTGTCGGCCTCGGATGCTACTACCTGTTCCCTTTCGAACTAGGGTAGCATCAGCACTTTGTTGGGGAATCTCGACGATCGGTAAAGAAGTCCGGAAGCACTTTTCCTTGAGGGAGGATGCGACTCGTAACAAGTGTCCTAATGTGCTCAGAACGTTTTGCGATCGTTAGTAAAAAGGTACGTTCTCTACCACCACCTCTTGCCAAAACCCATCCGCACCATCCAGTGATCCAAATATGATCCACATCCGGGAGAGTAAAATCCTCTCCACTGAACCACGACACCACGTAGGCGAGACCATATCATAAGTAGATTGAATCGACTACGAGAGGAGTACGAGAGCTTGATCGATGTTATATAAAAATTTTCGTTGGTACAAATGAAAGGGGTGTCCGGAAGCTTGAACCACATAGGAACGACGGAGGTTCGCTTAGATGGGTCGAAATCGGGAGTTCGTTTGATAAAGCTCATATAGATGTCAAAGCAGCCAAAGCAGATTGTTGAGCGAAGATTCAGCATAATATTTTTCCTTTTGTATTTTAATAAGTAGATGTCCGTCATCCAAAACTCCCGTCTCCGTCCTCCGATGAAGCTGAGATCCTTAAAGAACTTTCTAGCCAGATCAATGCTTGGGATGACCAAATTGAAATTTCCCGATTAGCGTGAAGCTTCGCATCATCGAGAGACGCCATTTCACCAGGTAGTGAAGATAACAGCAGACTTCCCATTCTTTTCACCTATCGACCTAATAAAATGTCGCGCTATTTTACCGGCCGCCGCATCATGAAAGGCTTGTGGAAAGAAAAGATGATCAAAAACTTTTTTGTGGGAGGTGTTGTCCCCGCCTATAACTCCGGCTAAAGTAGACTTAGCCCATTGTGCGTAACTCTGCACATTAACGGGGACAGAAGAGGTCGCTGCCATGAAGGCGGCTCAAAAAACAAGAGGCGGAGAAGAGGCTCACTGTCAAGCGAGGTCACTCTAAGTCCCCTAAGGTTAGGGGTTTGATCCCACCGTGGTGCGGGGGCTCTCGAATTATAGGCACGTGACGCGACTCTCATCATGGGGTTAGAATGCGCGCATGGGAAATCGATATTTGGGCCTCCGCTAAATATCGATCTCCTTTGAGACAAAAGAAAAGAATATATATATATATATATATATATATATATATATATATATATATATACACTGTGCATTCATATGTCTGTACATATGTGTACTTAATATTAATTTTATCCTGAAAAAAGTATGATCCGATCTACTCCTACCTCAAAACAAACTTTAGCTTTGAAAATTTACTGATCATTTTGCGCTTGAGCTGATTCCAAGCTAAATGCTGATTTGATTTTTGTAGCAGTCATTAATATTTTCACGATTCATTTACCTAATCATGTTTGAGGTCTGGTAAATTGTGAGAAAGGATTAATGAAGTAAATATTATAATAATAACAATATTTGGGCAAAAACGGTAATGCTAATATGCATTTGTAATAAAATTAGGAACAATATAGTGATAAATGATTGTATTAGCGAGGCAGCATGATTAAGGCCTAATGAAAATATGTTTGTGGAGAAATAGACAATGCTGCTTTTAGTTTGTAGAATGGCGATCAAGAGAAATTTATAAAGTACACATCGAGGGCATAAGAATGAAATGGGGCAAGCCAAAGGTAACATGAATTGAGTTGAGTATAAATATGCATTTAATTGAAAGCATAACGAATTCAGTATTTTTGAGTTGGAAGAGTTATTTTTTCCAGACAAATCACTACTCTTGCAAGAACGTAACATTTTTTCTCATCAATGCATGTGAACATTTTGCAGAATTCCCAAAGTCTGTCACTCGAATCTTTTGATTCTAGTAAAAATAGTGCAAATGATTTGTCCGCTAGATCAACTTGTTGCACATCTTTGACTATCGGTATGCATATTCTTCCTAGTGTTGAAGTGTAAATAGTTACAGATGCTTGGTCATAAGCTGAAAGTTACTTTTTAAAATATTAAATTTAAAACCTCCTTATTATTTCTAGATAATGGCCGAGATTTTGGCTCTTTAAGTGCTTCCAATCAGCCAAGTTCAAATTTTATTGGTGCAGCTCCAGGCAGCTTCTGTCCAACGGCTTGTACATCATATGTATGTTTCCATACACCAATAAAAAAATAAAAAAGTTTAATCGAAATAAAATGTTGCACATTACATATTCAACCCAAGGTTTATATGTTTATGTGAATTCAACATCTGATATCAACTTTTTTTCAATGTTCCAAGGATCGAACTTTGCACAAATCATATCATGCTGGTGCTGGGAAAGGAGATGTAAATTCTCTGGCCATGCCCCCGGGTATGATTGGAGAGAAGTTTGAGGAAATTTATGATCTCATCCTGATTTTGGATGATCGAGAACGTTTCGGGTGAGAACAGAAAGCTAAGTTGATGAATTGACTTCATCTGAAAACATATATTTTATTGATTTATCACATTTTCACATAAGTTTGATAAAATTGTTCTTTGCTATCTAATTTCAGTTATTAATTTTCTCTTTGTTTTTTATTAAAGTCACATTATTTTGTTTATGGGTATGGTTCTTTTAGCATCATAATTTGCTTGAGCGTTAAGATTGTCTATCCGATTAGCACTGTATTTTAAAATCTATCATTGCGAGATGATAAAAAAAAGGCCTCCTTTTCTTTTTCCCTGAAACATTTGTGCAGCATAATAAGTTGGCACAATTTGAATGTTCAGTATTTATTCCTGAATGATATAGCTCACACTAAGTATGGTTTACATTTTATTGGTGGTGTTAATTTTTTAAAGGTTTATTTCACGGTGTTTGCATTTTTGCATTTTTGTAAATTTTAATTATTACAATCTATTGCAATTTCACTATTAAAAATTTACAACAATTGGATAGAATTATTTTAATATGTAATTTTACATCTCATACTTATTCCTTATTGAAAATTGCAATCTATGTATTCTGATTTTGCTTTTATCTAAGAAAAAAAAAAAATTAAACTTCAACCTTAGCATATGTTGTGCAATGTGTTTAAAAGATTCCTGATTAACTATGCATGTGGAGTGAAAATAAAGAGCCCAATTTTTTTTTTTTAATGAGCAATTTTGCAGATTCTCTCTATCAAGTAATTTGAAAGATTTTTTATTGGTTTATTCTTCATAAGCGGCGACATTTATTTCTTAAATGGCATGCTTAGGGCATTGGTTAGCATTATTTGTTCTGGTGTAGTTATGCTCATTTTGTTGATGTTATGTGGTCAATTAGATTTCACCTTTTTAAATTTAATTAGGTTACTACGTCTACGAGCTCCATACAAAGCAAATATTCTAGCCTTTATTGTTAAATATGCCAAAAGATTAATCCGGTTTAGGATTATGACACTTCTCACTTTGCATGTCACTGATACAAAAATGAGGAACTTGATTTATCATCATTATGGTAGATATCAAATTGATTTTATATGTCATTTAAGCCAAGTCACTTAGTTTTAAAATTTATTTTCTGAAATCCTAAATATGATATATATATATAAAAAAATTTTTTTTATTATTTTTTTCAAGATGGACAGCAACATATGCCTGTCCACCCCATATTTGCTAATTCGAGCCAGATGGAATCCAACTCGAGACCGAAGGAACTTACACTGAAGCTGCCAATTTTATTATTATTATTTTCAACATTGATGACAACATGTGCCTGTCCACCCCATGTGTGCTAATTCAATAAAAATGGAATCAAACCCGGGACCGAAGAGACTTACGCTGAAGTTGTCAACCAACTGGCCACCAGTTGCGCGCGCGCACATACACACATATATATATGTATATATTATGCATGAATATACATGCATATTTATTTATATATTGTATTGATTAGGAGTTGGACCAAACTAATTTCGAGTGACACATCCTATAGTCTAAGCAAATCAATATTAATTAAAATTTTAGTACTATTGGGTGAGTTTTTTGTTTCAAATATAATTACCAGGCCTAAGAGTCATCATCTAATGAATTCTTATGTTTTCATAATTAATGATTATCTTAATGGTAAAATTTTCATTAAAACTGATAAGATCATTATAATGAATTAGTTCCAAATTTGAAGAAGTTGTAAATTCCCATTTAAAATGTTGGGAGTAAATTTCTTTATATTGTTGTTGAATCTGGTGAGAGAAGCTCACTATCATATACTTATGGGTGTATCACACCCTAATTGGTCCCCCCTTAAGGGCTAGCTGCAGTGCGACACAAGTGGATGACTTGGTCATACCAAATTCTTACCATCACTCATTATGACTGAAAAAATCAGACCTAATGGTTGATGAACTAGTCTAAGTAAATTGTCGTAAACATCCAAATTCTCACTAACACACATCACGATTGAAAAAATTAGATTCATTTCTTACCCGTCTGATACTGAGAGTCCATAATCCCATTGCTCCCTATAATCTGTACTTTCAACCACATGTAATAGTCTATCTATAACATCACATGTGACATTTCTTAAATCATAGTTTCTATAACAAACATTCGTCATAGATATTTCATATCATATGCATGAAGCATAGTGAATGAATACATGCAAATAATGGTTTCATTAGCATATTCATCATCTTCGTAATAGGTATTGTAAGAGATAAATCAAGTTTGCATTCATACAATCTATGCATGTATTCATACAGTCTATGCATGTATTTATCTACAATATTTAGAAAATCTTAAATACAATTGTATTAAACATAATCACATGAAAACCTACAGAGAGTTATTTTTCTTAAGTTAGCACATGATTATTTCACTTGAATCGATGAAAAAATCATACGTAGAGTTTCAAGCTTGCTCGAGCTCACCACTTGGTGTAAACGACTTGGAATTTGTAATATCCTTAAAATTCATGAAATTCACAATTGAGATCTTAATTTAATCCCAAATATGATTTATTGCTTTAATTTGTCTCGAAAGAGCTTCTCGACATAAATGTCTTATCGATGCTTTCTATTCCGCGACATCTTTTTTCCTTTCCTCCTAAGTCTTCCCTATAACACTTAAAATGGACCTATCAGAGAGCATATCTCACGGTTTGATAGTTCTGTGGCTGCTCCTGCAAAGCTACAACAGTAAGGAACACATGGAATACTTCAATTTCTAACAAATGTCGAAATGAAAAAGTGAGGAAGGAAATTAATGTTCGGAATATCATAAAAGAGGGTTTCCTACTTTTCTTTTTATCCATGGAAACCCCAATGGTGAGCTTCTACTCCTAGACCCGCTGCTCGCCCCCTCAGCTACAGTCTTGTGAATGTCGGACTTGTCAGGTGTGTAGATTCGAAGTGAATGAGGAAAAAAATGAAGGGAATGCGACACATAAACAAATATCCAACCAACCCTCAACCTTCCAATCCTATCCGGTCACTGTATGCGCGATTAAGTGAGGAGCAAAGGTCGGGGATAATGATCCGAAGATTATGGATTAATTAAGAGTTTAATTAGTTTAATTAAATCATTATTTTATTATTTTTATACCTCCCATTGTATTTATAATTCATCTATAGTACTGTATATCAAATTTTCTGATCCAAAATGTAGAATTATATAGAATTGACTCGAACAAATTTCGGGGAATGTGAAATTTGGGGTATATTTTAAAATTGCCAAAATTTTCATCTGATTTCTGAAAATTGGGTGGTACAACACTTGTCAACTTATAAAAATTTCATCATCGAAATTTGTGAGTTTAGTTGAATCTCATTTTTTGTTTTTTTCCCATGTAGTTTTTTTTTAGATATGTATGTACATTTTATCTTGACAACAAAATTTGTTTATTCCTCAATTTCTTGACGCTTGTTTTTAAAATCCTTTCAGGCTCTTCAATGTAAGTTAAATTTTTCTATACGTCGGTGTCTTCGTGTGAAATCCTTTGGTCCAGATTTGAAAAACATTGAACTATGAATTACATCATGGATGTCTGACATCTCAGCTAACAAAGCTAGCCTGTAAGCAACTAGACCAATCCTTTCTATGATTTCAAACGGATCGGTATACCTGAGGCTCATTTTGCTTCCATGACTAAATCTGACTATACTTTTCATTGGTCTGACTTTTAAGATACGAGTTCACCAACTTCAAACTTTATTGTTCTATGCCTTGGATTATAATACTTTTATTGTCGATTTTGAGCAGCTTTCAATTTGTCTTTGATTAACCTTATTTTCTATATGGTTTTATCAACTAATTCGAGACTTAACATTTGAAGTTTACACACTTCAAATCAACTTTGTTGAGTTATGCATTTCCTGCCATATAGAGCTTCTTAGGGAGCCTTTTTTATATTGGATTGGTAGTTATTATTATAGGCGAATTTATTCATTAGAATGGGATCTTCCAACTGCTTCCAAAGTTGAGAACACAATGCCTCAACAGATCTTCTACCTAAATTATCCTTTCTAATTGTTTGTCAGTTTGTGGATGAAATGCTGTGCTAAAATGCAAATGTGTACCCAAGCCTCCCTGAATATCTTTCCACAACATGGACGTGAATCCTACTTCTTTGTCTGAAACTATAATTTTTAGAACATTGTGCAATCTAATAATTTTCTTCACATACAATCTGACCAACTTTCAACTGAATTTGTTTGCTTGATTGACATGAAATGAATTGACTTTGTTAACTTGCCAATAATGTTCCAATACTGTTGTGATTGTGTCTCAATCGGGGAAATCTCATAACAAATTCTATAGTAATTTCTTGCCATTTCCATTTAAGTGTCGACAATGATTATAACAATCCGTTAGGTCTTTGATGCCATCCTTTGCAATCTAACAAGCTTGACATTTAGACACATTTAACAATATCCTTCTTTATATTTGGCTACCCGAACATCAACTTCAAATCTTTGTAGATTTTAGTGTAGCCTTGATGAATTGTGTACCTTGAACGATGAGCCTAGGATTTTCTGTCTCAAATCACAATCAATAGGTAGGTGGTACCCGCAACTACAGCTTGTTTTTGATAACACTATTTTCATCAACAATCATATCCGAGCTCTTTTCTGTTTGAAGTTGTTTTAGGAGTTTCAGATATTCACTGTTAACTCTCCAAGTTGTATTAACCATGTAAATTAGAGTCGGTTGCAAGGTCAGCTGATGTAAATACCCACGATCTCTTGATCTTTTGATTCCCAACTATAGGTAATCAATTTCTTTAATCAATTTTAGCTCGAGCAATAATTCAACTTGCACTACATGAGGATTTATGGCTCAAAGCATTAACAACAATTTTTTCTCGGCCAAGACTATATATCCATACCATAGCCTTTGATAAGCTCTAGCCATCTCATTTTATGGCTTGTTTGAGTGGACTTTTCGCTTCTGTTTCGTCATAAAGACTGTCGAGAGAACACCTGCCGTTCATTTGACCGATCGATTTTCTAAGAAACACTTCTTCCACTATGTCCTTTTTTATTGTTTTGGGATCACGAAGTTCGACCTTCATTTCTCTGTTTTGGACGTGGTTTGGCTATTTTGGAAACAGAAAAGTCCATATTACCCTCAACTGGGGTCTTCTCCTCCAGCTACGCCGAAGATTCCTTCGATAGCAAAAGTGAAGGATGCCTTTAGGATGTTGGACCAAGCAACGACTAGATCCTTGCTATCGGCGATATCATCCGACGATTCAATTTTTTTTTTCTCTCTATGGGTGGAAGCTTTTAGAAGTTATTTATGATAGCGATCTCACTGGGAAAAGAAAAACCAAGAAAATTTTCAATGGAATTAAACCAATCCATATGAGAGTTTTGCATATGGAGTTTCTAATGGAGTGAATGCGAGAGATGTTATAGTAGATTTTAGGTTTTTAGAACATTTAATTTTTATTCATTATAAAATTTATTAAATTTGATTTAGGTGTTTATAAACTTTTTAGATTTTTCTATGTAGAAGTTGAATATTTTATCGTCAACGTCATAGATCATGTCGAGTGTCGCCCAATGAAAGCCATATAAGATTTTGTAAATAATTCATCAGTTTAATAAATGATTATAGTTTAAAATTATTTAGTCTTTTATAGCCTTTTATATTAAATGTTCTAACTAATTGTGTTAAGAAACACACAAATTTTCAAATTCAAACAATAATATTTACTTTAGCAACTATTACTTTATATCGCCGTTTATTCCAAAGTTTCTTTTAAAATAACTTTTCTTGAGAGAAGCTATCCCAAATAAAGTCTTAGATTTAGTTCTTTTTTGTGTGAAAATGTATTTTTAACTCTGATGATCAATGAATACATCGCATTTCATACCATACAAGTGAGGCCATCAAATCTTGAGAGCAAAGACCAAACAATTAACTCCTGATCATGCGTCGCAAAATTTCTCTCATGTGGCTTCAACTATTTGGATGCATAAGCTATTACTTTTGTTTTGCATTATAACATAGCCCAAACTTCTTAATGATGCGTCGCTGTAAATCTGGAACCCTTCTATTTCTGACAGAATAGCTAACACTGAAGTGCTCACATTCTATTTTATGCTCAAATTGAACATCTTTCCTCGTCAATTTGCACAATGACATATCTATCTGTCAGGTACCTTTTATGAATCTCCTGTAATATCCGACCAAACAAAGAAAATCACGTACTTCTTTGGAGCGAGTCATTTGACAATTGCTTTTTCCTTCTGAGGATATGAGATTCCTAGCCCACTACTAACATTCCCCAAGAATGCAATAATTTGCAGTCAAAATTCACATTTTGACAATTTTGCATATTGTTGATTCTGCCTCAGTAGCTCTAATAATATCCTTTGATGCTTTACATAATCATTATTTGTTCTTGAATCTGTCAGAATATCATCAATAAAGATAATGACAAATTGATTCACATAAAGTTTGAAGATTCAATTTATCAGGTCCATGATACAGTACGTGTATTAGCTAAGTCAAAAGACATAATTGAGAATTCATAATGACCAGACTTAGTCCTAAAAGCTGTCTTAGTTATATCTGCCTCTATGACCCTGACTTGATGATATCTTGATTTCAGATCAATTCGGAAAGATACAACGACACTCTCTAACTGATCAAATAGATCATCGATCCTTGGCAGTGTATTGTTATTCTTGATTGTCACATTGTTCAACTCTCTATAATCAATGCATAGCCCCATAATCCATCTTTTGTCTTGACAAATAATATTGGATCACTCCAAGGTGAATTGCTTGGCCTGCTAAAATATTTATTTATCAGTTTCTGTGACTGATATTTTAATTTCTGCAATTCTTTTGAAGCAATCTTGTAAGGAGATTTGAAAATTGCAAACGCCCTTGGCTACACATCAATGCCAAATTCAACTTCTCGCTCTATTGGTAGCACTGACAATTCTTTAGGAAATATATTAGGGAATTCTACAACAACTGAGATACTTATCAATTCCACACATCTTTATTTAACTTATTTTTTTTTTGGCTAGAAAACACCAATTCACCATTTCACGAGTGCTTTTCAACTTTCGCTACATTAATCAAAAAAGATTGTGCATTCATATCAAAGAGAAAATAAAATGACTTCTCGCCAGATATTAAATTTCACCCGCCTTTTCCATCATGCAATTATAGCAAAATATTTCACCATCCAATCCATTCTAGTATGCATCAAATGTCTGTATTGATATGATAATTAATTATGCTAGCAACTTTCAATTAAAGATATTAAGATGCATAAAACATTTTTTGTTTGAATAAGTCACTTCTTGAAGGCATAATCACACATAGGGCTGGAGTAACGTGCACAATATCAATAAATAAACTAGCAACAAACTCATAAAAAATGGAAGAATGTGATGTACTTGAATCGAATAAAATAGTGTCAAACTGATCTTGAATATGAAGCGTACCTGCAACAACTTTTTCAGATTCTTTAGCTTCTTGAGGGGTAATTACAAAAAACTCTTGTTTTTAATGGTTGCTCAGTTATGCACTCTGGAGTTTCACTCTTGACTTGAGTTAATGTTGAAGGCTATTTCTAAAATTGAGTTCTGTTTGATTGATCGCTTTCCAAAAGTTTTTTGGGTTGTCATGTCCTTGAATTGTCAACAATCGGCTGTCTATTTTCTTTTTGCGGACAGTTCATCTGAAGATGCCCTGACTGTCTACATTTGTAGTACTTTTCAGAACCCAACAAATATTGACCAAAATGTTTATTTCTCCACTTCTCACAAACTAACATTTATGATTATGGCTGCTTCTGCTTATCTTCTGATTTAGGGTTTATGATTCCCTTGGGCTCTTCTATTCTACCAAAATATTTTCTATTGTTTAAATGAGGTTGCCAGCGTTGATTGGAAAAATTTAGCTCCTTTTCAATTCTTTTGGCTCTTTCAACTGACAGTGTGAAATCACTGATTTCAAATGACGACAAAGTCAACCTCAACTGATTTCTGAGGCCTTGCAAAAATCTGTGACATTTTTCTTCCCTAGTACTGACCTAGTGAGTGCATATTTGGATAAAGAAGTAAATTCTGCCTCATATTACATAATTGATTTGGACCCCTGAGTTATACTGAAGAATTTTTCTTGTAGTGTTAATCTAGTTGAAGATGAAATGAGCCAATCTTTGAAGACTATAACAAATATATCCCACTAAATCCATGGAAGAGGTGCCAATTGATATTTCTCTCTATGCTGTGCCTACCAACACCTCTCTGTCTCGCCTTCTAGCATGAATGTGGGTAACACCACTCTCATGTTTTTTGGAAAAATCATGCCATCCAGAATCTTTTTGTCAACCAATGTAGGGTAACTAGCACCCTTAAATGCAGGTGGCTTGAATGTTTGAAATATCTTAAAATGCTGATCAACTTTTGTAGTATCTTCATTCCTAGGCCCTATGCTGGTAGAAGATCTGTTAATAGCAATCATTTTATGAATCACTTGCAGTATCAATTGAACAATGCTCTGTAACTCGGTGACTCTAGTTTCTTCATTTACCCATTTATGCATATCATTTATGTTCTAGATAATTCTAGCTCGTACTTGTTGCTCTACAATTGTATTAGGAGATTGA
The DNA here is from genome assembly GCA_022702705.1 of Papilionanthe hookeriana x Papilionanthe teres. NCBI lineage: Eukaryota > Viridiplantae > Streptophyta > Magnoliopsida > Asparagales > Orchidaceae > Papilionanthe > Papilionanthe hookeriana x Papilionanthe teres. Next base: position 43,268,415 of record CM040426.1, on the reverse strand, counting down.
CCCTCCATACTTTCTACTTCTTCTTCAGGCATGTTTATCTATATTGACACTGTTTTTTATTTAATTAGTCAAATATAGTTTATCATATAATAATTATGTCATGCATGCATGATACCTTAAGTCATATAGGTTACCCAGTATAGATCCATCAATCAATAGGTTTGTATAAATCAATTCATAATTGATTTCATTCTTCTTCTAAATCTAATAGGCTTATAAATCAACTCATAATTGATTTCATTCTTCTTCTAAATCTAACAGACTTTCACCATTATTTTCATCCAATAATCTCGCTTTGATAACATTTTCTGTCACAACCCAATTGATCTCCCTTAAGGATCAACTATAGTGCGAAAGAGACGAGCAACTCGGTCAAGATGCGTCCTAATTGGAAAAATCATGACAGTAGGTTTTAAATTAATTTAACTAAATCGTCGCAAGCATACACGATTCATTTTATTTCATAATTCATTCATATTCATATACCTGGAAGCGTGAAAATCATAATATTAAAATATATATACAAAGTTGTTAAATCCAAAATAATAAAAATACGTGACTCGAGTTTTGAATACGCTAAAAAATCTATGAAATGCAAAAGCTTTACATTTCATACTTGACTGTTCGCCTTAATGTCTATTATTCCTTCATGAAAGTCAACAACATAGAATGAGCTATAACAAGCTCAACGAAATAATTAAGGCTAAAATAAGATTTTATAGAAAAAAATAAACAACTTTCATGCTCATATGTGTAGTTCATGTACATATTCACAACACATGTCAAACATGCTATAATTGTATAAAAGATGTAAAAGAAAAGACATGTAATGCAGAAAATTATGACTGCGGTATAATACTTGTGTAATCATAAGTACTCAACTATTTTCATGTCATGTCAAGTCATATCATGAGTTGTTACCCGCCCGAATGTTACAATAACTATTGATACATTTTAAGTTCAGCTCCTAACATAACAATTATCAATAGCTTTCTGATACTAACAGTTTCCCCGTCTGATCCCAACACTTTCTGAAGTTTCGTTCTCATATGAATACCAGAAGTTAGGAATCCTATTGCTCTCTATCATCCGTACTTACAAGCATTCATGTAATAACCTACCTATAACATCACTTGTGACATTTCTTAAATCACAATTAAAGTACCAAACATTCATAATAGACATTTCATGTATAACGTGCATGTATCATGATAAATGAATACCTACAAGCAATTATTTCATAAACATGTTCATCAGATTCATAGTATTGTAAAATCATATGTATCGTAAGAGACAAATTAAGTTTGCATTCATACAGTCTATGCATGTATTCATCGATAATATGTAAAAAATTTCTAAATGCAATTGTGTCAAACATAATCACATGGAAACATACAAAAATTTATTTTTCTTAAGCTAGGATATGATCATTTCATTTGAATTGATGTAGTAGCCCTACGCCAAGTTTTTCTTGGCTCACCTCGAGCTCACCGTTTGGTGTAAACAACCTAGAATTTGTAAATCCTTAAAATTAATGAAATTTGCAATTGGGATCTTATTTTTGTCCTAAATATTATTTCTTGCTTTAACTTGCTCGAAAGGGCTTCTCGACATAAATATGCTTCCCCGATACTTTCCTATTCTGCTCCCTCTTCTTCTTTTCCTTTTAACCATTCCCTTTTACTCATGAAATGGGCCTATCAGAGAGCTTATCTCATGGTTCGACAGTCCCGTGGCTGTTCTTACAAAGCTCCAACATTAAGGAACACATAAAATGCTTCAATTCGTAGCAAATGTCGAAACAGAAACATAGGTAAGGAAAGGAATGTCCAGAATATCACAAAAGAGAGTTTCCTACCTTTTGTTTTTTCTCTGGAATCCCAACAATGAGCTTTGGCTCCCAGACTCGGCCCTCGCCCCATCTAGTGTAGTCCCGCAATCGCTAGACTGGTCAGACTCGCGGATTCGAAGTGGAAGAAAAATGAAGGGAATGCAACACATAAACATAGATTCAACAAATCCTTATCATTTGATCCTATCCAGTCATTGCATGTGAGTGCAGAACAATGGTCGGTTGGGAACAATGATCCGAAGATTAATGATTAACTAACAGTTTAATTAGTTTAATTAAATTACTATCTTTCTCTTTTTATATCTCCCATTGTATTCATAATTCATATTAAATGCTATATATCAAATTGATTGATTCAACCGTTGAATTTTATAAAATTGAATCGATCAAATTTCATGGGATGCAAAATTTGAGGTATATTATAAAATTACCAAAATTTTCACTTGATTTCTCAAAAATGGGTGTTACCGGTGTTACTAGCATATCTTATTTGTTGTTTGCTTGTATTGCTGCCAAATCAACTTTTACCTTTTTAAGGTGAAATTAGACCTTTCTTTAAAAATAATCCTATGTCAACACTCGAATTAAAGTTGTACTGTGAATTCCTGGGAACAAAATTAAAAAATCACTTTTTTCAAGTCCAATATATATATTTAGACTAATATCTAGTTATAACACAGAGTGTGGGACGACACTATCAATTTTTCAATTTCTTAGAACTGCATTATAAATCAACTTAATCACATGAATTCCGTGATGTGTTTTTATGAATCGGCTAGCTTTAAGCACTGCCCTTTTACTCATAGTTAGGAAGAAACTGCAGTCATGCATTTTTCATTTTTGACGATTTTAACTAATGAGCTTTTTTATGTACTTCTTCAGTTGCTTAAATGTCGAATTTGACATGGCTTATTCTCGTTTCTCATATGCTTGTGCTGTTTTGAGGGTGTGATTTAGTAAATAAATTGGTTTAGTCTCATATTCATCATAACATAAAATAGGTCGTTAGAGGGTAAAAAAAACCAATAACACCTTGCAAGTTGAATACTTTCTTATCTAGCACTAGATCAATTCTTTCTGACTTTGCAAAATTTGCAGATCTCGCTCAAGAAACGTTGCTGACATTATACAATCACAGTTTAATATCCTTGTTGAGGTGAGTAATGTTGTGTTCTCCATTTTCATGTTCTTTTATTTTTGTTTTGCTCTGTTGCTTTCTATTAATTATGTAGTAGTTTATGGGGTTGGGGTAAATTTGAAGGAATCTGAAAATTAGAAGTTTAAGAGGTTGTTGTGTGGATTTATACTTTTCTATTTTTTCTGTTGAGTTTTTATCAAAATTGCTTTACGGGTTATCAATTTTCGTCTCATTCTTGAGTCGCTATCATCATCATTAGCTTTGTGATAACTATTTCGAGTCAGCTTTATCTATTTATAAAAAGAGAAAAAGTGAGAGAAAAATGTCCAGTTTTTTTCATCCAAATAACTTTGCTCGTTCTGCAGTATTTTTGAGCATAGCAGGCAAACAGCTACGCCTCTTGAGGCTTAAAGTGATTTAGTGGCCATCTTACTCTTGTTCTTTTGACAAATTAAATGTAATGAAACTTTTTACAATACTTATTATTTCTACAAGTCGATTTGCATAAGTCCCTGTTCCTTATTGAACTTCAATTTATGAGAATATTCCTAGTGTTAATCTTATGCCATTTTGAATACTCTTCATTGTGGTGATTCTATGTTGAACCTGCTTTAGGGGGTTTTCTCTAAAATTAATGCTCAAGGCACCCATTTATGGAAGTTCAACTGGCTGTAGGTAGAACCAATCGAAAGAAACCATGATTTCATTATAAGGAAAAAAAGTGAAACCCAAATTTTCTTTTGCAGTAGTGTCCAATTGCTTCTCCCACATTGTCAACCGAAATCCTAACTTTCTACCTTCTCTGACTTTCATATAGTGGTAATATTATTAATTGAACTATTTTAAGATTTTGCAAATGAGTTAATTGTTAGATTGTTGATCATTATTTTATCTAAATTCCGTGTAGAAACTGAGTTTAAGCTTCATTTATTTCATTTAAAAATTTGTAACTCCTTTGCAACAAATGCATATGAAATTGATTCTTGGTTTGTAGTGCATTATATTGTCCATTTTGAAGAACAATTTCCTTATTATACTTCCTGATGAATGGCGCATTTGAGATTTTAAATTTTCTTAGATTTGTACACATACTTTGCCACTCCTTAGCTTGACTTAAGGTTAGAGGACTCTTAACGTTTAATTTACAAATTAGAATTGAAAAGCAGAAGCATATTACTGATGTTTTGTTTTGCTTTCACCTTCTACAAATGATCTAGCCCACATTTATTTCAATTGTTCTGGTTGAAAAATCTTACATAAATCTTAGTTTCAAAGTCAGATTTTCTGTGGGTATGTTTGGTATTCACTTTTTGTTTTAAAATTTGGACAAAAATCTTTTGAGCTTGGGCAGCGTGGTGGTTTGTCCTACATCTGATGCCAGTCAACTCTGTTTTCACCGCCAACTAACTTCACTCCAATGTTGATGACATTAGTCTTGTTCACCCGCTCCACCGCCCTCTTTCAAATCACATGATAAATCAACATAAAATACTCAATCAAAACAAAGGTGAATTTTATTTAAGATATCAAGCATAATTTTATTTTATATTAAAACATAAAAAAGTAAAATTAGAAAATAAAGAAAAGAGAAAAAAAAAACAAGAAACAAAAGTGATCTCAAATGGCCCCAAGTATTTTAATTTGTCATGGCAAATTTTAATGGATTCCATTGGTTCCTCTTACCACACCAATCCCGCTCCTTCCACCTCCGCTATTCCCTGTGCATCCACCCAGATAATTGTGCTTGTTGGGAGACCTAATATGATTTTGTCGACACTGTGCCATTCATGGATGCAGAAGTTAATAGGTCTGTTCTAAATATAATTCCTTAAGGATAGGAATATCTTGAAACTTCACTTATACATCACAGTTTTGATTGCATGGGAAATCACAAATGAAATGACAGGAACTACGTGCATGCTCTGTTGCTTTTACTTTGAAAGGCTTGCACCTCTTTCCATTATAACTTGCATTTTCCAAGTAACTTCGATAAAATCTTAATAGAGCTTGGATAGTTCTTATTTAAAGAAAGATTGAGTACTTGAAACATATTTGTGCTGCATAGATTAGACTAGCTTACCCAAATTCATTTCTTTTCTGTAAAATATCAATTTTAGGAGAAAAAGTCAAGTAATGAGCATCCAAATTCTAACTTTTTTGTATTAGATGGATTCATTGTAGTTCATTGTTTAGCGTTCTTAAATCATTCTTTTTTGTTGTTTCTTTTGTTTGTCATTTTGCTCATACATTTTGGACCCCAATTACTTGTCTTTGAGAATTTTGGTGGTTACATTTAGTTATTACTTGAAAAGTGAGTCAATGACCAACTACCCTCGATCCCTGAATAATTGAAAAAATAATATTTTTCTGTGGTGTATTGGCCTACAACACCATCAGAACTTATGGCATTTAAACGCAGGTCAGGCGCTTGCCTATTGGAGATGGAATTTGGATTGTACGGCATAAAGTATCTCATCTTGAGTATGTTCTTGACTTTATTGTTGAAAGGAAGAAGGTTGATGATCTATATAGCTCTATTAAGGATAATAGATACAGAGAGCAGAAATTACGACTACAGGTATTTTCTAATTTACAAGCTAAGAATCTTTGATTGTCATGACATATTTTTTAATTTTTAATTCCACATTTAAAACATTTAAAGCTACAAATATTTGCATATTCCATTGTAAAAGTTGGAATAATAATTTTACACATTTCGCTACAGGATTCATGAAGTTGTTTTTCTTTCTTTTTACTAAGAATAATTGAACATGTTTGAAGGAATTAAATCATCTTCCAAGCTTAATTCAAATTCATTTTATAAAGTACTGACAATTTTCAAATAGGTTATTTTGCACTTTTGTTATTGCGTGACCTCTTTGGCTTTTGATATTGTGCGAATATTTTTATTATTTTGGTTTTTCGAATGCAAGGGAAGAACCCGAGATGTTGAAGAAAACATAATGCAATTTTGCTAGAAGGAACAAAGAGAGAAGACTATCCAATCAAACAAATAGGCTCCTATACAAGTTTATTTGGAGGAGGAAAAAGTAGCAAAACAACTAGAATTCTCCAAATGCACTAAAATCTTGGTGTCTATTTGTATGGCAAGACTAATGAACCTTAATCAATGCAAATCAGAGACCCGTCCAACTCAAGAACGGTCAAATTTTCAATGATCACCTTCATAGCATCCTCTAAATGGTTGGACATAAGGGCTATGAGCTTGATCAAGCTTCCCTTCTAATGAGAATTGTTGTAGACTTCTTCTTGTCCCTTCTATTTCTTTCCATCTAGATGTGCCATAATATTGCATCAATGTTAATTTTAGCGATCAATTTGATTCATTTTCTTCAATCTTTTACTCTCTTAAATTCTTTTGATTATGTTGATCACATTGTCAACAACAGAGATAGTCCTAGCAAAACTTGGGCTTATTGCATAAAAAATAATCTTAATTTATTAGAATTAAACGAAAATTTGACACTAAATAGGACGCAATGGAGAAAAAGGATTCATGTAGTCGACCTCACTTAGTGGGATTAAGGCTTTGTTGTTGTTGTTCTAATATTTGATATCACATACATGATACCATTTATGCTTTCACGTGCTATTATCAATGCACCCTTGATCATCATCCAAGTGTAGTATAGAAGGTTGAGATTTAACCTTTTTCATCTAACTACCCAATTAAGACAATTTTTCTTCAAGGTAGGAATGTGCCTCATATTATAAAGCTTCGTTTGATTTTCTTGAAAGGTGTGCGTTTTGCATAAAAATAAAATCAAAAGGCACAAAAGGCTATAAAAGCTACACAAAAGATGCAGTGTGGTTGGCATGGTTGGCATCAACCTTCACCACCCTCAAAAAAGTGTGGTCACATGTGTGAGCATCCTAAACATAAGACCTATTCAAAGCACCATGAGAAGAAAAATAGGCAGTCGTGTTACTTTATCTATGAGAAAGAGAGAAAAAATAACTTGTTTAACATCTGTAGGAAAAGCAAGATCACCGCCATTTTCAGGTTGTGGCTGCCACTTCTCCCTTCTCATTCCTTCACGGTAACGGTTGATGACAGTTGCATTATCGCCTTTAACAATGTACCCTTGGTCTTGATTTCCACATCACCAATTCTTGCGATGTTCAAATGTTTGTCACCAACAAGATAATCCTTTCTACATTCTCTATAGAACTAACCATTCACATTGAGGGCTTCACGTAATTGACCTCTTCACTCGCAACATTTATGGATTCCTTCATCTTATTCAAACTCTTTCATTATTTCTCTATGGATAGTGTCTTTTCATGTGGCGAAACTTGCACATTGCCAGCATATAATACGTTGACCTTTTTAATTTGTTCGTATGTTGAGATTTGATTGGTCGTTGTTGTTCCCTCTGCGCACACTTCTGCCTCTACACTAGATTCATACCACTAAAGAAACCTTCACTTGATTCATGTTTCCTTAGCACTTCACTCAAGATTATGTCTAATATCATTTAGCTTCATAGGCCTGCATGTACTATTGGCAGCTATCACGTTTCTACCCTTAAAAGAGTACCACCTCTTCTAAGTAGAAAAGAACATCGACATATTCTAAGTTTAGTCACTAACTCTAAGACTAGGCTGGGAGGATGCCGGCTCTCACTTCGGAGCTCCCACTTCGGAGCTCCCACTCACCCTTCACCCGAAAGCTAACCTTTGATATTTAGTTACTAATCTTAGAACCAATTTGGGGATTCCAGTCTGTCACCTTGAAATCTCCACATTGAAGTCCATCAAAACACATTTCTCGATTTATTTGCACTCAATTCCCATGAACTACACAATTCATCCATAGAAATTGAATGGATCTTTCATTATTGTTGTAGGACATTAAATCCTTTCAAACCTAATGTTCAACAACATATTTTAACATTTCAATTGGCCAGATCGAAAGTAAATTAAGTTCTAAATGAAAAACCATCACAATTTCTTCATCACATTAAAAACACTTCAAATCCACATCAATCCATCATCACATCTCTTATGCAAGAAGAAAGACAATGAAACTACTTAGATTCATGGAAAAGATATAATAAAACATGGATTTTATATATAAAAGAAAAGTCATACAAACCGCAAAAAAAAATACAACTTATCTCTTTCTCTTCCCCTATGCAATTCCCTTGAAGTTCCTTTGAATCCTCTTCTCTTCTTCTTTGTAACACTTGATTCTCTCTTTAGAATGGAAATGAAGAAGCAATCTCTCACTTTTTCTGTTCTCCTCCTCTCCTTAGAGAAAAATCTCTCTCAAATCCTCACTCTACACTCTCTACTCCTAAACCCTAACACTTCACTCTCACTAAAACTACTCTAAAACCACTGAAGAAGCACACCGTTTTCGTCCAAAAATAGTTACTTATAAGATAGGGATGAATTCCCAAGAGTTTTCATAGGCATCCCTTCAAAAAGTCGCCAAAACTCTTCAAATTTGAATTGAACCGACTTCGGGCGCCGGCGGCGCCAGATAGGGCCCCAGCGGCGCTCTATCGTGCCAATTAATTCCGTGCTCTATGGATTCTGGCGCCGGTGGCGCCAGGATACTTTTTCCACCATTTTGCTCCTTTTTGCTTCAGATTCGTTCCTTTTTGCTTCTTTTCACTCCAATCACCTAAAATCATCATACCTGCAACAAATCATGAAAAATACATTTCTTTAAAGTGCAATATCACCAAAAATGGGTAAAATTAGATATCAAAAACCATATATATTTTCAGTGCATCAGTAGGTCATTCCACAATTAGTTTGACATTCTGACAATCTACTGAAATTCCCTGACCATTAATAATGTGTCCCAAAAATGCAATGCTTCACAGCCAAAATTCACATTTAAAAATTTTTGCATATAATTGTTTTTTGGCATTACTAATGTTTCTGCAATTTTTATGGACCTGATGAATCGTATTTTTAAGCCATATGTGAATCAATTATTTATTATTTTCATTGATGATATTCAGATTTATTCAAAAACTGATGAATATCATTCCAAGCATTTGCATATAATTGATTTTACCTTAAATGCTTGGAATGATCTTCATCAGTTTTTGAATAAATCTGAATATCATCAATGAAAATAATAAATAACTGATTCACATTGACTTAAAAATACGATTCATCAGGTCCATAAAAATTGCAGAAACAATAGTAATGCCAAAAAAACATAATTAAGAATTCATAATGACCACACCTCGTCCCAAAAGCTGTCATAGTTATATTTGTCTCCTTGACTCTGACCTGATGATATCCTGATCTCAGATCAATTAGGGAAAATACTGTTGCACCCTCTAACTAAACAAATAGATCATTGATCCTTGGCAAAGGATATTTGTCCTTTATTGTCTCCTTATTCAGGTCTCTATAATCAATAAATAACTGCATAGATCCATCCTTCTTTTGACAAATAATACCGGTGCACTCCACAGTGAATTACTTGGTCTGATAAAATCATTATCAATTAATTCTTGCAACTGACATTTCAATTCTTGCAATTTTATCAGAGCCATCCTGTAAGAAGATTTGAATATTGCAGACGATCCTGGTTGCATATCATTATCAAATTCAGCTTCTCGTTCTGGCGATAATCCTGATAATTCTTCAGTGAATACATCAAAAAGTTTTGAAACCACTGAGATGTTTTTCAATTCTTGTACATCTTTATTGAGCACCTCTAATTTTGCCAAAAATATCAGTTTACCACTCCGCAAACATTTCCCAACTTTCACTGCACTATGCATTTCAATCAAATAGAACATAGAATGACTTTTCACTAGGCGATTTCAGCTTCACCCATCTTTTCCAACATTCAATTATAGCAAATCATTTTACCAACCAATCCTTCCTCATAATAACATCAAATGTTTGAATTGGTATGATAATTAACTCTGGTGGAAATTTCTTCTCATGCACATGAACATGTTTATATGTTTTCTATTGGCATAAAGCCGGCCTCCTTAGGGTAAATAACACACAAAACAGGAGTAAATGCATAACATTAACATGTAAATGGGCAACAAACTCATCAAAAATAAGGAAATGTGATGCACTTGAATCAAATAAAACAGTGTCGAACTATCTTGAATTAGAAGCGTACATATAACCACATCTTCTGATTCTTTGGCTTTTTGATGGGTAATTGCAAAAACTCGGGCTCTTACTGGTTGCTCAACTATGCACTCCGAAGTTTCATCCCCTATTTGCACTAAAGGCTCTCCCAAAATTGAGTTAGTTGTGTTGATTGCCTTTCAAAAATTTTATGGAAAGTTTCTGTCATTGGATTGCCTGTGGTCTGATGTCTTTTTTCTTTTCTTGTGATAATTCATTTGAATGTTCTCTGACTGTCCACATTCGTAACATTTTTCAGAACAGATTAAACACCGCCCAAGATGTCTTTTTCCACACTTTTCACAAATAGGATTTTCTATATGAAGCTATCCTATGATTTAAATTTCTTGCTTTGAAAGTGTTCTCTTTTGCCAAAATCTTTTTGCTTATCTGCTTAACATTGCCACTGTTGACTGAAAGTTCAACTAATTTTCAATTCTTCCTGCCCTTTCAACAAGTACTAAAAAATCACTGATTTCAAATGAAGCTAGTGTCAATCTCAAACGATCTCTGAGATAGCGCAGAAATTTTGACACTTTTCCTCCTAAGTGTTGACATAGTGGGGCGCATAACTGGAAAAAGAAGTGGCTTTTGTCTCATATTGCATAAATGTATTGGACTTTTGAGTTAGATTGAAAGACTTATCTTGTAGTGCTAATCTGACTGAAGGCGGAATATACCAATCTTTGAAGACTTTAACAAATTCTTCCCATTGAATCTGTGGAAGAGGTGTCAACCGAAATTTCTCTCTATGTTGCCTCGCCTTCTAGCATGAAGTAGCTAACACTACTCTCCTGTTTTCTAGACAAATCAAACTGTCCAGAATTTTTTCGATTCTTAAAAGTCAATCTTCAGCAACTGTAGGACAACTGCTACCGTTGTAAGCAAGCGGCTTGAAAGACTGAAAAATATTTAAATGTCAATCCACTTCTGTCCCAGTTTCAAATCTGGGCCCTGTACTGGTGGAGGATCTTTTAATAGTAGTCATTTTATCAACAACTTGTGAGATCAGCTGCACAATGCCCTGTAACCCAGTAGCTCTGATGTCCTCATTTATCTTATTCTGATTTTCATTTCTATCCAAAACAGTTTCAGTTCTAACTTTGTGTTCTGCACTTGGCCCAAAATATTGGCCTCCAGTACTTTCTGATTCATCTCCAGATATGTTTATCTGTAATGACACAATTTATTATTCACATTTAATTTATCATATAATAATTTTATAATGCACTCGTGACACCTTAAATCATAAGGGTTACCCACCGCAGATTCATCAACTTATAGCACTGTATAAATCAATTCATATTTAATCTTATTCTTACTTCTTCTAAATCCAACATGCTTCTATCGTTCTTTTTCATCCAATAATCATGCTCTTATACCACTTGGTGTCACAAAACATGTCCCCCTTTTTAGTGTCGTCTGAGGTGCGACAGAGGCTGGCAATTTGATCAAACTAAATCTCACCAACAATCATCCTGACTTTTAAAATTAGGACCTAGGGGTGATGAATTAGTCTATCTAGATCGCCGCAACATACGTGATACATTGCATTTTAATTAGATATTCGGAAGAATGGAAATTAAATCATACAGAGCTGCTAGATCCATAACTATAAAAATAATTATCCAAAACTTATGTATAAAACTCCCAAAACTAACGTGTAAAAGTTCTACAAAGACACCCGACTACTCGCCTCGGTGCGCGTTACCCCTACCTTAATGACAACAACAATGAATGAGCAAACAACAAGCTCAAAGAAATAATCAGGGCAAATATAAGATTATACACATCAAAAAGAAACAACGTGCATGCTTGTAGAAATTGTACATGCCTACACACAAAGTATAATATGCTAGCATAAGAAAGTAGGTACAAAAATCAAGATTACAATGTAATATGTAGGTCGTAAGTATGAAATTATAAGCATAATAAGAAACATGTTCATTTATTTCATAGAATTTATATCATAGTAATGTCACTTGTTTAATGTATATGGTTCAACTATTTCCATATTCTTTCAGAATGGGTTGTCGTCTTGTCCCAATGACCATATAAACCATCGATAATGGTTGTGCTTCCCCCAACATAACAGTCATTTTATCAACAACTTGTGAAATCAACTGCACAATGCCATGTAACTCAGCAGCTCTGACGTTCTCATTTGTCTTGTTTTGTTTTTCATTTCTATCGAAAACAGTTTTAGTTCTTATGATACGTCGTTGAAACTAATTGATATCAACTTTGATGTTGGAATTAATGCATTGAGCTCCATATCAAAGTTGGCTATGCTCCTATTTGGCACAATAATATAAATATTTGTTCCATATCAATCCATACATCATATTCTCCTTGCAAGAGGAAAGTTACTTTTCTTATATATAAAAAACCTTTCAAAAACTTAATTTAGTGTGTCTATTAGTTAATTCTGTCTTTGAAGTTGTTAGAAGTATTTGTAGTTTAGTTAACTGTTATTGTTTTCTACATAGTGTTAGTAGGAGTTTGTGTTAAACTTTAAGTGCCATTTAAATATAGGATTTTAGTGCCATCATACTTATCTTGGGATCGCTTTCTTAAAACTTTGAACTTCCCTGTGGGATCGATAACCAGGACTCCATTAGAGCCTTGTATTATTTGATACGATACGTATACTTGCGTTAAATGCTTGAATTTATCAAAATCATTAAAATTATATAAATTTGATTTCATAAATTCTTGCAATATAAGTCCCGTGCATCACCTACTCCAAAAAATTTTACAGAGGTACGTAGTTTCCATGGTTTGGTAGGAAATTACAAGCTGTTTGAGTAGACTGCAGAATGTGAGAACAGTTTTCAAGAGTTGAAGAAATATATGGACCACGACACCAGTGTTAGCTCTTCCATCAGGCACAAAAGGATTTCAGATTTATAGTGTCGTGTCCTTATGAGGTTTGGTTTGTATTCTAATGTAGAATAAAAGGGTGAATCCAATGAAGTTCAAGCCATATGAAAAAAATTATCCGACACATGACCTGGAGTTAGCTGTTGTGGTATTTACTCTCAAGATCTGGTGGCATAATTTATTTGACGTAAAATGCGAAGTCTTTATTGATCATCAAAGTCTAAATTATATTTTCACACAAGAAGAATTGAATTTGAAGCAGCGAAGATGATTAGAGTTGATCAAAGATTATGATCTGGATATACAGTATTATATGGGTCGAGCAAATGTTGTTGCTGATATATTGAGTCGTAAATCCACATGTAGTGTAAGCTGGATTCTTACTCAGAGGCCATATTTGATTAAAGAAATTGATGCTCTATAGTTGGAAGTTAGAAGATTAGGTGATATGGGTTACTTACATCAATTGACAGTGCAACCTACGTTAATGGGTAGATTCAAGGCAGCTCAAAAAGTTAGCAGTGAATATCTGAAATTCTTAAAGCAATAGTGAAAAGAAAAGAAGACTGATATAATTACTGATAAAGATGGCATTATCCCAAATAAGTTGTAGTTATGGGTACCTACTGATTCTGATTTGGGATGAGAAATTCTACATGAAACTCATCATTTAGGGCTCACAGTTCATCCAAGCAACAAAAAATGTACAAAAATTTTAAGTTGGTATTTTGGTGGTCAGCTATGAAGAAAGATGTTCAATATGTATCTCATTGTTAAATATGTCAGATTGTAAATGTTGAGCATAATAGGCTCGGCAGATTGCTTCATACTTGAATGAAAATGAGAAGAAATTGCTATGGATTTTGTTATAAAATTTCCTCGATCCAGACAATGCCACTACAGTATTTGTATTATTATTGACAGATTAACCAAGTAAGCTCATTTCTTGCCTATCAGACAGACAAATTCAGTGGAAAAATTGGCGGATTATATGTCAAAGAATTATCATATTTCACAGTATTCCAAAAGTATTTGTTTCTGACAGAGACAGAAGATTCACGTCCAGGTTGTGGAAAGATATTCAACAAGGATTGGGTACACAGTTATATTTCAACACTGCATTCATCCATAAATCGACAAACAATCAGAAAGAACAATTCAAGTATTGATAGATCTGTTGAGGCTTTGTGTTCTAGACTTGGAGGCAATTGGGAAGATCACATTTCAAATATGGAGTTTGCTTACTACAACTATCAATCTAGCATTAAAATAGCTTCTTAGGAATCACTTTATGGCAGAGAATGCAGAACTCCACTCAGTTGGGTTGAAGTGGGTGAATGCTAAGTATTATGTCCCGAGTTTGTTGACGAAGTCGCAGAGAAACTCAGATTAATCAGAGTCAGATTGAAAGCTTCTCAGGATTGACCACAAAAATATTACGACCCAAAGCACAAAACAGTTGAATTTGAAGTTGGAGATTTTGTATTTTTGAAAGTTAGGCCAATGAAAGGTACAACTATATTTGATCAGGGAAACAAGTCCCAGGTACATTGGTCCTTTTGAAATTATAAAAAGGATTGGTCCAGTTGCCTACAAATTAGTTTTACCTGCGAATATGTCAGATATACACAATGTGTTTCACATTTCAATGTTCATGAAATGAGTTTCAAATTCTGAGCAGAGAATTTCACATGAATATATTGAAGTACAAAAAAATCTAACATATATTAAAGAGCCTGAAAATATTTCAACAATTGATATTAAGAAGCTTAGAAACATACATATTCCTTTGGCGAAGATAAAGTAGAAGCACATGCCTGAAATGCAAGCACCTTGGGAAAAAAAGAAGAAGAAATGCTACAGAAATATCCCTTCCTATTTCAGTAAAGTCAGAAACTTTGTGAAATTTTTATCTTTATTATAAAGTATCCCAAAATTTCGTAAAATCGGGTAAATTTGGCAAATTCTAAAGGTACCTCAAAATTTTTCACCTCTCAGAATTTGATCGAAATAATCTTATTAAATTTTATGCTTGAAATCGATCAAATTGATATAAAGCGCAGTGTGAAAATTTTAAATGGATTGGGAGTTATTAAATATTGGATGTATAAGTTTTATTAAATTAATAAATCTGTAATTAGTCCTAATTAATCGTCATTTAATCCTCTAGCACTGTAGCTCACTGCTTATGCTCTTTTATTATTTGATCGGTCGAATAGGGAGCCTCGAGCTTCACATTGCCTTCTTCCTCTCCCAATTTCCCTTCCCTCTTTCATTCCCCTCTCCCTATTGGTTTCACGTTGGTAGAAGCAGGCGAGACCTGCGATCTTGCTACAATGCAAGGGCCGCGAGCTAGCGACTACCAAGGTGCCGCAACTCGCAATTGGAAGCTCCAGAGCGATTTCGGTAAGCACGAATCCCTTTCTTTCATTGTTTTAGGCTTTTATTTCCTTTCTCACCCTTTTGTTTTGACGTTTTTCTCATTTTTCGTGCTGTTCTCGTTTCTAGTAGTTTCAGATGCGTCGAGTTCTGTCGAAAGTGTCTTAATTAGTTTTGCGAACTTTTATTGTAGCATGTTAAGTGAGAAGTATGGTTTGATGTGATAGGAAGGAGAGATAAATTAGTCATTTTTGGGAGAACAAATTTATGCCGAACAGTTCTTTTGAGGTATGTTTTGGCCTTTAATGTCTGTTTTGGGGCATTGCATGCTATGAGCTAAAATTTTATGAATTCGTATGATGTCTACGTTTTCCAAGTTGTGTACGAGGCGGCCAGCTCGAGGCAGCACATAGAAACTCGTCATAGGGCTGTTAAGTCTAGTCAGGTGAAATAATCCCATGTTAATTCAAGAAAAATAGTTTTCTATAGGATTGCATATGATTTCTAGTTTGACATAGAAGCATTTAGACTTCATGCATATTGTAGATGATTACTTGCTTAAAATGTATGAATGCAAGTAGACGTATGTTATTATACATATGATGCTATGCTATACTATGATATATTGCAAGTATTCATTTATGATTCATACATATTATGCTATATTATGATATAGTTCAGTTCATTTATGATTCATACATGTATATGAAATATCCATGAACGTATGCTACATGTATTATGTTATAAACAATGTGATGTGATGCATGATAGACTATTACGTGCAATGATGTATTCCCAACTCCTGATATTTTTACGGGGACGAAACTCTAGTAACCGTTGGAATTGGACGGTGACAAAATGTTAGGAACCGTGGGTATCAGGGAAACTGTCGATAACTGCTATGTTGGGAAAAGCCCAACCTTTATCGATGGTTTATATGGCCTTTGGGGCAGGTTGATGACCAATTATGAATGAACATAAAAATAGTTGAACCCTATCTATTAAACAAGTGGCATTACTAGGATATGACCTCTACGAAATGAATGAACATGCTTTTGATTATGCTTATGATGTTCATACTTACGACCTACATATTACATTGCAGTTTTGATTTTTGGACCCACATTTTTATACTAGAATGTTATGTTTTGTGTGTAGACATGTACAATTTTTTACAAACATGCATGTTTTTTCGTGTGTAAAATCTTTTATTTGCCCTTATCATTTTTCTAAGCTTGTTGTTTACTCATCATTCATTGTTACCTTTGAGGTAGGGGAGACGAGCACCGGGGCAAATAGCCAGGTGTGTCTTTGTACAACTTTTGCACGTTAGTTTTGAGAGCTTTGAGTTTTGGGTAAGTATTTTTATTGTTATGGATGTAGCAACTTTGTATAGTTTTTTTATTTGGAGGATTTAGTTTTTATGCTTCCAAATATGTAAGTGAAATGCAATGTATCACGTATGTTGTGGCGATCTAGTTAGATTAATTCATCATCCACTGGGTCTTAATTATAAAAGCCCGTACTAGTGTTGGTGAGAGTTAGTCGATCAAATTGCTTGCCTCTGTCGAACCTTAGCCGACCTGTAAGGGGAGACCCCGGGGGGGGGGGGGGTGCTTATGAAGCTTTCATCATGCTAGTTGAGGTGCGCTTATGCAACATGTTGAAGTCAACTTTCTTTGTCCATGATAATCATATAAATCCTAATATTTTTTTACTCGATATTTTTCTTATTTTATATCAGTAGTATTCTTCTCTTTCTATCTCGTTCTTTTGTTCTCTCTTTAAACGTGAACAAAATTTCTTGATGGATTATTCTCAATGAAGTTAAGCCTATTATTTCTTATATTGGATCACTTTACTGGTCACTAGCCCGTGATAATTGTTAACTTTACTGGTCATCATGCTAGTTGAGGTGCGCTTATGCAACATGTTGAAGTCAACTTTCTTTGTCCATGATAATCATATAAATCCTAATATTTTTTTACTCGATATTTTTCTTATTTTATATCAATAGTATTCTTCTCTTTCTATCTCGTTCTTTTGTTCTCTCTTTAAACGTGAACAAAATTTCTTGATGGATTATTCTCAATGAAGTTAAAAGAAAAGCCTATTATTTCTTATATTGGATTACTTTACTGGTCACTAGCCCGTGATAATTGTTAACTTTAGTGGTCATCGTGCTAGTTGAGGTGCGCTTATGCAACATGTTGAAGTCAACTTTCTTTGTCCATGATAATCATATAAATGCTAATATTTTTTTACTCGATATTTTTCTTATTTTATATCAATAGTATTCTTCTCTTTCTATCTCATTCTTTTGTTCTCTCTTTAAACGTGAGCAAAATTTCTTGATGGATTATTCTCAATGAAGTTAAAAGAAAAGCCTATTATTTCTTATATTGGATCACTTTACTGGTCACTAGCCCGTAATAATTAACTTTACTGGCCATCTAACCAAAACATTCCTTTATGTGGCACCGACCAAGATAGTTACTAACCTTGTTTTACTTTACTGGCTATTTCTCCATCCTTTGCCTCCGTGCATTGCTGAGTGAAGGAAACAAAATAATTGGTACCTTCCAAGCATTGATTTATTTTCTTTTTATACAAATAATATGCATTGGTAAGTATGGAGGATTGTACGTGAATGAGACTTAAGTTTGGTAGTCATCAATTCTAAAGATTAAAATCATATTTTTTTCCAAATCTTATCTAAGATTTTCATGGATTTACAATAAATTTGAAATCAGAATTGTATGAGAAGAAAAAAAAAAGATAAGAAATTGAGTTACACACATCTTAGCAATATAAATTTCAAATTGTTGGGTTCTTGCTCCTACTATAACCTTCAAATAATATGTTAAAAAAAGGAAAATATTCACTGATTTTGCGCCTAGTTGGCTTACAAGACCCAATTTTTTAGAACTAATTAATAGAAAGATATTGGAATCCACTTAAGCTCAAGTTTTCTCTGTTTTGCCTGTTTGTTTAGTTGATGTTTAAGAAGTCCAGTTTAAAGAGCAGAATCAAGTTTATGGGCACTTATGCATTCTATTGTATGCAATTTTTTATTTGCAGAGATGTGGGCTTCAAAAGCTGATCTATCTCGTTGAAGGTGATCTGAGTGCACTGGAAGCTGCTGAAAGCGTTAAAACAGCGTAAATAATATATTTTACTTTTGTTCTCTTTTTATTTGTTTTCATGCCATCAAAGGTTGCCTCTATTTCAACTGTTTATCTTTTTCTTTTTTTTAATTTGCTGTTTGAAAGTTTGAAGTTCACCGCCATTACAACTATCAGGGTTCTGCAACAATCAGAAAATTATCTATCTAAAAGCTTATTTTGTTCCATTTGATCTTCTCATATTTGTCAATAGAGCTTTTATAATTGGATTATTAATAAATGTTGATACAGCTTTTATATTTACTTAAAAAGCTTCTTTTCAGAGCTTATTTCTTTTTCATTATTAAAATGATGAGTGTGTCACTAAAAGATAAAACTGCTACGTTGAAAATTATTGAAAAAGATTTTTATTGGAAAAAATTTTTTAAAGAAGCTCAATGCATAAATAATGATCTATTTAGCATATTGATTAAGAAAGCGATGTTAAATGTGAAGAAAATGCATATAGATAAAATTTTAGGCCTAATGAGATACTGAGGTTTAGGGCCTATGGGCGATATCAAAGGGGTTTCATTAACCAAGCTTTTTGTTTGATATTTGAAGACAATGAAATTGCAAGTGATCGGATAACAAACTTTTAATATCAATATTCTTAAGCAAATGAGATGCTTTAAGTTATGATAATTAGTAGATATAGTGGAATCAAATTTGTGAGTCATATATCAAAGTTATGGGAAGAGTAGTTAAATACTTAAGAATTTTATTAGATTTGTAGAGTCAATTTGGTTCATGTTAATATTGAAAGTTAATAATTATGTTGATGTACACTAAACATTAAATGCCTATAATTTTTATCAATTATGATATATATATATATATAACTGAGTGTTAATAGAATTATTTCATTGCATATTAAACATTAAATGCATATTATTTTTTATTTTGTTACTAAAGATATACATGATGGAGTATTAATCATATTCTAAATAGTTGTGGAGTGGAAAATCGTAATTCTAATAGGATTACATCAAAGATCAGCATTGATTTATTATTTTTTTATTTCATGATGATGCTTACGAATTATATTCAAAGTGTGGGGCATTGGTGTACGCTTTTCATAGATAACTTTAGATTGATGAGACGTTTTGTGTTTTGAATAATCTAAAGATGTTTAAAAGGGAGTGGGCCTAGAATTAGTTGAATACATGTTGAGCATATGATTTGTTATTTTAGTATGTGTGATATTAACGATTGCACTCCATATTATTAGAAGATAAATTGATGTTATGATATGCTATGTTTCTAAGCATCTTGAATGTTACACACACACACAGGGATCCATTTATTATGTGATAAAAATCTATTATAGAGTTTTAAATATAAATTTTATAAATCATAGTTAGATTCACTATGTTGTAGGGAACCATGTAATTTGGCATTTAAAAAGCTGTCAACAGCTAACTGGAGTATAGCGAAATTAAAAATGTTGAGCTGTATGCGGCAAAATCAGAAAGAATAAATATATAATGACTATATTAAAATAATGGATCTATTTATATCTTTCAAAGACAAGGCTATTGAAGATAGATTTAGGTGGTTTGTACATATATAATGAAGGCTAGAAGATACACTTTTTAGAAGGGTTAAATGAAATTAATGAAAGAATTAGGTAGAGAAAATATTATGAGAAAATAATAAACTTAAGGTATCAACTAAACTATGATTAGTTCTGATCAACTGGTCAAGCTGTGAATTGCTTGTATACCATAGCTTGTTTAACTTGGTTGGATGAATCTAACACGTCAATCAAGGCAAGATGTATAAAGTCTAGTGTGAAAATCATACTATATTGCTCGAATTCCATTTGGTTGGCACAAATAAGTGAACTCCTATCATTCATGACGTACTGAATGACCTACAGTATTGATTGACTAACTACAAATATGTTGTAGTTGGTTGGTTGAGTTTTGTTGGTTTTAAGCAGTTAATTATAATAATAATAAAACTAGAGAGAATTGACAAGTTGGGCCAAAAACTCAAGTTGGCCAAGGTCAACTTAGTTTGATTCGGAGATCACACAAATGTGTGCATATTAGTGTAGATAGGAATTCCACCCTTTTTTTCTGGTTAAGTGAATAACTTAGAAAAATAAAAATTAATTAGGAAAGTTTTGTCCATTGGTCAACTCATTGCCGATTTGAGTTGGGCAACCCTGCAAATAACTCTGATCGTGTCAAAATGCATTTTTCAAGTTAGATTGTTAATTTAGAAAAAATGGTTTTTTCTGTTATAAAAGTACCAAATGTTCACATGTAGTTATATTAAAATACTAAATATTTATGAAATATTGCATTCGTTGTATTTAACATCTTTAAATTTTATTAGTTTTATTTGGGGTATTTTTGTAATTTAAATTTAAGCATACTGCTTTTAGTTTTGATATTTACAAAAAGAATTTCAAAAATTCTGAAATTATTTGATAAGGTTTATGGACACGGTATATACCTTCTTGAATTTTCTTGGAATCTTAATGAGTTCTATGGAATTTTCAGTTGTGAAAATACCTATTAAAATGGCCTAAATGATTACACAGAGCTCTTCATGGCATGTTTATCTTTTTGGAGGCTTGATGAACTGAATTATGGGAATTAAAACAGAAGATTTCCTAGCTTTTAAAAATAAGTAAGAGGGCTGGAAAGTGCATTGGAAATAGTTTTCCGCAATTCTATAGATTAAGATCTAGCTTTGGCTAAAATTTCAATTAATTTGTCTAGCTGGAGCGTACAAAACAAAATTTCAAAGAATACCTTATAAAAGTTAGCTAGGATTATTAGGGATCGTTAGATTGTGTTTAAATAGGAAAATACATTGTTGTTTTCATCTACTCTATCATGCTTATCCTGGACCAAAGAATTTGGGTTCCTGGGTTCTGTGACCAGAGGCGGCCCAATTCGAAATCCTTGGCATCCACTTAATGAAATTTAAATTTTTCGTGGCAATAGTTTCATGAGGATGAAATCTATGCTAGGGTATGCCTAGTTTATCTCATTGCGACTTAGTTTAGCCCTCAGCCCGTAGAGCCTTAAGGTAGTCTAGGGTTTTAAAATTTGACGTATGTAGTCTGGTAACTCGAACCCTCATCTTTGCCTAGGTGAAGAGGTAAAAGTCTATTCTAGTTTTCTTTGGCATGTCTTCGAGATTGTTGGAGACCAACATCATTCCTATTCTTGGGATAGCTTGGTCACCAAAGCTTGGTGTTTGGTAATGTGGAGACCCGGTCCGCCACATGTTAATTAGCTTCCTAATTAAGAGCGCTTACCTACCGCTCACCTACATTCCCACCTTTCGCTTACCTACTACATCCTACCTACCGCTCACCTACATCCCACCTACCGCTCACCTACATCCCACCTACCACTCTCGCGATTCTATAAATATTTTCTTTTGGCTATTGGATAAAGCTAAGCCCAAGTGAAGAGCTAAGCCAAGCAAAGCAAGGATCAAACCATGTCCTCTAAGAGAGAAAGAGAGGAAGAGAGAAAGAGAGGAATGGAGAGAAGAAAATAGTGTTTTTTCTTGTAAACGTCGAGGCGCTCGACGGTGTAATTCCTCGAAGAAATAAAATCATCTGCAGCTCCGTGGACGTAGGCAAATTTGTCGAACCACGTAAATCTGTGTGTCGCTCTGGTGTTTGTTTTTTGGCGTTCAATTTTTCTCGTTCCATTATTCGCTTTATTGTCGTCATTTTTCACAATTGATATCAAAGCTTTGGGTTCGGATCTAAGGAAGAATGATGTGCGAAAACGAAGTGATGACATCGGGGATTGATAAGTTCAATGACACAAATTTTGCTTACTGGAGGATGCAGATAGAGGACCATCTCTATGGGAAGAAACTTCATCTTCCGTTACTAGGAAAACAATCGAAAAAGATGGACGAGGCGGAATGAAATCTGTTGGATTGACAGGTTCTGGGGGTTAGATCGGTTGTCTGCAATTTCATCAAGGAGAGGACTACTGCAGATCTCCTGACAGCTTTATCAGGTATGTATGAAAAGCCATCGGCGAATAACAAGGTGCACTTGATGAAAAAGTTATTCAACTTGAAGATGGCGGAAGGTGTCTGTTGCTCAACACCTGAATGATTTCAATACTATCCCAAATCAATTGTCGTCTGTTGAAATTAATTTTGATGATGAAATACGTGCGCTGATATTGCTGGCTTCGTTGCCAAATAACTGGGAAGCCATGAGGATGACAGTTAATAGTTCTGCAGGTAAATCTAAACTGAAATATAATGATATTCGTGATTTGATTTGGCTGAAGAGGTGCGCAGAAAAAATTCTGGCGAGACCTCGGGTTCGAGTTTGGCACTGATTGTTGATTCCAGAGAGAAATCACAAGACAGAAGCTCAAACAGAGGAAGATCAAAATCAAAGTCTTGTCAGCAAACAACTTGCTGGAATTGTGGCAAGGTTGCCCACATATAAATGAACTGCAGGAATCCCAAGAATAAGGAGAATGATGACGCTAACGTTGTAACTAAAGAAATACAGAATGTGCTATTGCTGACAGTTCACAGTTCTGTTGATGACTGAATACTGGATTCAGGGGCTTCCTTCCATACATCTTCCCACTGGAAGTTGATGTGAAATTATGTTGCAGGCGACTTTGGGAAGGTACATCTGGCTGATGGAAAAGCTTTGGACGTGGTGGGGATGAGAGACGTTGATATTGCACTCCCTAACAAGAGCAAATTGATTTTGCAAAAGGTCAGACTCGTTCCTGAGTTGAAAAAAAACCTCATTTCTGTTGGGCGACTTCAATGAAGGTGGTCATTCGGTAGTGTTCTCGGATAAGCACTGAAGGTTACCGAATGAGCATTAAGTCTTAGCTCGAGGTAAGAAAACTGACACACTATATATGACTATTGATTTACTCAACACTGTTGCTACTATAGTTGCAGAGAGCACGAGAGATCTACGACACTGCAGGCTTTGACACATGAGTCAGAGGTGCATTATAAGGAAGCAGAAGAAGGCTAATTTCTTGAAAAGTGGCAGAGCGCCAAAGACAGGAAAACCGTACCTTGTACAGAAAAATTGTGGAGAACCACAGTTTATAAATAAATCTTGCAAGATGAGAATTCGAGCAAGTGGGAGCTGACCAAGAAGGAGGAGACAGATTCCCTTCCAAGGAATCGACTTTGGAGCTGGCAGAACTTCCACCAAGGAAGAAGGCATTGCACAACAAGTGGGTGTACCGGGTGAAGACTGCGCTTGATGGCAGTAAGAGGTACAAGGTTGGACTTGTTGAAAAGGGCTTTCAGCAGGGGCAAGATAGTGCTCATGTTGTGGGAGTTGTAAGCATATACAAAATTAACCCAGGAAAGATCTTGATGGTACAAGGCTTAGGGCTGTCAAAATGGCTCGTTGTTCGCGAACAGCTCGTGTTCGGCTCGTTAAGAAGCTCGTGTTCGGCTCGTTCACTAAGTTAAAGAGACTTAATGAGCCGAACACGAACAAAGATTTGTTCGTTTGTATTCGGCTTGTTTTGGCTCGAAATATTATTCATCAATTATATATATACATATATATATATATATAGTATTTTTAAAAAAATTATAATCAATTAAAAATATTAATTAAGTAAATTGAATAAAAATTATTAAATTATATTCAAATGATGTTTTAATATAAATTATAATTCTTAAATCATGCTCCAACCCTTAACATCTTATGGTTACGTGATTAGAGTTGTTAAACCGAGTCTTTGTTCGTGAACAACTAGTGTTTGACTCGATAACCAAACGAGCCGAACACGAACACACTTTTTGGGCTCGAAATATAAATGAGCCGAACACGAGCTGAGCTTGGGCTCGCTCGTGTTCGGCTTGTTTACACCCCTAACAAGGTTACGTTGACGATGATATGTCAATTGATGGTGTTACTCGTGAGAAGCTGAAGTTTTGTTCGACTTCAGCTGGTCTTCTGACACGAAGACAAGGGCTTCGAGTTACAGGGATGGGGGATATCGTGTTTGAGGAAAAGTTCGGTACAGCCAGCAGATGATGCAGCCTGTAGGTGGTGCAGTGAGTGCCCCAGTCTCCAAGTGGGAGAATTGTTGGGTAATGTGGAGACCCGGTCCATCACATGTTAATTAGCTTCCTAATTAAGAGGGCTTACCTACCGCTCACCTACTTTCCCACCTACTGCTCATCTACCACATCCTACCTTCCGCTCATCTACCTCCCACCCACCACTCCCCTTGATTCTATAAATAGCCTCTTTTGGCTATTGGATGAAGCTAAGCCAAGTGAAGAGCTAAGCCAAACAAAGCAAGGGCCAAGCCAAGTCCTCTAAGAGAGGAAGAGAGAAAGAGAGGAAGGGAGAGAAGAAAACAGAGATTTTCTTGTAAACGTCGAGGCGCTCGACGGTGTAATTTCTCGAAGAAATAAAATCCTCTGCAGCTCCGTGGACGTAGGCAAATTTGTCGAACAACGTAAATCTGTGTGCCGCTCTGGTGTTTGTTTTTCGGCGTGCAAATTTTCTCATTCCATTATTCGCTTTATTGTCGTCGTTTTTCACAACACTTGGTTGGGTTGAGTTGGATCTGAAGGGTTTTATAAATTGCTAGGAGCTAGGGCAAGGCTACTAGGAATCTTGAGAGAACTTCCTTCAATCATTCTCTTAATCACCCTAACATGACCATTTAAATCATGATTAATTGTGATGTTAATGGTTGGTAGCATGCGTGGAAGCCAAATGAATGGCTCTAGAGATGCCGAGAGCTACTACAACAGTGAGAGATATCTATCTTTGGCTAATTAAGCTAATTTTCTTTATTTTGGTTAAACCATTCTTAAGGATGGTTTCTGCCAACCAATAGTAGTTGGCTCTTGTTTGAGTTGTTTAAGGAACTAGACAACCATTTGGAGCAATGGTATTGGCCATGTTTTGCTTTAAAGATCACTTGAATCAGTTAAATCCAAATTGAGTCCAATCGGGTCAATTGAGCCAATTAATCTAATGTGGTCAAACCTTATGGTTTAATTGGCATGTTCTAGGCTTGGTTGAGTCACCAACATCTTAGGGCATATCTATGATTAAACCAATTTGAAATTTATGTGTAACTTGACTCTAGTGAACCTTTTTGGGTTCAATTATGTTAAATTAGCCCAAGTACATCCAATTGGTCAAAATTCAAGTGCTAATTCATCAAGTCATTTGTTGCTTTCCTAATGAGATTTTTCTAAGGCCTTGGGTAATCAATTTTATTAGTTTAATGGGTTTACTCTTGTAAGGTTAAATAGGTTTACTTTGGCTTGGGTAAAATTCTCTTTGGCTCTACTATGCCACTTCTATCATATTAGGAACTAATGGAATTGTTGATCAAAGGCAATTTCTTCTATTCTAATATTAGGTTTTAACTGACACAACTGGGTTTATTGGATCAAACTAGCGTTCTTTAGCGTTTAGCCTAGTTTTGTGGTCAATTATAGTTAATTTACATATAATTTAATGATTTAAACTCTGTGAGAGATTTTTGGCTAATAGATTATTTAATTTAGTTGAAAAAGTACTTGAATTTTCTAGCATCGGGGAGGTGTTTAGGAATTGATTGAATGCTTATAGCAACAATCGAATCAACTCTGAGTTTTACCTTCTAATTTTTTATTGATCATTTACGTTATGAACAATTAGAACTAAGTTAAGATGAGGTCTACCCTAGGGTTGATTGGGTTCAAATCTATTCGTTTTTAGTTAAAGTGCTCATTCTATACTTTTTACTAAGCTCCTTGGAATCTTACAATTATATTTGATACGTCTCCAAAAAAACATCTTAATCATACACAAATCTCGTTGCATATTGAGATCAAGGGGTCCAAATATTTAAGTACCTATACTCCAATTTAAATGAATTGTCTTGCTAAGATGATCCACTGACATCAAACATAATTCGATCCAAATTCAAGTGAGTCCAGAACGTGCACTTAAAGCATAATGAGAAACTTTGAGATATATTTTGGGGACCAAATGATCTCAATATTTGATAATTTTATAGTTAAATCGATAATCTCAATGAGCCCAAGATCACTTAGGGGCTATTTGGTTTACGGAAAATGAAGTACAATGTAAAAGGTTTGCAGGTTACAATTATTACACTACATGTGAAATAGTTTATAGTTGTTTGGTTCACTGTAACATAAACGTAGGACTTTGTATTTTTTGTTTAATTTGAAGTAGATTGAAAATAACGCAATAGTTTATTTGGGAGGCAAGCGGTAGGCGGCATGCAGGGGACGAGGGGCGGCGAGGGCAAGGAGGCCGGGGCAGGGGCGCGGTAGGTAGGTGTGGGAGGGGCGGGAGGTAGGCGGCGGCCAACCCCCGCTCGGCGGCGGGAGGCGGCGGCGGACGATGGCGACGGGCGACAGTTTGTCGATAACATTTTAAATTGTAATTCAAATTTGGTCAAATTGGTCGAATTCTAAATTCAGCTAAAATGAACTAAGGAGTGAACTTTAAATTCATTGAAACTTTACATTGTACTTGTACTTTTTAATACAAAACACATAATTTTCTCAAATTCTTGTAAATGAAATAATACACCACAAATACTTCAACCAAACAACCCCTTAGTTCTGACATCATTAATACGCTTACATACTCAGAAAATATCATTTGATCAAAGTGATCACTAGAGGTCATCTGATGGAGTGGTCTGGATTTCCACGTAAAAAATTCCGTTAACTTTGTCAATTTTTTTTACCTCTATGTGTGTCAGATTTTCGTATAATATTAAGACGTTAATATATCACTCGACCGCCAAAAATTTACTAGCACTCAATAATCCTAAGATCTGTTTCTAGTCAATTTATAATAAAGGCTATGGTTTGAGTTTTGACAAGCTAGGTTAGAGAAGAACCTATGGATGGTTTAAGGAATGAAAATTTAAATTAATATTGATGTGTAAGAAAAGCTTGAAACATCTCTAGGAACAAGCTAGTGTTCAAGTAAGAGATATGGCTCCATCAGGTTCAAATGAAAGATTTAGAATGACTGACTCGATATCAAATTGAAGAGAAACTTAAACCAAGCCCAAACATTATGCAATATGCAATAGGATCACAACATTCTCCAGTATCTCACTTGATTGACTTATCATTTAGCATTCTCATTCATTCATTCACACGATTAAACATACACATCATCATACTAATTCATTAATGTTACAAATCAGAATGAGATATTATGCATTTACATCATCACACACAAAGGAACAACTAAAATTCCATACAAAACATGCAGTTAATATACTACCAATAATTGGTTAAGATCCTTGACTTGAAGTGCGTACAAAGAGTCTAGCCGATTGGCTGACCAACACCGTGATGGTGATTGACATTAATTAAGACCAACCTCAAAACAAAGCCGCAAAGATCTAGGCAATTTGCCTCTTGACTGTTTGCCCCAAATTTAGCTGATCAACCTAGTTGTGGGATGGCAAGTAAAATTTTGCTTATTGAAATTTTGGGTTGTTACAATAGGTATTATGAATAGAATTTGTTCAAAAGATGCCTATAGCATGTTTAGAATGTTTACTACAGAAACATTGGTAGGACCGAATGACAAGACGTGAATTTTTATGACAAATGACAAAAAGGATTCGTAAAGCTAATGAAGATAATGATTATTATTTTTAATAGTCCGCTTATAATCTTTACGACAACAACAACAACAACAAAGCCTTATTCCCACTAAGTGGGGTCGGCTACATGAATCCTTTTTCTCCATTATGTCCTATTTAGTTTCATATTTTCATTTAATTCTAATTAATTAAGATCATTTTTAATACAATAAGCCCAAGCCTTCCTATATCTATCTCTTCCTTTCTCAACATAAATCTAATCTAAAACATCTACTCTCCTAATCGGATCATCGGATGGTCGACGTTTAATGTGACCAAACCATCTAGGCTACTCTCTCTAATTTTGTTCGTAACTGGAGCTACACCAACCCTATCACAGATATATTCATTTCACATTTTGTCTCTAAATGTAAAGCCACACTCTTCCACCTAATCATTCTCATTGACAACACTTAACTTAGTATTATACTTCTCTTTTAAAGCCCAACATTCAGCACCATAGAGCATTGCAGATCTCATCACCGTCTTGTAAAATTTTCCTTTCAGTTTAAGCGGTACCTTTCTATCACACAGTAGGCCCGAAGCATTCCTCCACTTCAACTAACCAACTTTAATTCTACTAATAACATCTCCATCTATATCACCATCGCTTTGAACAATAGACCCGAGATATCTAAATCATTCACACTTTTTAATAATTTGATCACCCAAAGTTACACTTCTGTCACTAGAGCTACTATTACTAAAATTACATTCCATGTATTTAGTTTTAGTTCTACTAAAACAAAGATCTTTAGACTCCAATGTAGACTTCGATACTTCAAGTTTTTTCTGAGCTTTTTCTCTTGTCTTTGATATCATCAGCAAAAAGCATACACCAAGGTACATCCTCTTGTAAATGTCTAGTAAGTCCATCCATAACTAAAGCAAAAAGATATGGGCTTAAAGCCGATCCCTGATCTAAACCAACAGAAATAGGAAAATATTTGGTCAATCCTCCTTCAGTTAAAACACAAGTAAGAGCTCTAGTATACATATCTTTAATGACTTGAATATAAGTCATATCAACAGCTTTCTTCTCAAGCACTCTCCACAGGATATCTCTTGGAACCTTATTATAAGCCTTTTCTAAATCAATAAAAATCAGATGTAGGCCCTCCTTATTATCTTTATACTTCTCCATCAAACCTCTCAATAAATGTATAGCTTTCATAGTAGACCTGCCCGACATAAATTCAAATTGATTATGAGAAATCTTGGTAATACGTCTTAACCTATGTTCAATTGCCCTCTCTCATAATTTTAAAGTATGACACATCAGTTTAATTCCTCTATAATTTGCATACTCTTGTGCATCCTCTTCATTCTTAAAAATGGGAACCAAAATACTCTTCCTCCACTCCTTAGGCATCTTTTTAGTTTTTAAAATAATATTAAAGGATTTAGTAAGTCAAGAAACTCCCACATCACCTAAATATTTCCACACTTCAATTAGGATATCATTAGTTCCTATAGACTTTCCACCTTTGGTTTTCTTTAAAGCCACCTCAACTTCTTTTTTACTAAAGCAACGGTAAAAATAAAATGTTTTATTATTATTAACGATATTAAGATCACTAAGGTCAATCGTATTTTCAGAAACTTCATTAAAAAGTCTATCAAACTAACTCACCCACCTATATTGAATATTTTTTTCAAAGAAAAATACTTTTTGATTCTCATCTTTAATACACTTTACTTGAATTAAATCTTTACTTTTCTTTTCTCTTTGTTTGATTAGTTTATACATATATTTTTCACCCTCCTTAGTATCTAATCTATTATAAATATCACTAAAAGTAGAATTTTTTAGCGTCAAAGATTGATCTTTTAGATTCCCTACGGACTGTTTTATATTTTTCTCAGTTCTGCGGCTTTTACATTTAAACCAAATTTTATTACATAACTTTTTATATTTTATCTTTTCTTGCACATTATTATTTCACCACAAATTATTTTTATTTATAGAAGCTTTTTCTTTTGATTCTCCAATTACATATTTTGCCACTTGTTTAATAGTACCTGTTACTTTTTCCCACATAACATTTGCTTCTTTATGCATCCCAAATTTTTAAACCTTGAATTTTACTCATAAAAATAATTTTGTTTGTCTTTTGGGTACCCCATCTAATTTTACGATGTTGATTCCTAGTATTCTTTATTTTAGAACTCTTCATCTTAAAATCTAAAACTAATAATCGATGTTAGGTACTTAAATCCTCACTTGGAATGACCTTACAATCCTGACAATCACGACGATATATTCTTCTCATAAGAAAATAATCAATTTGTGTTTTATTAGATTCATTCTTAAAAGTAATAAGATGTTCACCTTTTTTCTTGAATAAAGTATTAGTAATAATCAAATCATACGCTAAAGCAAAATCCAATATAACTCTACCTTCTTCATTAATCGCTCCATAACCGTAACAACCATGAATATTTATGAAATCTTCTACCACTCTACTGACATGTCCATTTAAATCTCCTCCAATAAAAATTCTTTCTTCAAGAGGTATCAAGTGTATTAAGTCTTCTAAGTCATTCTGAAATTTATATTTAGAGTCTATATGTAAACCTACTTGAGGAGCATAAACACTTATAATATTAAAAATCTTAGTATCAATAATAGTCTTAACTGCTATAATTCTATCTTCAACTCTATTAATTTTTACAATATTATCTTTCAAACTCTTATCTACAATTACACCCGCACCATTTCTAGTGGGACTCTTACCATAATACCAAAGTTTAAAACCTAAGTTATCAATCTCTTTAGCTTTTTCTCCAACCCATTTAGTTTCTTGAATACATAAGATATTTATCTTTCTATGAATCATAACATGAACTAATTTCATTAATTTACCATTGAGATTACATATATTCAAAGATCATATCCTAATACTAATATCATAGACTAACTTCTTTACCCGCATCCGTTCGTGACGTAGGAACCCTTGCTTATTTGACACTACACCTGGGCGCTAGTTTAGCGGCCCTTGCACACTTTCCACTGTATTCAGGTCATACAGCGTGTTGCTTTCAGGAGACGCCCGAGCACTTACACAATGATCAAAAGGATTTATGTCATGATTTTTTCGATAAGTTTTACGCTAGCAATCGACTACCTAATGCAACCCTCCACTTTTCACATCCGTAAGTTGATTAAAGTAATATTCAATTATTTGTAACTCTTTGGTTCGGTTATTTGGGTTTATTTACTCTTCTCTTTTAAAGAAATTTTGTTCTAAAGAACCTGTAGAGGAGACTACCTGGCATCAACCTTCTTGAACTTTTCAACAAGAATTCTTGTTGAAACGTAAATTTAATCCTTGTTTGTTTAATTTTTGTGGGCATCCTAGATGCATAACTGATCTTTTTTTTTTTAGTTAATTTTGTTTTAATTTACTTTTTTGTTTTAATTTTTATTTTTTTTTCAATTTAACTTCTCTAAGCCATTGAGGATAGAATGGGCATATTTTTTTCCCCAGGTTTCGTAAAATGGCATGGCCGTGACTAAAGTTTGATAAATCCTAGACTTATCGGTTATGTGCAATGATAGGCAATTGACGGATTCATATATCATTCTTTTTTCCTTATAATTCATGTAATCATGCTGACTATCTATGGATACCTATGGAACTTATAGAATTTTTAAGATGAAAAGGGCAATAATTTTGTGCCATCCACTGTGAAGGAACTATAAAATTCTACCAGATTATCACCCTTCGCATGCCTGGGTGAGAAGGGATCTAATGCTGATTGAATACACTGCGGATGAAAATTGATGATTTATGATTATAAGATTCAAATCTATTTGTTTCAATATAATTGTTAACCTTTGGTTTATCCACATCATCAGTTTCAAGTAAGTTGCGGTTTTGGTTCTGATTTCTTGCTCTTATAACAATTAGGAGAAGACTTGATCTTCTCAGAGACGAGTTAAATTACATTTAGGGCTTCATTTGGCAGAAATATTATATAAGTGAACATCTAAATAATTTTATTTTGGTGAAGTTCTTATTTGAAACCTAATTAATTCTTGCTAAACCTTAGACTACCCATAGCGACCCTGTTGGAGAGACACATTTTGTTTGGTTCTTTATTTTTCTCTTTTCCTCTCTGCAAGAGTTATAATATTTAGTCTTCATCTTCTGTTGATCCATTTTTCCTTTATTTACCTTCTTTTTAATATGGCGGCCTTCTTTTTTGGCAACTCCTTACGTGCATTAAGTATTCATTTTTACATTTAGTTTCTTATTTACAGCTGTTTCACAACAGAAATTTTAGAAGGATTTGATGTTCAGAGAACCAATGGCTTCGCTGACACTGTTAGGAGATACGGATTTTTTTCACTATCAATAAAGCAGTACTACAGTGCACAATTTTCAACTCAGATTGGCGGAGGGCCAGGAGTTTGTCCTATGTTTAATGAATTTATTAAAAGGTGTCAAAACCTTGAGAAGATTACAGTTACTGATGTATTTTCCCTCCAACTGATGCAGGTGATTATCCTTTTTTTCTATGTTAAACAGAAAGCTTATTCCCAGTATGTTCTTTATTGGAAGATGTACTTACATACCACTCAATTCTTATGCATTTACATATCTAACACCTAAACTTCAGTTGTTACATGCATACCACCTTACCTATGCTTGAAAAATAGTATTTTTCATGTGATATGAAAGATTTGGGTGATATAAATGTAAAAAGTAAAATTTAGGTGTTAAATATGTAAATACAAAAGGATTTAGTATATATGTAAATGTCCTTTTTTCTAGTTATTTTTTTTCACGGTGTGGTTTCTTTGGTTTTTGGTCACATTAAACGTCGACCACCTGATGATCCGATTAGGAGAGTAGATGTTTTAAATACAACTTATGTTAAGAAAGGCAGAGGCAGACCTAGGAAAACTTGGGCTTATTGCATAAAAAATGATCTTAATCTATTAGAATTAAACGAAAATTTGACACTAAATAGGACGCAATGGAGAAAAAGGATTCATGTAGCCGACCCCACTTAGTGGGATTAAGGCTTTGTTGTTGTTGTTGTTGTTGTTGTTGTGTGGTTTCTTTGGTAGTCGCTTTGGTTTCAAGTTGATGACTTTCTTTTTCTCACAATCGCATGCTTTATATGGTCATCAGTGAAGACTTTTAATATTTTCTATTTATTTATGGTTTCTTTGATACCAATAATTGCAGGTTCCCCAAGTAACAGAGGAGATTGCTCTAGCTGTTATAGACCTATATCCGACTGTCTTATCCTTAGCTCGTGCATACTCTTTACTTGTGGGTACTCTTCCTAGTTACCTTCGGTCTTGTTTGGTTTTAGGAAGATTTACATAAGTACCACTTAATTCCGATGCATTTACATATCTAACACTAAACTTCAATTTTTACATACATACCACCTTACCTGTGCATGAAAAGGTGTATTTCACTTTCTTAAACTTAAAATAGTGAATTTTTTGATGTGATATGAAAGATTTGGGTGGTATAAATGTTAAAACTAAAATTCAGGTGTTGGATGTGTAATTACATAGGAATTGAGTGGTATGTATGTAAACGCCCTCATTTCTTTGACTTGATGTGTAATCTTATAATCGTAGTATCATAGAGCACGAACGATCGTCTTCCAGAAAACTTTTTATTTCATTGTATATTTATAGAAACATTTCCAATATTTTCTCTTCTTGTTAACAACCCTCATGCTAACTTTGGCTTCTTCTGAAGGAGGGTAATATACGTGCTCAGGAAGAAATGTTGAAGAATCAAAGCAAAGCTATTAGCAGCGCTGCAAGCAAGAGCATCTTCAAGCTGGTTTGGGGTTCTTGATTTGGCACTGGTGCTTGTCATTATCTTTTGTGCGTCTGATTGCTCTGGAATAAATGTTGAAAAATCAGAGAAAAGCTATAAGCAGCGGTGCGTGCGCAACGTCATCTTAAGCTGGTTTTGGGATTCTTGATGCTTTCAATCGGACAGAGGTGCTTGCCATTATCTGAATGCTGGTATGAAGATAGAACAGGTAAGTATAATTTGAATTCTAAGCTAATATTCTTATAAGGTAAGCATGCCACAAAGAGTCAGTGTAGCTGTCATTCTGATTACTCTTATGTAGACTATATAAAAAGAACAACTTTCATGATTTTCATTCACGTAAAAGGTGATTTTTGATTTTATTGAAGGGTTCTCTTGATACAAAAAAAAAAAAGAAAGAAGAAAGAAAGAATTCTCTTTGTTGCTATGCTGAGAAATGCTTCTTTCATGCACTAAGACATATTTTAATAACCCCAAAGTTTATGGAATGGGATCCTCTTCATTTAAATGATAATTATGGGTTACATTATTAATTCCAATCCTGTAGTTTATTTCGGATGGTTGGGATTGCTTTTTTAATACCATGGTGGCATTTCTTGTAAGTGACGAGCTACAATTTATACTTGTCGCGGTGAATGGTATGGGTAGACGGTGAATGGTATGAGCTACAATTTGACTTGGAGCACACTGAAACTCTTGTGAGAGACTGATCCATGAATTTTGAAGCCCAAATAAGCTGGAAAGGTTAGGGATAAGAATGATGGATAAACTATTATTGGTGAGGAAATACACAATTGTTGAGGTTAATAAGGCTATTTCTATTAAGTTATTGATGGAAAAACCATGAATGTGATTAGTGCTTATGCTCCTCAAGTTTAATTAAAGATAATTAAAATATCAATTTTATTAAGAGATGGGTTATCTGTTTACAATTTGCACTCGATGAATGAATGATAATTATTAGAGTTAGTTTCAATTGTCATATATGTTATAATAAGCTGAGCTTTTAAAGGATTCCCGCTGTTTATTTAATTTGAAATAAAAATATAATTAACGATGTATATTTGATTTCACAATAGCTTTTGATCTTGTAATAGTGAACATAATTTATGAAACAAGAACAATTGGTTTAAGATGCATTTTGGAAAATTGAAAATCTTATATTGAGAAATTGTTGATAAAGATTTTTAAGTAATAAATTAGTTTGAAATGTCATAATAAATAATATTATAAAGTACTTATAGATTGATCCAGAAAAATAGAGTATATAAATGAAGATAAGGCTTTAGGTGCAGGTAAGTTATTTATTTGAGATTTGGGAAGCTTTATGTGAGATTATAGTAATTTAGCTAATAAATCTTTTCAATAGAATTTTAAAGAGTAAGAATTTCTAAAAAGATTTTGATGTTCAAGATTGTGCTAATTGTTGAGTCATAAAAAAAATTGTTCTATAGTGAGGTTATGGGAATGCACAATATAACTTAGGCTTGAAAATTTCATTTAATTTTCTAGAAAAATTTTTATTTTCATGGCATGAAGATAGGATTTTTATGTTAAGATAAAATATTTATATGTATGAAGAACCAAAAATTGATTTTCATATGAATTTTATTGATTTTGAGATGTTAAATGACCGAATATCATAATAATTGATTTGATATGCTTGCTTATAGGAGGAAATGCTATCAGTTACATGTTCAAAGTTATTAAAAATATGCACAATGGAGCATTAGTTGATATTAGAATTTGTAGTTACATCATTTTTAATTATCATTGATTTATATCAATAATTATCAATGAGTTTATATCTTTTTGTATCGGAAATGAATATACTTATTGAGTACATTCAAAATAGGTATTATTCTATTAACTGATTCCATAATTTATTCTTTATAATATGATTAATTAGTTTGATATCCACACAAGTAAACTTTTAGAGCGATGGCAGAAAGTTACAAAGAGATTGGTCTTAAATTAATACAACGAATATAGAGTATAAATATTTAATTTTAGTGGATTGTATGTTATTAATTATCACTTTATATTACTAAAGTGATACCTGGATATAATAGCTTTACGTATTTTGGATCTATTATGTATCCTTGTTGAATGATTGAAATAAAGAAATGTTTTAAGAGTTTTGTGTGAAGAGAGATATATTAGAGGATTAAATGTTGCCATGTTGGTCAAAATGATTTTAGAAGATAATGCTTAGCTGCCTGGACAATACTCAACATGAGCAAATGTTAAATATGAATCCATACTGATCCGAAATAGTTGGGATAAGGCTAATGGTTATAATGATGAATTCCACTCATTCAAAGTGGATCTTATTGGAATTAGATAACCTTTACCTTCAATCACCATGGCAATTGAAGAGCATTCAAATCCAAAGTGGATATCATGAGAAGATTGATGTAGTCCATTATTTCATCGTATATCACTTGAATAGTTACAATACCACATAAGCAACCTCATTTTGCTGGTCTGAGAAGCATTGCTCTATTAAATTCAATCATATTATCTAACTGACAAGAAGCAATCCATTATGAATCTATATTGAACATGCAATAGTTCTTTTGGTTTGAATCTGCAAGAAAAATTTTAAAACTCGAAGCGCGCTAAACTTTTCGATATGAAATCGGCTCAACATGACACTATTTCCCATTCTTGCACAAATATAATTTGACTCGATTTGAAATCTGACTTGATATTATTATATATATGATTGTAATGATATGATATAACATATACTTAATTTCAATTTAATATTGAGTAGGTGTAGAACTGAAAATTTTTTATTTTGGCTCGAGTCAAACTTACTGTTACTGATATGAGCCCTATCTCATTCAGAGGTGAATTGTTTTTTCATCATTGTCAGGAGCTAGTTATTATTATAAATTTGGCTGTATTATTTTGTATAATTTGAGATTAAGAATAAGGTTATGATTACCATGTGAGTGTACACAGTGACCTTTAAATGAGAGATCAATTTGTTTCAATCCAATAATTTCTGCTATTTTGCAACAATATTATTACTAGAAAGCTGCAGGCGTACAAATTGTAGTGAACTTAAAGCAAAGCAGCAGTTGATCCAGCTAATTTTCTTCAGCTGCTTTGAATAGCTCCCTCCATTTTTCCGTGTCATTTCCAGGCCCTTCTCCCTGCATTTTTTATTACTGAAATAATTTAGCAACCATTAATATACTTATCATTAACTTTTTACCAATTATTTAACCCTAAAATAAATGCAAGAATATATATATATATATATATATATATATATATATATATATATATATAATCCAATCAATTTTGAGCCTTGTCCTCGGCCTGTTGATAGAGCATCTATTAGTCAGTGTAAATCCTCTCAAGTCGGTGGTTCGAATCCCTCCAGAGTAGTTGTCCGCTATATGGAAAGTGATACTTGAATTGGTTGGCTCACGGGGTTGAATTTCAAACCTAGCAGTATTGCAAGCCTAAGTGATTGGTTGACTGTTCCAACCATCAACCAATCTTTTAGGGAAAAAAAAAAATTCATCCATTCAATTTTCAGCATTTCATTTGTAATGATATGGGTCATTTCTACGGCTTCTCAAATGACAGGAATAAACATTAGTACCTTCTGATTATTGATAGCGTTATTACTTTAGCAGCTATATAGAAACATGAATAAATTAGTTTATTGGGATTTCTGTGATAATACATTGGTACCTCGACTGAATTAATCTCATATATTTGTCCCAGAGTGAACTCTATGTCCATTGCCTGTATGCATGCTTCTGCCACTATAATTCTGCTAACCTCACCAACAAGTTTATCTCCTGAAAAAAGAAATGATAAATAATATTAAGTTTACATATAAAAAATAAATTTTAAATTAAAGATGGTATATGGGAAATGATAACTATGTGAGCTTTATGTCACGGACAAAAAGTCCCACATCGGCTAGGTGTAGTGGTTGAAGAGCAGCATTTAAGTTCTGGGCTGCCCATCTCTCTTAAGAGCTCTTTTGGGAGCGTGACAAGTGGTATCAGAGCAGGGTAGTGCCTGCCAGGTGTGTGGACTCTCCATAATTCAGTGGGACCCTCGAAGGAGCTGATTCGTGATGAGGGCGTCACGTGATTGGGTGGAGGAGAATGTTACGAACAAAAAATCCCATATCGGCTATGTGTTGGGCGGAAGAGCAGTATTTAAGTCTTGGGTTGCCCACATCTTTTAAGAGTTTTTTTGGGGTGTGACATGTAGTTCGGTTCTATCAACATAAAAGTTTGAATAATTAAATTATTTAGTGTTAAAAATTAGAAATATTGCCAGCATGTTTCTAGTCAATTATTAGATAAAATAAAATTATATTAATGGTAAAATCATGTAAAATACATTAAAAAAAGAGTATAATATTATTAAAATTGAGAATGAAATAAATAAATCACCTTATAGCGTAAGTACCTTTTCCAATAACAACAGCACGACGTTTTCCTGCCGTTGCCTGAAGCAGTGTATTAAGGTCATATGAAGTGTATGGCCCATCAGTCAGCCTTCCAGCTCTGTAACAAACAAATAAAATTATTATTCAGCAAATTTAATAGACCCAATTTATTATATTCATATATAACATGAAATATAGGCATTTACATACCACACAAGTTTAAATATTTACACACATCACTCAAAATCTCAATATCACAAAGAATATTATTATCACTTATTTTTAAAAATACTTTTTATTCATATATTTATCACATCAAAGTTTAAAAAATAGTAAAAATATGAAATATTAGATATTGTTAGATAAGTAAATATAAAAGAATTGTGTGATATATATGTAAATTTCCCCGTGAAATGTGCCAAAAAAAAAAAAAGCTGAAAACCTAATAATGGTGAAGGGAAGGCCGGAGTCGCGAATGAAATCCTCCCCCATCTTCTTGAACTTTAGAACGCCAAATAAATTCATGATACTGTAAAAAAATAGAAGGGAAAGGATAATCACATTCATAACACTCAAAATATTGCTATTTACAAAATGACATCTCAATTTTTTTTTTCTCAAATTCATATATTTTTGTCGGTTGCTTTTTTTAATGTGTATAATTTTGATTTTTAAAGATAGTATTTTAATTTTTGAAATATGAGACTGAACATATCTCATATATCTAATTGTTTAGATAATTGAACACAACACCACAACTGATACGTCATCTCGAAAGATAAGTGTATCACTTGATAGTAAGCTCAACTGATAAAATCATAAAGAATATGATAAAATTGACATATATGAATTGATATTTATGAATTTTCAAATTTGAATAATGAACGATTTGAAAAAAATGATGCTTGAGAATGTTTGTTCTATAATTAGTAATGCTTCGGTTTCATTTTATGTAAATACCCTAAAAAGTGTCATGAGAAATGATAAAACTGATATTCAAATCATCATCAGCATCACACACACACACACACACACACATGCGAGCCTTGGCTCATTGGTAGCGGCTTTTGGCGTAAGATCCTCAGGTCGGGGGTTCGAATCTCACTCATTTTGGCAGGATTTGAATAACACAGGACTAGAAGAGAGGTATGCCCCTCAGTTAGTTCAACCTAGAGGGGTTGATCGGCAATCACCGACTGTCAATCAATCTTAATATATATATATATATATATATATATATATATATATATATATATATATATATATATATATATTGCTTTATTTGGATCGGATAAAACGTCTATTTAATGTATGGGATTAAAACAGAAATATAATTATAAATATAAAGTTTCTCATGCATTTAGTTTATCAGGAGCATAATTACCTCCATGGCAGTTCATGGAATTTTGTGACACCTACAGATGAGACGAGAACAACTCTCTTTAATGTTGGAGGCAAGGCTGATGCTAGATTCCGCACCCCATCCCGATCTTCAAAAATCAAATTAGTTCCATATATTCAGTTCAAAATTATTAATTTCTATAGCTTTAACACATTAATGATATATATATATATATATGATAATATATGCTTACCTACTCTTTCAGGTGTGTTTTCTCCCTTCCAACGCCTTGAAGGAAATGCTGTAGTACCCGTGCAGCAAATTACATGAGTGACGCCCTACGAAATAAGTCCTATAGTTTGATTCCATAAATAGGTTAAAAACCAGATGTTGCAATATTAATAAATATATAGACATTTACATACATACCAACCAATTTTTATGTATTACGCATCTTGTGTGTTGTTGCGTCGTCAACTAAATTTATCATTCGACACATATCCTGAAGCATTTGACAGAACATGAGGCATTTTCTTAGTAAGAAACACCCTGATTCAAATTAAAAATCACTTTTGGAGGCTTCAGTTGGTTATCTGACGTGCCTATAGTCGAATTGAATGTCTCAACGAGAGGAATCCAACGAGCCCAAAATCACACGATTCTAAAGTCATTAAAAGCCATCATATCATCAAAAATTCTCCTATGATCAAACGGAATCAATGAGTCATTCGATCCGGTGGTTATTCGTCAAAGATAAAAAATTCCCCTCCTCCAGGGCTTATAATAGACCCCTCTCTTCACTTAAGCGAGGGATAGGGAAGAAGAGAATGAGCCTAATTCCAGTGCAGTTCTAGACTGAAGACCTAGCAATTACTTTCGGCCTCCGTAGCTGTCGTTCATCGTCGATCACTACCCACCGACCACCATCCACCGTCAACCACCTCCGCCACCCCCTTCTTGCCACTGTTGGTGGACTTTGTTGGGTAACAAAGTACTCTGTTGAGTAATGAAGTATATTGTTGAGTAAAGTATCATACTGAGTAACAAAGCATCATGTTGAGTAACGAATGACTCTATTAAGTAACAAAATGTCCTGTTGAATAACGAGGTATCCTGTGGTGGAAAGAAGTATCATATTAAAGGACTCTGTTGAGTGACAAAATATCCTATTGAGTAACAAAGTATCCTATGAAGGAACACAATAGCTTGTAAAGGAACAAAGTATCCAGTGGAGTAACGAAATACTTTGTCAAAGTACTCTATTCAGTAATAAAGAACTTTGTTGAATAACGAAGAACTTGGTTGAATCACGACGTACCTCGAAGACGATGTATTAAAGCTCTGACGATAACTTCCAGCGGCAATTGCTCTTGAGCTTTGTATTAAAAATACTTCGACTATTTTTGTATATTATAGACGAATAAACATTGTACTTGGTGTAACATTATAACTATTTCCAAGTCGTGGAATAAGGGTCATAGTAGATCATTTTGACTAGGCGAGGCCATGTGATTTTTTCTCTTTTCTAGTGTTCCGCATAAAAAGCCAT
Source organism: Papilionanthe hookeriana x Papilionanthe teres (assembly GCA_022702705.1). Classification (NCBI taxonomy): domain Eukaryota; kingdom Viridiplantae; phylum Streptophyta; class Magnoliopsida; order Asparagales; family Orchidaceae; genus Papilionanthe; species Papilionanthe hookeriana x Papilionanthe teres. The sequence continues at coordinate 43,227,073 of CM040426.1, read as the reverse complement.
AGTGTCTTCTTCTATTATTTCTAATTATTTATGTGTGTGTTAGATTTTCATAAAATACTGAGACGTTAAATTGTTAATCTGCCGTCAGGAATTTTTTGTCATGCAACAATTTGACACTGTATGTAGGAAACATAGTTGAATTAATAAAAGTTTGCACTTCATCAATAGCCAACAAATGTATGACACGCGCTTTGCGCTCTAACTCCCATCAAGCTGAGGTTTCAACTGAGAGCCTAGGATAAGTCCAAAAACCTAGTAGATTTTTTTTCAACCTCTTCCATAATAAGTTATGGTTGTCGAGCAGATACTTCGACAAACAACCTAGGATAGGTTGTGCATCCCTAATTAGGAAATTTTTCTTCTTCAGTAGTTCAACCTAGCACGGGTTAACTTTGTTTGAGTAACTCCGAAATTATTAGTAACTCTCAACTTGCTTTGCAATCTGATATTGTACCGTTACATTAAGGATAAAAAGACATTCAAAGGATGCAATATGAAACAGATGTATTATCAAAAAGTGTAGAAATCTACTAGTCCAAAGACATGCAAATAAATACACTATCATAATATGTACAAACTACATCAAACATATTAAAAGCTGCAAGAACAAACAAGTTGACAAACACAAACTAATAGTAAAGTACATCATCCTCGTCGTCGTTTGAGATGAGCTCCTGCAAGTCACTCTCCAGTTCTTCACATTCTGAATGGGAAGATGGGGCCTTAGAGGTCTGGCTGGGAGTTAGTCCCTTTATGTCGGCTCCGGTTTAACGGTGGAAAGCCCCACATAAATCCCTCCTTAATGCACTTCTTATGCAACGCAGCTTCTTCACCTCAACATTGTATGTGGCCATGAGCCTTCTTAGCATAATCCTGAATAATGCTCATAAACTCAATCAAGCTCTTGAAGTACTACATTGCTCTCAACCCAACACCAGCAATATCAGTCTCCTTCTCGGACCTCAATTTCTTATTTTCTTGGTACTCTGACTAAGGTTGGTCTAAGCTTCCACCAACTCCTCTTGAGTACTCTCTAAATCACGAAGCTGCGACGGGAGAGAAATTGACATCATGGACAACTCTTTCCCACACTATGTCAACCGAGGCTCTAAGACCGCAACTTCTTCAATTTTGGAATCATATCTCCGCTTATTCCCGCCTTGGAGAAATTTGATCTTGACGATTTCAAAGTTCTACTTTATCAAGAAAAGATTGAACTACGCTTTATGTTCCATATTTGTCACCATCTGAAATAAACTTCATGTTAGAGAGATGAAAAAAATACAATACAAAGAAATTTGACGCATGAAAAGAAGGTACAAATTCCGCAGCTTGTTGATATCCAACGCATGAATGATTAAGCACAGTCCCCAAAATATAGATCTTCAAAGAACTAGTCGGCGGGTTTCTCCCTCCTTCACTTATGTTACTTAGCTTTGGAAGAAGGATCCCATAGTCAATGCCCGGAAAGGCCACTTCGGAGGTGCAACAGGAGCCGTCTCAAGGCACTGCTTGAATTTCTTTAATATCATCGCAAAAATTGCCTATGATGGATATGTATGCTTGTTTTAAATAAAAATTCCTTGCTCACAAAATTGTTGATATATTGTACCTCAAATTGAAGATCTCTGAGGTTCTATAATCCATGCATTTGTTTTATCTCATCTACTGCGATCTGGAGAGAAGTAGGTACCTGTTATAATTTCCCCTGACACTTGCGAAGTCCCTAGTCATTTTTTGCAAAGAAATATCCAACGAACCAATACCATATTGGATCATTTGTACGAGATCTAATAGCTTGCTCTTGAAGGATATACATCCATGTCCGTCAATAGCAAACCCACCAAGCCTGGCTAAGATCTCCAGCATCATCTTGGCCCCCCGTTTCTTGAAATAGAGACCAACCTGATAACAATCTCTAGTGCCAGGCATGCGAACTGCGCAACACTAAACCCAATAGCTTTCAAAATCTCCATCAACTCGGACATCGGTGGAAATCACAGGTCTATTCGCAAAGTTGCCTTGTAAATTACTAAAGGAGGGGATTATACTCCACAATCTAAGCTAGTAACTCACCACCATGTCGTTTTGAAACTGAAACGTCTTCTGAAACATTATTAGATCATTCTCTATAAGTGTCAAAATTTGATTATCATGATTCTACTACTTCCTTTGATTTTTAGGGAGACGAGATTCCCTGGAAATCGACAGCTCAAAGTGCAAACCAAGTAGCGCAACAACAATGCAGAAAGGACTTTAGTGATTATGCTACACTAGCTTATATGGACGCCCAACAACAATCCAAAAGACTCCATGGGTTGTACAATGCCAGCGCAGAAGGCACAACAATAGGCCAAGAGGCTCAAGGCACTTCAGCGAGAAAGTGTGCTTTTTCTCATCAATGTCAGACCAATTTATAATCCCAAAACTTAATTTTTTGACACCAAAACTCAAAAATCCGCCCAAAATTGGTCTAGCTGGTTGCCAATCCTGCGCGATCCATTCGCTAGCCTGTGCAAAATCCTGCACAATACACTATTGTGTGCGATCTCACGCGCTAAGGATCACATGATCAGCATACTGCGTACATGCAGCGCGATCTATGAAACAAATTGCTGACCCGGCCAACACTACTCCTTTTGATCCATCCTGCGATGCCCGCCCAACCTGACCTGACCCATGCTGCGTTGTCCGATCCATCCTGCGATGCTGAGCTGACCCGACTAGGCCAAGTCTCTCAAGCAACTTCCCACGATGTGTGGCCCGGCCCAACTCGACAGCTTGCGTAATCGCATCCGAGTTGCCATCCCATCTAGCCAACCTGTAAACCCGCTGTGACACGCCAACCCACACAAGGCTCGCTGACCCGTGACCAGTGTCACACCCCTAACCCGCTATGACCAGTGCCACGTCCTAACCTGCGGTGACCCGCACCAAACTCTCTAATGCGTTCCACAACTGCTGCCGCTGCCTACAAGCCACTATCACCGTACATCGCTAGCCAACTCCAAAATTTTTGAATTTTTTGAATTTTTTTTTAATTTCCTACTCTATTCTCATTATTTTGATTATTTTTAGACAATATGAACTAAAACCCAAAAATAAGGGGAGCAACTGTTAAATCATCAATTAAATTTATCATTTGACGCGAATCTCAATGCATTTGACACAAATCTCAAGACATTTTTGAATAAGAAAGGCTCTGTTCAAATTAAAATTCACCTAGAGCACCGTTTTCAGTAAACATATAATCAAACAGACTAACTCGACAAGACGAACCTAATGATACCAAAATTGATCAAATCTGAGTTAGATAAAGCTCAGATCAAACTATTAAATGACTTTTAAAACTTTTGGTTGGTTAATTGGGGGATCAAATAAAGTATATATATGATGTGCTTGTAGTTAAATCAAGCGCCTCGATGAGATGAGTCCAACGAGCACAAAATCACTTAATTTTGAGATCATTAAGGCCATTAGATTATCATACAATCTCTCATGATTAAGGGGAGTCAACATGGGTCATTTGATTGGGTGGTTATAATGGTTATCTACTAAAGGATAAATAGACCCTTTCTTTACTTGAGGGAGGAAAGGAGAAGAGAAAGAGCTTAATTCCAATGTGGTTTTGGACTGAAGACCTCAAGATAATTTCTGGTCTTTGTAGTCATTGACCACACCCCTAACCCGCTATGACCAGTGCCACATCCTAACCTGCGGTGACCCGCACCAAACTCTCTTATGCGTTCAACAACTGCTGCCGCTGCCTACAAGCCACTATCACCGTACATCGCTAGCCAACTCCAAAATTTTTGAATTTTTTGAATTTTTTTTGAATTTCCTACTCTATTCTCATTATTTTGATTATTTTTGGACAATATGAACTAAAACCCAAAAATAAGGGGAGCAACTGTTAAGTCATCAATTAAATTTATCATTTGACACAAATCTCAATGCATTTGACACAGATCTCAAGACATTTTTGAGTAAGAAAGGCTCTGATTCAAATTAAAATTCACCTAGAGCACCGTTTTCAGTAAACATATAGTCAAACAGACTAACTCGACAAGACGAACCTAATGATACCAAAATTGATCAAATCTGAGTCAGATCAAGCTCAGATCAAACTATTAAATGACTTTTAAAACTTTTGGTTGGTTAATTGGGGATCAAATAAAGTATAAATATGACGTGCTTGTAGTTGAATCAAGCGCCTCGATGAGATGAGTCCAACGAGCACAAGATCACTTAATTTTGAGGTCATTAAGGCCATTAGATCATCATAAAATCTCTTATGATTAAGGGGAGTCAACATGGGTCATTTGATTGGGTGGTTATAATGGTTATCTACTAAAGGACAAAAATGCCCCTTCTATAGTGCCTATAAAAAGACCCTTTCTTTACTTGAGGGAGGAAAGAAGAAGAAGAAAGAGCTTAATTCCAATGTGGTTTTGGACTGAAGACCTCAAGATAATTTCTGGTCTTTGTAGTCATTGACCACACCCCTAACCCGCTATGACCAGTGCCACGTCCTAACCTGCGGTGACCCGCACCAAACTCTCTTATGCGTTCCACAACTGCTGCCGCTGCCTACAAGCCACTATCACCGTACATCGCTAGCCAACTCCAAAATTTTTGAATTTGTTTTGAATTTCCTACTCTATTCTCATTATTTTGATTATTTTTAGACAATATGAACTAAAACCCAAAAATAAGGGGAGCAACTGTTAAGTCGTCAATTAAATTTATCATTTGACGCGAATCTCAATGCATTTGACACAGATCTCAAGACATTTTTGAGTAAGAAAGGCTCTGATTCAAATTAAAATTCACCTAGAGCACCGTTTTCAGTAAACATATAGCCAAACAGACTAACTCGACAAGATGAACCTAATGATACCAAAATTGATCAAATCTGAGTCAGATCAAGCTCAGATCAAACTATTAAATGACTTTTAAAACTTTTGGTTGGTTAATTGGGGGATCAAATAAAGTATAAATATGACGTGCTTGTAGTTTTATCAAGGGCCTCGAAGAGATGAGTCAAACGAGCACAAGATCACTTAATTTTGAGGTCATTAAGGCCATTAGATCATCATAAAATCTCTTATGATTAAGGGGAGTCAACATGGGTCATTTGATTGGGTGGTTATAATGGTTATCTACTAAAGGACAAAAATGCCACTTCTATAGTGCCTATAAAAAGACCCTTTCTTTACTTGAGGGAGGAAAGAAGAAGAAGAGAAAGAGCTTAATTCCAATGTGGTTTTGGACTGAAGACCTCAAGATAATTTCTGGTCTTTGTAGTCATTGACCACACCCCTAACCCGCTATGACCAGTGCCACGTCCTAACCTGCGGTGACCCGCACCAAACTCTCTTATGCGTTCCACAACTGCTGCCGCTGCCTACAAGCCACTATCACCGTACATCGCTAGCCAACTCCAAAATTTTTGAATTTTTTGAATTTTTTTTGAATTTCCTACTCTATTCTCATTATTTTGATTATTTTTAGACAATATGAACTAAAACCCAAAAATAAGGGAGCAATCGGTTAAGTCATCAATTAAATTTATCATTTGACGCGAATCTCAATGCATTTGACACAGATCTCAAGACATTTTTGAGTAAGAAAGGCTCTGATTCAAATTAAAATTCACCTAGAGCACCGTTTTCAGTAAACATATAGTCAAACAGACTAACTCGACAAGATGAACCTAATGATACCAAAATTGATCAAATCTGAGTCAGATCAAGCTCAGATCAAACTATTAAATGACTTTTAAAACTTTTGGTTGGTTAATTGGGGGATCAAATAAAGTATAAATATGACGTGCTTGTAGTTTTATCAAGGGCCTCGAAGAGATGAGTCAAACGAGCACGAGATCAGCTTAATTTTGAGGTCATTAAGGCCATTAGATCATCATAAAATCTCTTATGATTAAGGGGAGCCAACATGGGTCATTTGATTGGGTGGTTATAATGGTTATCTACTAAAGGACAAAAATGCCACTTCTATAGTGCGTATAAATAGACCCTTTCTTTACTTGAGGGAGGAAAGGAGAAGAAGAGAAAGAGCTTAATTCCAATGTGGTTTTGGACTGAAGACCTGAAGATAATTTCGGTCTTTGTAGTCATCGATCAAGCGCCCCCCCCCCCCCCCCCCCCCCCTTCTCTACTTGTAGACTTTGGGTAAGGTACATTGTTGAGTAACAAAGAATTCCAAATATTACACAATGACATATCTTGAATATGGTGTATTAAAGATCCAATTATAACTATCAGTGACAACTTCTCTCGAATAATGTATTTAAAATATAACATATCATTTTGTACAATATGGACAAACAAGCATTATACTTGGTGTAATAGTAGAACTCTTTCTCAGTTGTGAGATAAGGGTCCATCTCTATACTTGAAAATTTATAGTTAATCATTTTGACTAGGCTAAGCCATGTGATTTTTTCCTTTTTCAGGATTTCAAAGTAAAAAGTCATGATGTCTTCTTCTGTTACTTTCTCATTATTTGTGTGTAGCAGCATTCCTATACTTTACTTTTTATATTTATTCCACCCAAATCTTCTAAATCATTTAAAAAAAATCACTATTTAACTTTTAACATGTGAAATATACATTTTCATGCATAGGTAAGATGACGTGTAAAAATTAGAATATTGAATATATATATATATATATATATATATATATATATATATATATATATATATATATATATATATATATATATATATATAAGTACATATATGTATATGTAGATGTATGTATATATATGCAGTAAGAATGTTAGGGACATACCTCGAAAATGGTTGAATCTAAATCATCAGGATTCCTTGTATCACCTTTCCATATCTATAAAAAATTTCCAAAATATATGGACATTCAAATAACATTTATGATTGTAAAATACATAATTCAATCTTCAATAATAATTATTTAAGCATTCTCTCATTCATAAATTTCTTCCTAATAAATCAATATTAAAATAAGTAGCCAAAAAAAGAGGATAAGAACAGTTGAAATTTTTAATGCAAATTAAAATCCCTCTATTTTTGCTTATTATTTTTCCTCCGCCCAAACAATCAAACAGATCGAAAACAGAAACAACCAAAATCATTGTAATTTTGCGCACACAACTTTATTGTCACTCAAAGATAGAGTACCCATTTTTTTAATGCAAAATATCAATAATAAATAAAAAAATATAAATACATGAAAGCATGTGATAAATATATAAATCCCTCATAAAAAGGATAGCAATATGTATTACATATAATACGAACCTTTAAAGAATTCTCGTCTTGCACACCAAATAAAGATTTTGCTTTTGCAGGTTCCCTTAACAGTAGTCGTGATTTGATATTGCGCTTTAGCAATGATGCCACTATAAGCTGCCCTGTAATAATAATAAAAAAAAGGATTATTTACTAATGAGATATCAATGAAAAGAAAATATTTATTTGAGCCAATAAGTGAAACGAATGGTTGAATGTTGGCCATTATTATATCAATAACCATTCTATGTTATATTAAACTAAATTTTCTTAAGCCAAGAATTGATGAAATTAATGTAATAACATATTACCTGTTTGTTTATATACAAATAGTGTAATCTAACTGTGATAGTATTGTGTCATTTTTCATCATTAAACTAAGGGTCTGTCTGGGATAGCATTCTGTTTAGTTAGTGTTTCAAATCATCACCACAATTCTGTTTGAGGAACTGTTTTCTTGAAATTTTGCAATGGGAAGCTGTTTTTTCAACCTTAACTGTTAAAGTATAGTAGCTGTAAGAAAAGCGTTGTCTGTTTTTTGAAAGAAAAAAAAAATTTATAATTCTCACCACAGTTGTCAAATAAGTTATTTTCTCCACCAATAGTGTTACACCTACCTTTTTAAAGAGTAGCAAACAACCCAAACAGACCCTAAAGGTATTATGAAAATGATTAATTAGATACAATTTAAGGGATCGTGAAACATTTGATTCATATATGTCTGAAACAAATAATATTTAATTGCATAAAATCAAGTCTGGGAAGCATGATTTGGTGCAAAATATATGATATTTTGAATTAGTTATCATGATATCCATGTCCAATATCATGAATCATTTTTCACATTTAAAAAAGTTACATACTAGGATAGTGATTGTTGTTTATGCCTTTCTATTTCTAAATATATCACACTATAAAAAATATAAAGACCAAGGATTAAAAGGTAAATAATTTTTATTTTGAAAATCAAAAGACTCAGGGGATAATTTTTGTGATTGTTTTATCAAAGTAATAAAATCCTGTGAGTTTCTTTGTCTTTTTCATCTTTTTCTTCTCCAATCTTCTCTCTATCTTCTATTCTGTGAAACTATGATAATTTCCTAAATTGACATAATAAATTAAAAGTACAAATTATAGGTGGTGAGCAACCCTATCTCTAGCTGCAAGGGCTAATGACTATGTTAGTGGTCAACATTTAAATTGCGAGCTTATAAGTTAATGGATGATGGGGATTGATGTTGGTAAATAATGGCTGTTAGCTAGACAATGGATGTCAATGGACATTGAGACTAGTCGAAGATGGGCATTAAATGATGAGAGACAATGGGCATAAAGAGATGAAGAGCATCAATGTTGGTTTAAAATGAAAGATGTTTAATATCAACTTTTGACATTAATCGAGGTTCTATGGAGAGATAGAGGATGCTTTGTCTGTGAACCGGAGGTTGTTACAATTAGTTGATGAGGAGGCATAGAAATTAATTTCAGATAGCTCTTTAAGAGATGGAAATAATTGAAGATATTTGTTATAAGAAATAAGGAAGTTTATACTAGAGTATATCCTTATAAAAGGAGATGAATAAAAACTAAACACTTGAAGGGCAATAATATGCAAATGTATGAGAGAAAATATAAGCTATAACGAGATTTATATTATATTTCCTTTAAAAACATGAATATGCTTTCATTTTTATTTTGTTTGGATGTGTGTGTGTGTGTATTCATACTTATCATGTTTTATCTGATTTGAATAATAAAGGATTTCTTCAAGTTATCTTTTTTCTCTTACCTAATGCTTACTTCAACGGGCATTGAGTTTTAAAGCAGTCAAGCCTTGCCTTCGGTGTACACTAGAAAGGTTGTGTCCTGGCCTTAAAAAAATTTAATAAAAAAGAGTTGGTTATGGGCACGAGGCTCTTAAGCTTCGATTTTTTTGTGTGATTTGGTAATTGGCCATGGTTGTTAGCACCACAAATTGAAAGGTGGTGAGCACCCCTATTCTAGTTGCAAAGGCTAATGAATATGTTAGTAGTCAACATTTAAATTGCAACCCTATAAGCTAGTGGATGATGAAGATCAGAGTTGGTAAATAATGGTGGTTAGGTGGACAATGGATGTCGATAGACATTGACATTAGTCGAAGATGGGCATTAAATGACGAGAGACAATGGGCATCAAGAGATGAAGAGCATCAACGTTGGTTTAAAAACAGTCAAGTGTTGCATTAATCGAGGCTCTATGGAGAGATAGAAGAAGCTTTGTTTGTGAACCAGAGATTGTTGTATCCCTCCTCTGAGCCCTAATCTATGTGCCTAACTTAGCTAGGGTTGGCCTAGATGGTTGATCGACGGGTGATGGTAGTGTTTCGGTGGTATCCACCTACAATGAATTGCTGGTGGATGATAGTGGTCTAGTGTTGTCCGTCAGCAAATAAATTTCCAATCAATAAACAAAATGTCCCTCAAATCTCCTTATGCCAAAAGTGCAACAAAACTAACAAAATAGAAATTTGATGGCCAACTTGTCTTGAACAATCATGATGGGATGTATGATATGATCTTATCATTATAAAAAAATGTAGACAATAATGATGATCTTAGTATGTATTTGTTAGCATTGATGAGAGAAATCAAATGCAAATGAAGTTCTAAACAGGATACTAAGGGGCAGTCTGGTGTCATTTTGGATAAGATGAAGAGGCGGATTTGATAAATTCGGATTCACGGATTTTAGCCGTAAATCCTAAATCCCACGAATCGGTGGATTAATGGGATTTACAGCAAAAACAACTGGGATCGTGGTGGACTAATGCAGAATTCCGCAAACAGTTTTGATGGATTCGCAGGATTAAGAGGATTTCGTTGCCAGGCGGTTTCTCGTCCAGGATTTACTAAATCATAATAACTTAAAATACATCTATTACCAGAGAGCTCCTAAACTATTTTTTGTGTTGAAATGTTCTTCCCAAGTGCAGCTAAATGCCAAAGATGGCTCTTCATTTCATGGCTTTTAGAGGTCGCAATGGCTTTGAGAAGTTAATCTTTGAATTTTTCCATGTAATAGAAAGCAACTTATCTCCACCAGCAAACAAAGCGTAGAATTTCCTATCCAATCCAAGCTTAGCAAAATAATAATCTAAGAAACAGTTCTGCAATTCTGACAATTAAATATTCTTATCGTAACAAATCTGCTCCAAAAAAGATAAATACAAACAGAAAGAAAACTATGATCGAGGGAATCAAAACAGATAACTGACCTACACCTCCTGTTCCTCCGACTACGAGAACAAGCTTCGAAGCGGAAGTATTGGCTTCAGATATATCGGTTTCGGCCGATTCATAGCTTCGTATCTGCTCTTCCTTTACTGCATCGGAGACTGGAGCACTTCCTCCGCTGTTGTAGCTATGAAGCAGATGAGACCTTCGCCCTCTAAGATTTTTTGATGAGATGGATAAATTTGAAGCCCTTCTAAGAATCCCCATTTGGATTTTCTCTGAGGAAGCAGGAAGAACTTGCAGAGGACGAGGGCAGAGATTCAGAGCCATTAGATGGGAAGAAGATGACCGGAGAAAATTAGTTCTATCGCCACTTAACCGATAGATATTCTTTACATATCTCAGGGTGCATTAGAGAAATATTTTGTGCTTGCTTTCATAATTTTTTTTTTTTTTAGGACAATTTTGTAATAAAAAAGATTATTGCTTTGCTGGTGAGCACAGTCCAAAGTAACTCGCTAATTGGGCTGTCAAAACGGCTTGTTGTTCGCGAATAGCTCGTGTTCAGCCAGTGAAGAAACTCGTGTTTGGCTCGTTCGCTAAGTTAACAAGCCTTAACGAGTCGAACACAAACAAAGATTTGTTCGTTCGTATTCAGCTCGTTTTGGCTCGAAATAGTATTCATCAATTATATATATATATTGACGAACAGTATTTTTAAAAAAATTAAAAAATTTATAATCAATTAAAATTATTAATTAAGAAAATAGAATACAAATTATTAAATTATATTCAAATGATGTTTTAATGTAAACAATAATTCTTAAAGCTTGCCCCAACCCTTAACATCTTATGGTTACGTGATTAGGGTTATCAAAACGACTCCTTGTTCGTGAACAGCTCGTGTTCGGCTCGCTAAGAAAACGTGTCGAACACAAACACACTTTCTGGGCTCGAAATATAAACGAGCCGAACACGAGCTGAACCTGGGCTCGCTCGTGTTCGATCGTTTACACCCCTACTCGCTATCAATTTATTCAGCGAATAAGTGAGCCGAATCAAATAATTTTTTTATGATCCATTTATAAATAAGACGAATAAGATTAAATACTTATTCGATCATATTTGAGTTATAGCTTGAAATAATTAAATAGTTATATAATTAATTTTTATTATAGCATCTATATTTTATTCAAAAAATGCTAAATTTTTATTATTATTAAACACGAAGTTAAAACAAAAAAGTGAATTTAAACTGAGTCGAAAACGAAGATGTTATTACCAAAAAAAAAAAAGAATATTTATGTATCTCGTTATATATATGTATGGCTATATTATTTATGTGCATGTATATCAAATCAAATGAGTCACAATAAATTAAATTTGATTGATTGCAAAGTAAGTTTTATATTTTTGAAGTTATCATCTTTATCCATAGGTGCGAAGTAGTCAACCTAAAGTCTGTGTAAGTCTTAACAGTTGAAGAAAAAAATATTACATGTGAAGGAGATGTGTAGATTTGGTGATAATTCGTTGTATTATGGTAGTATTGTGGTGCAATACTACCACAATACTACCAAATATCACATATCCGCATGTGTAGATTTCACACGTAATATTTGCTTACAGCAAATGAGTGTCACAAGAGCAAATAAAGTCGAAGTGGAAAAAAATATTACATGCAGATAATATAGGTGCGGATTTGGTGGTGTTATGATGGTATTGTGCTGGTCTTCCCTACAATATTACCATAATACTACTAATCGACGCTCATACTTATCACATGTCTATGAGCCTGCATTGGTTACTCATATGTCCAACTTGCTCGTGGTGCTTAATTGCTGATCACTTGTTTTTTAAGTGAAGTAGGGGTAATATTATATGCAAATTGCTTTGTTATCACATGATATGAAATTCAAGGTACAAGAGAAGAAGTGAGGAAAATAAATGCAACTATGTATATTTTTTCTCTATTTGATACTAGTCTACTTCAAACTTATGTGGCATTTATGTTTCCTTATCACCTAAATTGAACATGATGCAAATAATAATTCTAATTATAAATTCAAAAAATCATTAAAATTTTGATGCAATATGTATTAGCCATGTTCCCATCATAGTTGTGATTGAGTTAATAGGATATTGATTTAAATTTAACATCCGCAAGGATCTTTCTAGGAAATTACATTACAAAGGGTTATTCTGGTTCTTAAGGACGCCTTCGGTTCTCAAGGATGCCCCATAAGAATGACTCTCGTAGGCTTGTTGGCGTCGTTTTTATCTTTTTCGATGTTGTTCCCCTTTTATCGATGTTTCTTGGGCCTGCACAAACACAACTGTTCTTCTACGAGCGAAAATTTGACATAGTTAAAAAACGATCAGGAGCTGTAGTCCTAGTCCTAGTTACAACGTCGCGGACCAGATGATAGTGTCGCGGCCCTACACGCTATAAGACTCTTATCCGAAACCAACCATCGTTATTTATGACACTCTAAAACCTAGATTAGGCGTCGCGACTCTCGTTCAACACATTCAACGTGGGCATTGACGTCCCAGTGCTTCGAATTGTAAGGCACCCTAGGCAATGCCGCTACGCCTTACCTAAAAGAATTTATGGTCCCCACCCGAAGGTGTTAATATTCAGGTAGGCACCTGATTATCTATTAATTAGAAACAGGGTTAATGATTTTGATACATAGAAACTTTCGTAGCAAAGTTCTGATACACATCTTCCCCTTTATCATTGTGTTATTATGAAAATGCATCTGTGAAAACAGACTCGTGCCATGAGGTCCGAGATGGGTTGACAGCCTTAGAAGAGACCATATATTCTGATATCCATGTCGTGCTTGAAATCATTAGTGCTCAGAGAAGCTTAGTCACAAATGCCTAGCTTCATCCCATCGCAACAATGCATAGTATTCTCTTGTTCTAACCTATTTGCACGTTGCAGGAAGATGTCACCCTGCTTGATCAGAAGGTAGATATTTTCTTGGAATAGATGGAATCTATCATAGTTTTTCTTGATCATATCAAGCATCAACAAAATATATTTTTTTAGTGGCATATGAAAGCACACGGGTCATACATTAGATTCGGAAGACGGTACACTCTGACAATGTAGGAAATGATAAAATGAATTGAACTTGTTTTGTATTTTTAAAAGAAAGATTGTAGGAAAATAATAATTTCAATAAAACAACAAATGTAAATTTTATTCTAGATTAAATAGTTCAGTGATACAACTAAAATGAAATTAGAAAACTAGCTAAATTAAAACTGAAAGACAACATTAAACAATTACCCGAACCTAAAAAGAAAAATATAATACATAAAACAAATACTGAGAAAAATATCAAAACTAGAAATTTGGAATTGAAAAGTTTGCTTTGATGGAGAAGGATCAGCTAGCGGCTGAATAAAACTTATTTTGCAAAAAATAAGTAGTGAGTTTGAAAAAAAAAACTCAGTGAATAACAACTATCTATTAAAGCATAAATAGCAAAAAAATGGAGCATTTGTTTGAAAAAATAATAGGGAATTACTACATGCATATATAACATCATAAGATAGCAAGGGAGTGATAAACATCAAATATGATTACTTATCCTGAGAAAATATGAAATAGTTTCTAATCATATTTCATATTATTCAGTTTTTCATTTATTATTTATTTAGTCGATCTTAACACATGACATATCCTTTAAACATGCTAATTTTCCTTTTGCATTTACTACTTGGCGCTTAAGCGTCGTACCCCGTGAAGATGATAGAGGAAGTGGCGCCTAGGATCCAGTTCAAAATACAAGTCAATAGAGGGAGTGGGGCTTAGGCACCAGAACTGTCTGGATGATTTTTCCAGCAGTTTTTCACATTATTTGGAGGTTTTTCTTGGGGAGATTCATTGAAGACGAGAGAATGAGAAATTGGAGAGTTCAAGGAGGAAGACAGAGTGCAGAGAGTTCAAGGAAAAAAGTGATAGTTTTCTTTTATTTTTCTTGTATTTACTTTGAATTCGGTCAGAGGTGTAAGGATTTGTTGTGAGATTGCAAGGAGATTACTTTGGATTGGAGTTTTCTTCATATAATCAGAGAAGAAGATAAGTTTCTTGAATTTTCATTGTCTTGAATTGAAGAAATTCATAGTACTTGACATTGTTTTAATAAGATGTTTTGCTTTGTGGTTTTCTCCATGAAATCTGAGCACTTTACTTATTTCCTTCCTTTTGTGATGGATTAGCAGCATGCGTAGGGGTTAAATTAAGTTAGAATTATGTTAATTCAATGAATGTGATGGTATTTCATCTGAACTACATTTATTTTGCAATTTGGCTAGTCGTAATGTTAAAATTCGTTGTGAACCCATAAGATCAGGGAGGGCTATGAATTCAATCAACTTGTGAAAACCACACTAATCTTTAGGGTGAAGCAAAATTTGTCCTCGGTTTAGTGCAAATAGAGAGCGAGATGATTTTAACAGGGATAACTAAGAGGTTTCTAGGGTGACAGGCAGAAACAAGTCCTATGTTACCCTAGTTTCTTTATGCACTTGGAAAAGGTTAAAGAAAAGGGATGCTCTTATTTGTCACAAATTTTAATTAGAGATTCTAGTTTATTTACACCTACTCTAGCTATTAGTTTCATTACAGAGGGAGGGAACCTCAAATTAGCTTGAACTTCCTACTTAATGTAGCTTAGTGCAATTTGTTTGAACCTTCAGCTTAATTTGGTTTAGTGTGCTTAGTTGAATAGTTAACTTAGAAGATTAGTAGTAGTTTAGTTAACTTACTAGCTCACTTAAAATCAAACCCATTTCCTACCTAAGACTCCCCAGATTCAACTAGAACCTATTTTAAATCCTTCAAATTTACAAACTTCCCTGTGGGTTCGATACTTGAGACTAAGGAAAGTTCTCTATTACTTAAGTGATATGTGCACTTTGTGTTTATACATGGTGTGTAGTGATTAGGAGTGTAAAATTAAGAATTCAAATTGATAAAATATATTTTTAAAATTATAATATTTAAACCCTAAATTGTTAGGTATACCGTAGAGATAGTAGCGGTCAACATACACCCTAAAACTAAGAAAGTTAATATCAACCTAAGAGAACATGATTTCTTGTAGAGTCGTCACTCTATGGGTCCCTTGGCCTGACGAGCCAAGATTCAAAAGGGTTTCACTGACCTATATGCCATCACTCACAAGAATACCAGATTTTTCACAAGTATAATATGTAACAAATGTATTATTTAATGTAGGCTTGTGATATGACAAATGCAATTCATATAAGTAAAGTACAAAGAAGAGAAAACATGATAATTGCATGATTAACTTAATTATGTAGACTTTTTGCCAGTAATAGATTAAGTTAGTAAGCAATTTCATCATGAACAATAATTAAAGCCTATAACGAGTACAAAATTGAGCAAGAGCATGACTGATAATTCTATAAAATAACTATGAATCAATTACAAATTATAAGGATTAATAATCTTAAATAAGAAGAGTATGTTTAACCTCTAATAACAAGGAGTTACTTAGCTTGGGATGGCAACCACGTTACTTTTATGAATTTAATAGTTTAATTGGCGATCCTACACCATGCAAAAAAATTAAATAAAAATAGTTATGTAATTAATTTATGTTTTCACTAAATTAGGTATAACCAAATCATCATTTATTTATAATATTTTTAAAAGAAAGAAATTATAAACCTAATTAAACTTAACTTTAACTAAGATAATTAGAATACTATTTTGTTTTATTTTATTTTGATAGGGAGGAATTTCTAATTTTTGAATAAATTTGTGGATAAATTTACATTTGTAATACTTAAAACCTAAACAACAAAAAATAATATGTTAAAACCTATAGGTTCTTAAATCATGTTTCATCTATGTTTGCCTAAACTCCCAAGTTAGTTGTGGATTATTTTGGTAGTTGTTGGTCACATAAGCCGTCGTAGTGAGCTGTAATGACATTTGTAGGCCACAAGGGCAGGAGTCAGGAGTTGCATGAATTGTGAGCCACGTAAGCCTTAGTTGGTCAAAGGGGCAGGAGTTTGCAGTTGTGATGTTGTCCGTAGGCCTAGGGGGCAGAGTTAAGAGTTGCACAAGCCACATATATCGTACACCATCTTTAAGAGGTTTCATCTCACTGTATGTGGAGTGCGTTTTTATGTAATGTATTGGAAAACGATTACTCTGCTAGGTTCTTCACTATTCCACAATATATATTTGGATTCTACAATGGGTAACTCTACAATGGCTTTCATGCAAGGAGCCAGTGGTGGTCGATGGTGGTAGGCATATAGTGGTTAATGATGGCCGACAGATTATAGTTGACAGTGGTCGACGACCGTAAGTGTGGGAGGTATTCCCCATATATGTGATGAATAAGCGATGTTGGACTTCAAATTCTCCTCTAAGCTTTAGCTTTCTTTTGATTCAAGATCTTCCCCCCTTCCTCTCCTCTTTCAAGAGGGGCAAGGCTATTTATAAAGTCCATATTACAAATAAGAAAGAAGTCCAATTCACATCATCTGATAGCTTGGAGAGGTTGCCTCGATCAAATGGCATCTAATTGACGTTTATGTGCCCCAATAATGTCGAAATTTAGTGATCTGGAGCTCGTTGGATTTATCTTATCGAATCACTTAGTTTGACCATAAATACATCAGATTTGAAATCTTTTTAACCTTTCAAATATATACTAAAAGTTCTAAAAGTAGTTCACCAACATAATCTGTGCTTGATTTGACTCAGATCGGACCAATTTTGGTGTTGTTAGGTCCATTTTATTTATCCGATCAGTTTGAATGTAAGTTTGCTAAAATCAAAGTTTTGAATAAATTTTAATTAATATTTAAACATTTCTTGCTCAAAAATTTATCTCGAGATTTGTGTCAGACGATGAAAATTTATTTACTTATCAAAAAGTAAACAAATTAAAATTATCATTGAAAAACGATAAAATTTTATGTATCAAACTTACTATCCATCAACTTTACATTTTTTTATAACAAATAAAAATTTTATATATCAACGATACCCCCAACAAGTTATAAAATATGATTCAACCCTCTTTGACCACATTTGTACTTTTTTTTTATTTGAAGAGATAAGGAAAAGATTAAGATAATAAAAATATGAATTTATTTTATACTGTTTGATTAGGAGAAAAAAAAAATAATAATAAAAAGATTTAAACTTGGATTAATACGAAAATTACATCCCGTCAAACCTCCGCTCACGATTTTGTTCCTGAGCAGGGGAAATCTTTCTTGTGCTTGAACTTCCATTCTCTTCATTTTCTTGCGCGCAGCTCGAACTACCGAAGGAAACGCAGGGATCGCGACATACAACATACAAACTTCCTAAACACCCACATATCTCTTCCTTCCGATCTGCTTCTACCGGAGACCATTGACGAAGTAATTTCTCCTTCATTCGCAGTTACATTTAGGGACTGCAACTTTTAAAAAAAGCTTCTGATACTACCATCTTCTTACTCATTCAGATCCGACACTACCAGAGAACATTGAAGAATGTAATTTCTTCTTTGTTTTTTCTTTACCTTGAAGTCCTTTCACAATTTCTTTTAGCATCCTTACGGTTTGATTTTACTAGAAACTTTTGTTGTGAGAGTTACCTTAAACATTACAATGTGTGTTTCCATTTTTTTTTTTGTTTTGGTATTTTGATCAGTCTTTTAAATTGCTTATTAGTTTTCCATTATGCAGTATTTTACTGAAACAAGAGTATTCATCATTTAATTATCTATCTTCTTTTATTGAGTCCTTTCAACGCAAAGTAATACTTTATATCCAATGAAGTACAAAATATTTATCATATATTGATCATAAGGTATTCTGTTTTTCCTTTTACTGCATTCATGATAAAGATTGCGAACTTATTGCATCCTTAATGAATACTGCAAGGCAATTATATCCTATAACAACATGGTGCTTTATTTCTAGGGTTCTTGATGTGACAGGTTTTCCTATCAGGTGTTTTTGGTTATGGTAGGTAATCAACATTTAATTTCTTACATCATTGTGACTAACAAGCATTCTTCTTATATCTTGTTTGAGACTCCTCTGTAGCATAAAATAGTGTGCTCTAAGGATTGCTTATCGCACAGTGAGGAATTTTAAGGTATAGACGATAAAAATAGCATGTGCTATTTGTGCCTTAATATACTACAGTACATAGTGCAAGACACAAATAATGTATTCAATTCTAACATTGGAAAATTTTTCAGTGAAGCTAAGAATCAATGTTAATTTTCAAGCATGCCAAAATTTTGAATTTACTGAATTTCATTACATTTAAAAACATGTTGTCCAATTCCAAGCAGGCAAATGGGTCACAATAGTACTTTAGTGTCTAACAAAAAACCAAGCATTATACCAGAAAAATATATCAGTTTAAGTTAATTTGATTTGTTATTAAATGATTTGGTTTAACACTGCCGTTGCCGGTCCCAAGCCCAGATGTGAGAAGTGGAGGGTTGCGTTAGGTAGTCGACAGTCAGCGTAAAACTTGTCGAAAAAAAACCATGAATTGAATCCTTTTGATCATTGTGTAAGTGCTAGGGCGTCCCCTGAGCGACGCATCGTATGACCTGAATACAATGGAAAGTGTGCAGGGCCGCTATAACGGCGCCCGGGTGTAGTGTCAAGTAAGCAAGAGTTCCCACATTACGGACGGATGTGGGTAAAGAAGTTAGTCCGTGATACTAGTATTATGATAGGATCTTGGAATATAGGTACTCTCAATGGTAAATTAATGGAATTGGTTGATATTATGATCCATAGAAAGATAAATATCTTATGTATTCAAGAAACTAAATGGCTTGGAGAAAAAATTAAGGAGATTGATAACTTAGGTTTTAAACTATGGTATTCTGATAAGAGTCGTACTAGAAATGGTGTAGGTGTAATTATAGATAAGTGTTTAAAAGATAATGTTGTTAAAATTAATAGAGTTGGAGATAGAATTATAACACTTAAGATTATTGTTGATACTAAGATTTTTAACATTATAAGTCTTTATGCTCCTCAAGTTTGTTTAGATATAGCACTAAAGATAAATTCTGAACGATTTAGAAGACTGATACACTCGATACTCCTCGAAGAAAAAAATTTTATTGGAGGAGATTTAAATGAACATGTCGGTAGAGTGGTAGAAGATTTCGAAATATTCATAGTGGCTATGGTTATAGAGCGATTAATGAAGAAGGTAGAGCTATTTTAGATTTTATTTAGCAGTATGATATGATTATTACTTAATATTTTATTCAAGAAAAGAGATGAAGCATCTTATTACTTATATGAATGAATCTAATAAAACACAAATTGATTATTTTCTATGAGAAGAAGAGATCGTCGAGATTGTAAGGATTGTAAGGTCATTCCAGTGAGGAATTAAGCATCTAACA
This sequence comes from Papilionanthe hookeriana x Papilionanthe teres, assembly GCA_022702705.1. Taxonomy (NCBI): domain Eukaryota; kingdom Viridiplantae; phylum Streptophyta; class Magnoliopsida; order Asparagales; family Orchidaceae; genus Papilionanthe; species Papilionanthe hookeriana x Papilionanthe teres. Next base: position 43,207,124 of record CM040426.1, on the reverse strand, counting down.
TCAATTATTAGTTCTAGATTTTAAGATGAAGAGTTCTAAAATAAAGAATACTACGATTCAACATCTTAGAATAAGATGGGGGCACCTAAAAAACACAAATAAAATTATTTTTATGAGTAAAATTCAAGATTTAAATATTTGGGATGTCTATGAAGATGCTAATGCTATGTGGGAAAAATTAACTAATACTATTAAACAAGTGGCTAAAGATGATTTTGAGAATCAAAAGAGAAAGTTTCTATAAATAAAAATAGCTAGTGGTAGAATAATAATGTGCGAAAAGATAAAATATAAGAAGTTATGTTATAAAAATTGGTTTAAATGTAAAAGTCGTAGTAACTAGGAAAAATATAAAACGGTCACATGGAATGCTAAAGAATAATCGTGATGCTTAAAATTCGCTTTTAGTGATCTTTATAACATGTTAGATATCTAAGGACGGTGAAAAATATACGTATAAACTAACTAAACAAAGAGAAAGAAAAGTAAAGATTTAACTCAAGTAAAGTGTATTAAAGCATTGAAAATAAAAAGTGCTTTTCTTAGACAAGATATTCAACATAAGTAAGTGAGTTATTTTGATAAACTTTTTAACGAAGATGCTGAAAGTACGATCGACCTTAGTGATCTTAATATCGTTAATAATAATAAAACTTTTCATTTTTACCGTCGCATTAGTGAAAAAAAGTTGATGAAGCTTTAAAGAAAACCATGGGGAAAGTCCGTAGGACTCGATGATATCCCAATCGAAGTGTGGAAATGTTTAGGTGATTTGGGGGTTTCGACTTACTAAACTTTTTAATATTATTTTAAAAACTAAAAAGATGTCCGAGGAGTGGAGAAAGAGCATTTTGGTCCCCTTTTTTAAGAATAAAGGAGATGCACAAGAGTGTGCAAATTATAGTAGGAATTAAATTGATGTGTCATACTTTAAAATTATGGGAGAGGGTAATCGAACATAGGTTAAGACGTATTACGAAGGTTTCTCATAATCATTTTGGATTTATGCCGAGCGTGTCTACCATGGAAGCTATACATTTATTGAGAGGTTTGATGGAGAAGTACAGAGATAATAAGGAGGATCTACATTTGATTTTTCTTGATTTAGAAAAAGCTTACGATAAGGTTCCTAGAGATGTTCTTTGGAGAGTCCTTGAGAAGAAATGTGTTGATATGACTTATATTCAAGTCATTAAAGATATGTATGCTAGGGATGTTACATGTGTTCGAACTGAAGGAGGATTGACCAAATATTTTACTATTTCTGTTGGTTTACATCAAGGATCAACTTTAAGCCCATATCTTTTTTGCTTTATTTATGGATGGTCTTACTGGGCATTTACAGGAGAATATACCTTGGTGTATGATTTTTTGCTGATGATATCCTCCTTGTGGATAAGACAAGAGAAAAAGTCCAGGATAAACTTGAATTATGAAGGTCTACATTGGACTCTAAAGGTTTTCGTTTGAGTATAACTAAAACTGAATTCATGGAATGTAATTTTAGTAATAGTAGGTCTAGTGAGAGAAGTGTAACTTTGGGCGATCAAATTATTAAAAGGTGTGAACGATTTAGATATCTCGGGTCCATTGTTCAAAGCAATGGTGATATAGATGGGGATGTTAATAGTAGAATTCAGGTTGGTTGGTTGAAGTGGAGGAATGCGTCCGGCCTATTGTGTGATAGAAAAGTATCGCTTAGACTGAAAGGAAAATTTTATAAGATGGTGGTGAGACCTTCAATGCTCTATGGTGCTGAATGTTGGCCTAAAAGAGAAGCATAATGTTAAGTTAAGTGTTGCCGAGATGAGAATGATTAGGTGGATGAGTGGCTTTACACTTAGAGACAAAATGCGAAATGAATATCTCCGTAATAGGGTTGGTGTTGCACCAATGACGGATAAAATTAGAGAGAGTCGCCTTAGATGGTTTGGTCACATTAAACGTCGACGACCTGATGATCCGATTAGGAGAGTAGATATTTTAAATACAACTTATGTTAAGAAAGGCAGAGGTAGACCTAGGAAAACTTGAGCTTATTGCATAAAAAATGATCTTAATTTATTAGAATTAAATGAAAATTTGACACTAAATAGGACGCAATGGAGAAATAGGATTCATGTAGCCGACCCCACATAGTGGGATTAAGGCTTTGTTGTTGTTGTATTAAATGATTTGGTTTAGTGAATAAGTGGTGTAGAACCTTCAAGTAGTTTCACCAAGTCTCATTTATTTTTGTTCATATTATTATTTTTTTCTTATGTAGGGTTGGTATGGTCTAATTTCAAGATTGATTTAATGGTGGATCAAAATGAAAACTTATTCATCATTTTCAAATATGGTGGATATTGGATGCGTGTTAAAAATTAATCGAGGAAAAAATATGAAGGCGGCCACTAGAAAATTATTAAAATTCAGGAAGATATGTTGAGTTTGGTAGTGTTAAAAGAAGATGTTGAATTAATTTATCTTTAGATTATAGGTCATTAATTTCAATTACACTATCATAAATGTTGAATATCACCAAATAAGTAAATGGTTATAAATAATGATGTTGAAGTTGTGGAGATGATCGTTGACTCGACTGGATCTCACAAAGTGGTGGAGAATCGGAAATTGGTCCACAAGGTCAAGAGACACTAGTTGTTAATAATATATCAGATAATTGTTATCTAAATCCTGATTCTATCTATAATGGAAATATTTTGAGAGAGATTTATAATGGGGGGGAACTAATTATACAAGTCGGCGATGAAAATTATTAGAAAGTCAGTGCTTTTTTTCATAACTCACATAATTTTAATGCAAGTTTTTTGGTCCATTGCAGTTAAATATGATTTTGGACTAAAATTTTTAAGTAACTATAAATCTTACGTTGTTATTGTTTGCTCGCATCAGGATGTCCTTAGAGGGTAAGAGCTATATTATGAGCAGATGAACATTTGTTTGAGATAAGAAAATTAAAATCTATGCATTTATGCCCTAGAGTAAATATAGCCGGAAATAGACGAGCAACAACTTCTTGGGTTGCTAGACAAATAGAATATGTTATGAATAAGAATCCAAAGATGCCACCTAAGCAGATCAATAATGATTTAGAGAACTTATACGAGCTATCACTGGCACATATGAAGTTACAGAGGTTGAGAGAGCAAGCACTAGATAACTTTTTTGGATTTTTCGATGATAATTACAAGTGGGTACCTTCATTATAGGCATAACTTTTAAGCAAAAATACTGGATTTTATATTACATACAATTACAATAAGAATGATTTTTCTTTTAAAAGATTCTATGTTAGTTTCAAGATTTCTATCAATGGATTTCTAGCAGGATGCAAACACTTAATTGGCCTTGATGCTTGTCATTCGAAGCCAAAATCCTTAGGCGTTCTTATGTCTGCTAATTTAATTGATGGAAATAATGGACTATTTACAATAACTTTCTCAGTTGCTTAAAATGAATTGAAGAAAACTTTGCAATGATTTTTAGAGCAAATGGTAGAATTATTTGAGCACACGGTGCAAAAAATCTAGCATTTATATGTCATGGAAAAGGGTCCTGGGGATGCCATGAAGGTCGTTTTTTCAAATGTAGAGCACAAGGTGTGTATGAACCATTTATGGAAGAATTTGAAAAAAATTTCATTGTAAGGATACCCAAAAGGTTTAGAGTTTGATATGGGATGCAACTGAAACATATATTAAATTAAATTTAAAAATAAGATGAATGAGCTAAACAATATATGTTCGTAACTGCATTCATATTTGCTTGTTTTACCTTATAAGCAATCTAAATATTATTTTTCAAGTGACATAAAATTCAATACAATACAAATAATATATCTGAATTTTTTAATTCGTTGATTAGAGAAGCAAGAGACAAGCCAGTGGTTGATTTAATTGTGCAATCCAATTAATTCTTGTAGAACAAAGATCAAAGAGAAAAAATTAAACCATATTTATAGAAAGGGGAGTTAGTCCCATTTTTCGAGGATTATCTTAGAGAAATAACTACTAAAAAGAACAGTTCATCATAAGACATTCAATGCCACAATGAGCTGAAGTTGAAGGTCTGTATGAAAAACTTGAAGTAGGCATTCAAAGCCACAATTGCCTGAAGTTGAAGGTCGGTACGAAAGATATGAAGTAGATTTAGATAGCAGAGAATGCACTTGTAAAGCTTGGAAAATTATTTGATTGCCATGCATTCGTGCTGCAACAGTCATCAGTAGCAAACGATACTCTTTGTGGCACATTTATTTTCATGATTATTACCATTTTTCCAGGTTAGTATGCAATATAACATTATTAATGAAAACCTAAACATGTATGATATTAATATTTATATTTTACATGTAGGTATAAAATGACTTATGATGGTTATATATTTATTCATCTAGGAAAAGAGAAGGAGAGTGTTATTGACTCAGATAAAAGTTGGTCTTTCTTATAGTTTAAGACCTTAAGGAAGAACAAAAAATGAGATTTAAAAATTCTTTCGATAACAATATCAAAAAGGTATGAAGTGCTCATAAATGCAAGGACTGCGGACTTTGTGCTCATCACAAAATAACATGCAAAAATCTGTTGAGCCAAAGTACTTTGCTAGTGTAACAAGTAGAAAATACATGTGCAGTTGAACAAAGAAGTTATTCAACCGGAGCATCACAATGGACCGCTCTTTTACCCATTCAAAATAAACAGTGGAGCAACATTTTATTAGGTTACCAACTTGAATGGAGACAGCTGAAGAATATGATGAAGGCGATGAAGCACTCTATGCAGTTTATTGATAGTGAAATTAGGAATTCAACTCTACAGCTGTTGCTTTAAAATGTTTTTCATAATTTGTGGGGTATTTTGTTTTTGATATTCTTGCCATTTTTTATGCTTATGTCTCTATTATTGATTATTGTGCAAGGATTGTTAATAGTTTCCATTATTGCTAAAGAAGATAACATAAAGGCTACGTGGAACTAATTACCATATCAGATATATGTTGTCTAAAACTTAATTTGTATACTTTATGATGAATTATTTGTGTTTCATCATAGAATTTATTTGTTTTTTTCTTGTATGACATTACAATTGCTCGTGCTAATGGAAAATTTTGACGCTCCCATTTTTTTGAGCAAACAGCAGTCTTGATTTCCTGATTATGGTCAAAGTTTTTTGTACACCATAGGAGGCTCTTTTATGCCTTAATATTAGAAATGTTTGGCATTTTATGTGACAATTTGATTTTATTTATTTGTACATACCACTGAATTATTGTGCATTTACATATCTAAAACCTAAACTACAAATTATTTTCTCTACTTGTGGGGTGACCGGTCGCTGTTAAAAGCGATAGTTTTCAAAGGTAGATTCAGTTCAGTTTCACAGTAAGATCAATTTAATAATTAAACAGTCACTCGTATACACAAGTTTATGTATCATTCAAGTAATACATGACTCTAGTGGAGTCCTGATTATCTATCTCACGAGGAAGCTTGAAACTACTCAAAGTATAGTATCAGAATGAAATCCAATACTCAATTCACAATGCAAGTTCAGAAAATATTAAAGTTGCTAGTGTAACGATAACTAAAGGCTAAGTTAACTAAAGTTACTTTCTAAATTTTTTTAAACAGAATTAATTAACACTGACAATTTTTTGTAATGAAAGGTTCAAATATGGAAAATGCATTTTTCCCCTTACAATGATACTATGATGAGTGAATGATATAGCTTGATAAAATCTTGTATTGTGTCAAATATGAGCATTCATATTCTTTATCCTCTTTAGAGTACCCCTTCTACAGAGTTATGTAAAGAACATTGACAAATCATAGACTCAGTTCCTAAATCCATGGTTAGACTGGGAGGATACTGGCTCTCACTTTAGAGCTCCTACTTCCCTTCACCTGAAGGCTAACCCTAGCTTTAGTTACCAAACTCAGACCAAATTGGGGATTTCAGCCTGTCTCCAATTTGACGCCCATCAAACCACATTTCCCTATTTATTTGCACTAAATCTCCATGAACTACGTAACTCATTCATGGACACCATTCTCCACTTTTTGTTTTAGAACACTCAATCCCCTCGGATTGAATGTTTTACAACAATTTTTAACAATTTAATTGACAAGATCAAAAAGTAAATGAAGTACGAAGTGAAAAATCATCACAATTTCTTAATATTTAAATGACACATCAAATCTACATCACTACTTCAACACATCTCATTGGAAGGAGAAAGACAAAGTAAACTACTCAGAATTCATGAGGAAGATATGACAACATGAATTATATATATAAAACAAAGTTATACAAACCACAAAAAATAAATACAACTTATCTCAATTTCTTCCCTAAACAAATCCCTTGAAGTTCTTTTGAATTATTTTCTTTCTTCACAACAACACTCAATTCCCTCTTTAGAATAGTCAGGAAGAAGCAAACTTTTACTTTCCTCATTCTCCTTCACTCTTTAGAGAAGAATCCCTCACAAAGAAAGACTTCTACACACTTGAACACACTTACACACACACTTACACACCCACTCTCCAAAGCCCTAACACACTTTACTCACACTCCAAAGACTCCTCTCCCTCTCTTCTCTTTTCTTCTTAGCGTCCAAATCTGTTTGAAATAGTTTAGAAACAAATTCATTAAGAGTTTCCTTAAGCAACTCTTCAAAAATCGTCCAAATACATTGAATTTGGCCTCCACCGACTTTGAGCATCGTCTGCCCTGGATAGGGCGCTATCGGCGCCCTTGTCGGCTAATTTTTTTCTTTATTATTTTGAAAAAAAAATTTTAAAATTTAAATTTAATGTAATATGTAAAGTATTTTATTTTGATTTTGAAAATGGTGATATTATTTTATTTTGAAAAAAACGAGACCAGATAGATCTCATATTAAATAGTTTAAATAGTTGAGCACGATACCACAAGTGACACATCATCCCAAAAGATGAGCGTACCACTTGTTAGTAGGCTTAACTATCTAAACTTAAAAGTTTTATGATTCTATTTTGGTCCGCGAGTTTTTATAGCCGACAAATTCCCACGTCTAATACACGGATTAGACGGGGTTTAGATTAATCCGAGTTCTTAATTCCTTATAGAGCAGGCCCCTATAGTTAATTACATCTTAAGTAACCGAAGTCACCTAAGAAAACTCTCGATAAGGATCATGGGCTTTGTCTTCAAGAATATCAACGTTTAGGTTTCCACGATTGCTTGTAGGAGAATCAAAGGGAATGGTTCAATGTGGAATAGTTATTTTCGGAATCCAAAGGTATGAAAAGTAGATGTCGAAGATACTGAAGGAGCTTCAGTGACATCTCAAACTAACCTATGATTGGGCTTGACATCTTTGAAAGTGAAGTTGTGTTTATATTTCAATATTGCAAATTATTTAGATGTTTTGGGATTTATATCTACATGTCATATGTAAATGACCCAAAAAAATGAGAGGATTTATGTCGTGCCAGATGACAACCTCAGAATCCTAAACAGTTTAGGACTTGTATCGTACGATGTATGATCGTACTATGTCCTAAAAGATAATGTGAGGGTTTATGTCTTATCAAATGACAACCTCAACGTCCTATAGATGTTATTTAAATCTACGAAAGTCCGATCGAAGATCCTTCATTCGTCCTCTGTCGTCTCGTCTCGAGAAAGGATAAAGATAGGAGAGAAAAGAGAAGACCGTGCCTCGAAAGGTCTATCCTAAGGGTATATGCGAGGGAATAATTAAAATAAACATGTATAATAAAAATGAAACAACCATGCCTTAAATGACCTATCCTAGGGGTATGTACATGTGTGCAAGAGAAACAATAATAAAAAATAAACATGTGTAATAAAAGAAACTAACCATGCCCTAGATGGCCTATCCTAGGGGCAAGCATAAAAGAAAAGTATGAATACAGGTAAGTACATATACAAAAGTAAAGAGATGCATGTAATAAAGAAAGTAAATAAACTGTACAATAAAAAAAATGTGTACCTGGCTAACTCCGTCGATATCTCGGAAGCAAGCTAATAGCTACAACAACTATACAATCAAGTTTAGCCATAAACATATAAAATATCAAAGTGGGGGAATAAGAATTCTATTTGAGGATAGGCTCGGTACGCAGAGCTTCTTTTTCTATCTCGATCCCACGAGCAACCCGAAGTGCGAAGTCCGTATCGATCTCGGATCAAGTCACCGAAGAATCACCATAGAGTAGACAATCCTAATCCCTACCACTTAATTAGTGAGTGAACCAGTTTGTAGTATCTGAATTTTGAAAGTGTAGTATCTGTGATTGTAGTATCTGAATTCTTATGAGTGTAAAATCTGATATGTAGTATCCAGTGTGTGATGTGTGATGTGTGATGTGTGTTAACTAGTGCATAGTGTGTAGTGTTTATTGGGTAGTGTGTAGTAGGGTAGTGTGTAGTGTGTGTGATATTTAATGAGTGGTATGTATGTGTATGTGATATTTAATATGTGGATGTGTGTGTGATATTTAATATGTTATATGTAACATGATGAGTTTGGCAATTATGTGTTATGTTTGATGTGATGTGTTTGATGTGTTGTATGTGTTGAATTTGATTTGATGTGCTAGTATAGTGTCTGATGTCGTGCAAGTGCAGCGTTTGTTGTCGTGCAAGTGCAGTGTAGTATCTGTTGTTGAAGTATCTGTTACTGAACCAGTATAATGTCTGATATCGTAGTATCTGTTATCGGTTCACGAATTTCTTAAAGGTAGGGATTAGAAGTACCTAACTCAAAGTAAAATGGACATCTATCTCTGAGTATTGATTTTATTTTGTTTCGGCTATAAAAGCACGATTATTAGTCCGTGCATCATTGCCTGTACCCCGCATTTCCAACTTATACACCCACTTTGAAAAGTCCATATGTTTTCTAAACAAACGAGAGCATGCTATTCAAATGAGAGAGACAAAGCATATAAACTCCCAATATAAACTCATATGTTAACATTTTTTTATTTATTATTATTTTAGCAACCATATCAGCAAGTAGCTAGCCATTTTCCATGATATTAAGACATGCAAAATATAAAATAGCTAGTTATCACGCCATAACCCTCCAAAATGGTTCAATGTATAAAGTAGAATTGCTGCAATTTCCAAAGTAATTTATAATAATTAATTAAAAAAAATAGCAGCCTTTCATGCATAAAAAGAAATTAAGATTCAGGGTGTTAGATATGTGAACACATAAAGATTGAATGAAATTCTCCACCGATTTTTTTTGCTTTAAATTCGGAATTAAGCTAATTGATCAATTCCATTGGGATAAGAACATGCAACAATTTGATAAGGTCCAACTAATAATGCCTCAAGAGCACTTATAATAGACATGAGAATTCAAAATAGAGTGATGAGAAAATTGGAACGAAACCGCACATAAATGGACACCACATCCATCATAATTATTTTTCTCAAATAATATTCCTAAAACTTGATATCATTTATACAAAACGAGAGATATAGAAAAGCCACTTGGAAAATTTCATATGGGTAATAAACAAACGGCGTTGAGCACCTTACATGAACCATTAAGAGAAAAGGAAGCCGGAGGCCTCATAGAAATGTATCAAACAATTGTACTCAAGCTCTCGATTCTTATATATTCTCACATCACATAAACTTTTCTTTTCATATTTCCACCAACTAAATTTTCATACCACATCAAAAATATCACCAAAAAAAATTTCTATGCATGAGTTAGGTGGTATGTATGTAAAAGATAATGAAGTACGGCTATTGGATATGTGAATACATAGGAATTGATATATCTTCTTCTCCCAAATGTTGAGATGACTATAATACGAGAGAACAATGATTTGCACAAGTTTTACACATAAATATGAAGGGCCATTGCCAAATTTTCTCAAAAAATATAGGAATACTTGAAGAAGTTTTAAATATATTTAGTCTGTTGTTCTAGCAGCAGGATTCGAGCATCACTTAATAGGGTTCCATGAATATCGATGTTCAACAAGACAATAAGATGTAAATCTTGATTTCAATTAAAATAACGGGGATTAAAGAAAGACCAAGTAATTGCGATCTCTTTATTCAAATTTTAATTAAGAGAGGCCAAAAGAAATAAAATAAGATCACATAACTTCATTTCATTCCTTCCTTTGCTTTTCTTTTTTTTACCAATCGAAAAGAATCGACGAGAAATTCTCTTTATAAACAATGAATAAAATAATTAACGAACTTGTAATGAGTTTCATCTTTGAAGAACAAATGTTAATAACCAATAGCAGAGAATATCACTCAAATTTATGAAAGGAAATTTATAAGCCTGCAAGTAAATGAAATAAAATTTCTTTTAGCTTAGTTGGAAATCGACTCGAGAAAGAAAAAAATAGGGATGATTTAATAACAATCTTGATGATGAAAAGTTGTGAGAAATTCGTAGAGAATAACATCCCACATATGTGCAACAATAAATAAAGCAAGAAAAGCAAGATCCCTCTAAGCAACATTCGTTTATAATAAAAAGGCCTTAACACAGATTTTACCCAATTTTTGTTATGAATCCATATCTTAAAGTTTCTTGAAGGTGAAATGCAAGAATCCGATTAAGGTTTCTTGCGATTTGATCGAAGAAGGAAGAATATCCTCTTGATAAAGGAGGAAGAAGACTTACAACTCGATATTAAAGGCGGAAGAAGCTCCTTGCTTGATTCGAAGAACCGAAGAGATCTCGCGAATGGAGGAGAAGAGGAAGTTCGGCTCGAAGAGGAGAGCAACAGCTAGGGCTAGAGCCTCGAGCAAGAAGAAGAAGAAGAAGAAGGTCGGCCAAGAGGGGAGCTACGGTATGGAGAACTCCGGCTAGGGCATGCCAGGGAGAAGAAACGCTTGTGAGGGATTTTCGGCCCTCTATCCGTGAGTGGAGTGGGGGCGCCGAATGAAATGAATTCGGACCTAGGGTTAGGTTGTTGCTAGGTTTAAATAGGGGAGAAATTCTTTTTTTTATTATTTTTAAATTGCATGCATCGATTTCCGTGCAATTTGCTTGTGCACGAAACACTAGCAAAATGGGTATCCTACCTAGCTAAAATTGACGTTCCGGATGCAACGGCGCGATCCGTTTCGTCATCCGGGGCGTTCGGACAAGTTCGCCGACGGTCGAATCAATTTAAATTAAATTTGCGTGACGTCGCAAAAAATGAATTTATTTTGACCCGACCGGAGCCACTTAACGAGCAAATTATTCACCGGTCTTCGCCGAAGCGAGAACCATAGCGCAAACATATTGCTCGTGGCAAAAAGTCAAACGTCGCACGCGATGGGGTCTACCTATGGCTTTCAAATCATTATAGGAACTCGACAAGAGTTTCGATACGTCGGCTTTTAATCGACTCAACTAGATGTCGAGGATTTAGAGCCGTCCATATGAAACTTCGAGGAGCGAGGAGATGGCTCGAATTTCTAAACACGGTGAGTCCCGTCTAATCCTCTAGAGAGTCCAAAATAAGGAAATCCTAAGGCTAGATCCTAGGATCTAAGGAGGAGGAAATGAAAGACCTCAAAAATGAGGTCAACAAATGGATCCCCATAGGTGTGGTGTGCTGTACAAGCACGCCACGCCTATTAGCGTTGACCGAAATGATCAACCCAATTGCAAATGAATGTTCAAATAACCATACTTGAAACAAATCGATGGTCGAATCAGGTCCGATAACTGAGTTTGAGTTGAGGTTCCCACTTGGAGAAAGCCCAGCTCAAAAGGACTTGAGTGTAAAGTGTAGGAGTTTATGCGGGGGATTAGCAAATGTATTTTCAAATTGTAATTGCGAGTTTGAGCTTTCAAATTTGAATGTCGTTTTGACTTGGATTTGTGGTTGATGTTGTGTTGTGGGGTTTGAAAGAGTCGGAATCCCTGCACCGACCCTGGAATTTAAATTTGAAGGATTCGGAAGCCTTAACATCCGTATAGGGGGACTTACTCCTATCCTCGAAGATTTGAATTTGAAGAAATCAAAGAAAGATTTGAATTTGAAGGAATCAGAAGCCTTAACATCCGTATAGGGGGACTCACACTGATTCTTAACATCCGTATAGGGGGACTCACACTGATCCAAGAGAAAAAAAATTTGAATTTAAAGGAATCAAAAGCCTTAACATCCATTATTGGGGGACTTATATCGATCCAAGAGAAAATTTGAATTTAAAGAACCACATTAGGAAGGAAAACCTTAACATCCACTTGGGGGTTTTACATCCAACCTAAGAGGCAAGAAGGAGTTGGAAGCCTTAACATCCATTGAAGGGGTCTTACTCCACTCCACAAAGATTTGAATTGACCACATTAGGAAGGAAAACCTTAACATCCACTTGGGGATTTTACATCCAACCTAAGAGACAAGAAGGAGTTGGAAGCCTTAACATCCATTGAAGGGGTCTTACTCCACTCCACAAAGATTTGAATTGACCACATTAGGAAGGAAAACCTTAACATCCACTGGGGGTTTTACATCCGACCTAAGAGGCAAGAAGGAGTTGGAAGCGCTTAACATCCATTGAAGGGGTCTTACTCCACTCCACAAAGATTTGAATTGACCACATTAGGAAGGAAAACCTTAACATCCACTGGGGTTTTACATCCAACCTAAGAGGCAAGGAGTTGAAAGCCTTAACATCCATCGTGAAGGGGTCTTACTCCACTCCACAAAGATTTAAATTGACCACATTAGGAAGGAAAACCTTAACATCCACTGGGGGTTTTACATCCAACCTAAGAGGCGAGGAGGAGTTGGAAGCCTTAATATCCATTGAAGGGGTCTTACTCCACTCCACAAAGATTTAAATTGACCACATTAGGAAGGAAAACCTTAACATCCACTGTGGGGTTTTACATCCAACCTAAGAGGCAAGGAGGAGTTGGAAGCCTTAACATCCATTGAAGGGGTCTTACTCCACTCCACAAAGATTTGAATTTACTACATTAGGAAGGAAAACCTTAACATCCACTTGGGGGTTTTACGACCAACCTAAGAGGCAGAAGGAATAGAACTAAGCCTATCCAAAGAATATGAATGTATGCTGAGAAGGAATAGGACTGAGCCTATCCAAAGAATATGTATAAACAATATGTATAAAAATGTATAAACAATATGTATAAATCATATGTATGCTGGATGGGAATCAGAATATAGGTATTGACTCCAAGATGAGAACTGAAATATGTGTACCAGTCTCAGAATGAGAATCGGAATATGGGTACCGATCTCAAAGATGGGAATCAGAATACAAGTACTGACCCCGGAATAAAATGTGATGTATTGTGTAAATTATGTAAGAATGTGATGATTTGTGTGAAAATTTGTGGGAATTATGTGGAGATGTAATGTTGAATTTTGTAAGAATGGTGAAATTTGTGGGATGTAAATATTTATGAAAATGTGAAGTTTGTGAGAAATTGGTATAATTGTGAAAATTTGTGTAATTTGTGAAAATTTAAGGAAATGTGAAAATTTTGTGAAATTTTGTGAAGTGTGAAAATTTATAAAGATGTGGAAATTGTTAAATTTTATGAAAATTTATCGTGATTATAGTGTGAAATTCTGTGAGAATGTGTGTGTAGTGATTTGCAACATATTTTTTTTTAAAAAAAAAAATTTGTGAAGAATGTTGTGAATTTATTTGATTTTTTTTTATTTTTTAGGATTCGGACCCAGTTTTAGACATACGCAACATCGGTGCTTCTAAGAACAATATTTTATTTCTAAAATTTGTTCTTTAAAATATCACGATGCATAAACTTCTTCGAAATATCGTCGTTTATCAACAACATCGATCTTTTGCCTTGATAATTCGAGAGCTGGTAGAATCTATTCCTTATCTTGCGGTATGTAAGAATAGACTCCCTGAGAATAAAAATCAGATTACCGACTTTAAATATCTTTGGGAGAACCAGTTTATCGTGAGCTTGTATCATTTTTTTTGCCTGCTAAAGCTCCAATCTCTATTGTGCCGACATTCTTTTTCTTTGAGATTTTGTAATCCTTCGAGTTGAAGTTTGGTATTGTCTTCTATTGTGAATTTGTTTGCTTATTGCCGCTACGAAGGGAGGGAGTTGCATTTCCGATAGAAGAACGGTCTCGGACCCATACAAAAGATAATAAGGTGTAGGCTGAAATTGGAATTTTGAATGTCGTTCCATAGGCCAATGAGGCTTCTAATAACTGCTCGTGCTAATTCATCTCTCCATTTTTTTTCAAATTTTCTTTGAATTCAGACGAGAGTCTTATTAAAAGCCTCGACCAATCTATTTACTCCTGAGAAGTAATTAGTGGAGTATCTCCAATCAATATCGTATCTTCTGATGAAAATATTGATCATGATGCTTTTGAATGTGGACCGGTTCTCCGAAATGATTCTTTTATCGCGCACCGAAATTCAAAAGGCAATCGGTATCTGATTGGTGAGCAGCACACAATCTTGAATGCACTCCTTTGACGATTCTCTGCGCTTCATATTTGATTTTGAAGATTGTAAATTTATAGCTCCATGTAGTAGATGTCATTTCTTTTTCATCGATTTTCGCACAAATTATCCATGTTATCTTCGAAGGATATTCGACGTTCTTTTATTGAAGTTGGAGTAAAGTATTACGGGCATTGAAAAATATGACTTCGGGTTCGAAATCCATTAATTATTGATAAAACAATCCATTCTTTAATTCTTTCTTTACGGACTTAAGCAAATTTCGAATTTTGATCATGTAATTAAAATATTTTTCATTTTCCCAAAGATATTCGGGGTCGATTAATAGCTCAACCAAAGAGACCACGATCACTTAACTCTTTTCCCGAATATAATATCCGAAGAATTTTATTAAGATGGTTCTTCAAATTTTATTAATTAAGGGAGAATTCGAACACCGATTTTTGATTATATGCTCACTCAAGCTCTTCTCAGTGAAACTTCTTTTCACATAATTTACTAGCTCTATATAAATTAACTCTCACATAATTTACTAGCTTATATAAATTAACTCTCCATGTTTCCCTTTTTTTTAACATATCCGGTAGAGCATATCTTTGATTAAGGATTTTGAATGTACGAACTCCTTAATTAATAATTTTGAAATACTTCTAATATGAATTACGAGATATTATAGTCACTCAAAAGTCGGGACCCAATCAATTGGCGGGATATTAAAAGACCCGTGATATCCCGGATCAATTACTCGTATTTTAAGAACAAAATATTATTCGAAATTTACTTAGGAACCAGGTCCGAATTCCTTAAAGTGAAGGATTCGATTAGTAAAATATTAATTTCACTCTCCCTTTAGTCATGATTATTAAAACACGGAACTTTTATAATGAAGTACTCCTTTTCTTGATTGAACATCGAACGTCAGAATGAAAATTGTGTATAGAATGAGCAACAAAACATTTCTCATCTCAGATGAAACTTGAACAACAACAAGGTTCCTCTTTTCTTATTTTCATTGTGGTGGGAGAGTTGGGATGAAGTAACAATAATTCTTGTTGATATCCCTTCTCATCAACGATAGTAACCAAAGTTGAAACCTGCCATCCTTCAACAGGAAAGAGGTTTCAGACTATGTCTCGTATACTGTGTTGAAGGAGTTCTGACTCAAGTTTTCTTTGAAAGTTTTGCTAATATTTCATTCGTCAAAGTCAATTGGAACAACTAGACCAGCCGAAATCATATTGATCGAACCTATTTCAGGTTCTTTCAAATACTCTTTCGGGATCGTTATGTTCCCATTTTTTACGTTCTCCTCAAGCCAATCTTTGAAAGTGAAACAATCTTTTTATGGTGTGTCCGATCAACTTGTGATATGGGCAGTATCTCGGATGATCTTTTTCATCAACTTCATATGGTTTCTTTGGTTCAGGGAGCTTGAACTCAGGTTTCTTCATCAGATTCTGGAACATTTGTTCTCTCGCTTCATCCACGAAAGGATATATTTTGTTCAAACGATTCTTTATGTTTGGGGGTTTCCCCCCACCTGTTTGATAAGACCTCTGTTGAAATGATTGTTGACCATTCTGCCGAGGACGTTGGTAGATCTGTCGAGACTTTTCAGCTTGTATCTGCAACGGTCGCTTGCCCTTACCAACCACTGTTACTGTCCCGAATTTCTTTTCTGATATCTTCGATGGTTCTAGCTTCCAAGCTTTCTCAAGAAAACCAAGTTGCTTAGCTTCTTCTTGGAGATTACTGACCTTGTTAAGCAGCTTCTCGAATGTTTTGATGGTAAATCCCTTGAGTAAGAAGCCTACTGGACCATGAATGCTCTTTAGAAGTATCTCAACTGCATGTTGCTCTTGGAGTTGTGGTTCACATTTCATGCTCAAATTTCTCCATCGCAGAATATAGTCCATCAATGTTTCGGCTGGCTTCTGTCGCTCCACCACGAGATCACCGATGGTGATATGGTGTTTAACTCAAATGAACCGCTTAACGAAGAGGTCTTCCAATTCGCAAATGTTTTCACCGAGTCGTTGGGTAGTTCGGCGTACCGGTCAAAAGCAATTCCCGAAAGATCGCTCGCGAATCGGCGACACAACAATGCATCACTACCCCCGCGTTGCAGCAACTTGCTCGGAAGTGTGCAACATGCTGTCGAGGGTTTCCCGTCCCATCAAATGTCTTGAACGACGGTGGTATGAAACCCTTAGGGTATTAGACGACATCAAATTCCTCTGGGTAGGGTCTACCCTTTAGAATCAATGACCCTGCCTTTGATTGAGCTAGGGCTTCTCTTACCTGTTGTTCAATCATTTGTTTAATATTACTCTCCAGCATCGGACCCTGAACTAGATCCTTCTTCGGTTGTTTGTCGAAGGTGGATTCTTTTCTTTCAACTGTAATGTGAACAATTTCTGGTTGGTTTTCCTCCAAAGTTGCTATTGGTAATGACTGCGACTGCCCCTGAATTGTACCCATGACGATCATTACTTCCTCCGGTTGTTTCTTCAATTGACTTATCTGCTCATCCCGCTGTTGAATGGCTATCTGAGACTCATCCGCGGTGTTTTCCTTAGTGGGTAAAGGAGTGTCGCACGAGGATGGTGTGGCCTCCATCTCGATGACGTTGATTTCTGCAAAACCACCTTCCATGTAATCTGGTAGGCTGTAATCTCCATTTTCGACATATTTTTTCTGGTTTTCAAATAGTTGTGCAATGTCAACTCGGAGCTTCTCTATGGCGGAATCAATCGAACTTCCTCTGAGAACTTTAAGGTCAACTAAAACTTTCCGAGAAACATCATTCATTTCCCCGAGCACCGGCGTCGTGTAGGAGTCGGTTGAATCCTTCGAAACCATATTTACAGAACCTTCTTCAGGTTCTTTTAAATATTCCTTCGGGATTATCACATTTCCATTTCGAGATTATCTTGAAGCCAATCCTTGAAGACAAAGCACCTTTCTATTGTGTGGCGAAGTAGCGGTGCTATGGGCGGTATTGAGAATGATCTTTCATGCTTGGCCTCCTCCGGCTTTTTGGCTTTGAAAGTCCGAATTCGGTTTCATCAACAAGTTATGGAATATCTTCGACACGTTTCCTCCTTGAAGGAATACACCACTTTCTGTCGCTCTTCAATGGACATCTGTTTATTTCTGGGTTGGTGTGATCCTGGTTGATGTAGTTGTTGGCTAGATTGGCCATATCGTTGTGTCTGTTGTTGGCGAGGTTGACGAGACAGTTTGATTTTCAAAATTTCCTGACTGCGCCTCCTTTCCTGTGCCTTCATCAGTTGCAAGGTATTTGAATTGGACCCAATCCTGAATTCAGAAAATGATGAGGTATAAATGTCAACTGACTTTTCCTCGTGTAGAATCTCATTTCCTTTGTCTAACAAAACAGTTGGTGTGGTGACGGTGGTTCTAACAGTAGGAGCTGAAACAGTCCTCAGAGAAGTCGGCGCTTCTAGCGGCATACTTCACAACAATAGAAGAGTCCTTTTCAATCCACTCCTTTGGCATAGGGGGCTCTTTAACAATCTCCAAGTTGAACTCTACAATAGGCTCAACGAACTTTCTCATTTCGGGTTTCATCATTTCAACAGACACATTCTCGAACTTAGTTTCAACATCTGTCGAATCCTTGTCCAAACTTGATGATTGCCGAGTCAGGCAGTTCCTCCTATTGACGGCAAAATCCATTCCGGAGGCAAAAGAAAGACCAGCTTGGATGAAGACATTGTCTCCTGTCATTCGAAGAATTTCAAAAAGAATTAGTGATGTCATGTACCTTAAAATTTCAACGAAATCTTAAAGTTAATGCACTTGTCTTATAAACTGGGCCTCCTTTGAAATTTATTCATATGAATTTTTTTTTATTTCAAATTTTGGTGTTTTATTTTATTATTGTATATTTACAATGTTTTTTTTAAAAAAATGTTTTGTTTTGTTTTAAAATTTTAACAAATTTTATTTGGTTCGAATTTTAAATGGAAGGTTAGTGCGAGTGAGATTCGGTGTAGGACCCCGTCCAAGATCCGAAGGGGTCGACCTCGCATCAAACTCGCTTCGATAAACCGCTCCTAACCTACCACACCTATTGGGGTCCACCCCACTTTCAAGATTTCAAGATTCTAGAACCTCTCGTTTAAGGATGATTAAACGAGTGGCTCCAGAATCCAAAGGAGTTGACAATACTCGCTCAAGGAAGAAATGAGCGAAACACATCAACGGAAGAATGATAGTCTGGCCCACTAGGGACATGGGCACACTATCGATGTATGAAGAAAAATCCTTTTGATCCAAAATAGAGAGAAGAATTAGTCCCCAGCGGAGTAGCCAGAAATTGTCGGCTAATTTTTTTCTTTATTATTTTAAAAATAAAATTATAAAATTTAAATTTAATGTAATATGTAAAGTGTTTTATTTTGATTTTGAAAATGGTGATATATTATTTTATTTTGAAAATAACGAGACTGAGATAGATCTCATATCGAATAGTTTAAATAGTTGAAGCACGATACCATAAGTGACACATCATCCCAAAAGATGAGCGTACTCACTTGTTAAGTAGAGCTTAACTATCTAAACTTAAAAGTTTATGATTCTATTTTGGTCTGCGAGTTTTTATAGCCGACAAATTCCTCACTGTCTAATACACGATTAGACGGGGTTTAGATTAATCTGAGTTCTTAATTCCCTATAGGAGCAAGCCCTATAGTTAATTACATCTTAAGTAACCGAAGTCACCTAAGATAACTCTCGATAAGGATCATGGGCTTTGTCTTCAAGAATATCAACGTTTAGGTTTCCACGATTGCTTGTAGGAGAATCAAAGAGAATGGTTCATTGTGGAACAGTTATTTTCAGAATCCAAAGGTATGAAAAGTAGATGTCGAAGATACTGAAGGAGCTTCAGTGACATCTCAAACTAACCTATGATTGGCTTGACATCTTTGAAAGTGAAGTTGTGTTTATATTTCAATCTTACAAATTATTTAGATGTTTTGGGATTTATATCTACATGTAATATGTAAATGACCCAAAAAAATGAGAGGATTTATGTCGTGCCAGACGAGAACCTCGGAATCCTAAACAGTTTAGGACTTATATCGTACGATGTATGATCGTACTTAAGTCCTAAAAGATAATGTGAGGGTTTATGTCGTATCGAATGAAAACCTCGACGTCACTATAGATGTTATTTAAATCTACGAAAGTCCGATCGAAGATCCTTCATTCGTCCTCCGTCGTCTCGTCTCGAGAAAGGATAAAGATAAGAGAGAAAGAGAAGACCGTGCCTCGAAAGGCCTATCCTAAGGGTATATGCGAGGGAATAATTAAAATAAACATGTATAATAAAAAGGAAACAACCATGCCTTAAATGGCACTATCCCAGGTGTATGTACATGTGTGCAAGAGAAGCAATAATAAAAAATAACCATGTGTAATAAAAGAAACTAACCATGCCCTAGATGGCTCATCCTGAGGCAAGCATAAAAGAAAAATATGAATACGAGTAAGTACATATACAAAAGTAAAGAGATGCATGTAATAAATAAAGTAAATAAACCTGTACTAATAAAAAATGTGTACACTGCTAACTCCGTCGATATCTCGGAAGCAAGCTAATAAGTCTACAAGCAACTATACAATCAAGTTTAGCCATAAACATATAAAATATCAAAGTGGGGGAATAAGAATTCTATTTGAGGATAGGCTCAGTACTGTAGACTTTTTTCTATCTCGATCCCACGAGCAACCCGAAATCGAAGTCCGTATCAATCTCGGATCAAGTCACCAGAGAAATCACCCAGAGTAGGCAATCCTAATCCCTACCACTTAATTAGTGAGTGAACCAGTTTGTAGTATCTGAATTTTGAAAGTGTAGTATCTGTGATTGTAGTATCTGAATTCTTATGAGTGTAAAATCTGATATGTAGTATCTGGTGTGTGATGTGTGATGTGTGTTAACTAGTGCATAGTGTGTAGTGTTTATTGGGTAGTGTGTAGTAGGGTAGTGTGTAGTGTGTGTGTGATATTTAATGAGTGGTATGTATGTGTATGTGATATTTAATATGTGGATGTGTATGTGATATTTAAAAGGTGTGAACGATTTAGATATCTCGGGTCCATTGTTCAAAGCGATGGTGATATAGATGGGGATGTTAATAGTAGAATTCGAGTTGGTTGGTTGAAGTGGAGGAATGCGTCCGGCCTTATTGTGTGATAGAAAAGTACCGCTTAGGCCGAAAGGAAAATTTTATAAGATGGTGGTGAGACCTTCGATGCTACTATGGTCTTGAATGTTGGCCTTTAAAAGAGAAGCATAATGTTAAGTTAAGTGTTGCCGAGATGAGAATGATTAGGTGGATGAGTGGCTTTACACTTAGAGACAAAATGCGAAATGAATATATCCGTGAAAGGGTTGGAGTTGCACCAGTGACGGATAATATTAGAGAGAGTCGCCTTAGATGGTTTGGTCACATTAAACGTCGACCACCGATGATCCGATTAGGAGAGTAGATGTTTTAAATACTACTTATGTTAAGAAAGGCGAGAGGCGGACCTAGGAAAACTTGGGCTTATTGCATAAAAAATGATCTTAATTTATTAGAATTAAACGAAAATTTGACACTAAATAGGACGCAATGGAGAAAAATGATTCATGTAGCCGACCCCACTTAGTGGGATTAAGGCTTTGTTGTTGTTGTTGTTGTTGTTGTATGTGTGTGTGATATTTAATATGTTATATGTGGCATGATGAGTTTGACAATTATATGTGTTATGTTTGATGTGATGTGTTTGATGTGTTGTATGTGTTGAATTTGATTTGATGTGCTAGTATAGTGTCTGATGTCGTACGAAGTGCGGCGTTTGTTGTCGTCACGAAGTGCGATGTAGTATATCTGTTGTTGAAGTATCTGTTACTGAACCAGTATAATGTCTGATATCGTAGTATCTGTTATCGGTTCACGAATTTCTTAAAGGTAGGGATTATAACTACCTAACTCAAAGTAAAATGAGCATCTATCTCTGAGTATTGATTTTATTTTGTTTCAGCTATAAAAGCACGATTATTAGTCCGTGCATCATTGCCTGTACCCCGCATTTCCAACTTATACACCCACTTTGAAAAGTCCATATGTTTTCTAAATAAATGAGAGCATGCTATTCAAATGAGGGAGACAAAGCATATAAACTCCAAATATAAACTCATATGTTAACATTTTTTATTTATTATTATTTTAGCAACCATATCAGCAAGTAGCTAGCCATTTTCCATGATATTAAGACATGCAAAATATAAAATAGCTAGTTATCACGCCATAACCCTCCAAAATGGTTCAATGTATAAAGTAGAATTGCTGCAATTTCCAAAGTAATTCATAATAATTAATTAAAAAAAGTAGCAGCCTTTCATGCATAAAAAGAAATTAAGATTCAGGGTGTTAGATATGTGAACACATAAAGATTGAATGAAATTCTCCACCGATTTTTTTGCTTTAAATTCAGAATTAAGCTAATTGATCAATTCCATTGGGATAAGAACATGCAACAATTTGATAAGGTCCAACTAATAATGCCTCAAGAGCACTTATAATAGACATGAGAATTCAAAATAGAGTGATGAGAAAATTGGAACGAAACTGCACATAAATGAACACCACATCCATCATAATTATTTTTCTCAAATAATATTCCTAAAACTTGATATCATTTATACAAAACAGAGATATAGAAAAGCCACTGGAAAATTTCATATGGGTAATAAACAAACGGCGTTGAGCACCTTACATGAACCATTAAGAGAAAAGGAAGCCGAGAGGCCTCATAGAAATGTATCAAACAATTGTACCAAGCTCTTGATTCTTATATATTCTCACATCACATAAACTTTTCTTTTCATATTTCCACCAACTAAATTTTCATACCACATCAAAAATATCACCAAAAAAAATTTCTATGCATGAGTTAAGTGGTATGTATGTAAAAGATAATGAAGTCCGGCTATTGGATATGTGAATACATAGGAATTGATATATCTTCTTCTCCCAAATGTTGAGATGACTATAATACGAGATAACAATGATTTGCACAAGTTTTACACATAAATATGAAGGGCCATTGCCAAATTTTCTCAAAAAATATAGGAATATTTGAAGAAGTTTTAAACATATTTAGTACGTTGTTCTAGCGAGCAGGATTCGAGCATCACTTAATAGGGTTCCATGAATATCGATGTTCAACGAAGACAATAAGATGTAAATCTTGATTTCAATTAAAATAACGGGGATTAAAGAAAGACTGAGTAATTACGATCTCTTTATTCAAATTTTAATTAAGAGAGCCAAAAGAAATAAAATAAGATCACATAACTTCATTTCATTCCTTCCTTTTGCTTTTCTTTTTTTTACCAATCGAAAAGAATCGATAGGAAATTCTCTTTATAAACAATGAATAAAATAATTAACGAACTTGTAATGAGTTTCATCTTTGAAGAACAAATGTTAATAACCAATAGCAGAGAATATCACTCAAATTTATGAAAGGAAATTTATAAGCGCTTGAAGTAAATGAAATAAAATTTCTTTTAGCTTAGTTGGAAATCTGACCCGAGAAAGAATAAAATAGGGATGATTTAATAACAATCTTGATGATGAAAAGTTGTGAGAAATTCGTAGAGAATAACATCCCACATATGTGCAACAATAAATAAAGCAAGAAAAGCAAGATCCTCTAAGCAACATTCGTTTATAATAAAAAGGCCTTAACACAGATTTTACCCAATTTTTGTTATGAATCCATATCTTAAAGTTTCTTGAAGGTGAAATGCAAGAATCCGATTAAGGTTTCTTGCGATTTGATCGAAGAAGGAAGAATATTCTCTTGATAAAGGAGGAAGAAGACTTACAACTCGCGATTAAAGGCGGAAGAAGCTCCTTGCTTGATTCGAAGAACCGAAGAGATCTCGCGAATGGAGGAGAAGAGGAAGTTCGGCTCGAAGAGGAGAGCAGCAGCTAGGGCTAGAGCCTCGAGCAAGAAGAAGAAGAAGAAGGTCGGCCAAGAGGGGAGCTACGGTATGGAGAACTCCGGCTAGAGCATGCCAGGGAGAAGAAACGCGTGTGAGGGATTTTCGGCCCTCTATCCGTGAGTGGAGTGCGGGCGCCGAATGAAATGAATTCGGGCTTAGGGTTAGGTTGTTGCGAGGTTTAAATAGGGGAGAAATCCTTTTTTTTATTATTTTTAAATTGCATGCATCGATTTCGTGCAATTTGCTTCGTGCACGAAACACTAGCAAAATGGGTATCCTACATAGCTAAAATTGACGTTTCGGATGCAACGGCGCAGATCCGTTCGTCATCGCGGCGTGTTGGACAAGTTCATCGACGGTCGAATCAATTTAAATTAAATTTACGTGACGTCGCAAAAAATGAATTTATTTTGACCCGACCGAAGCCACTTAACGAACAAATTATTCACTGTCTTCGCCTAAGCAGAACCATAGCCAAACATATCGCTCGTGGCAAAAAGTCAAACGTCGCACGCGAGTGGGGTCTACTATGGCTTTCAAATCACTATGAAACTCGACAAGAGTTTCAATACGTCGGCTTTTAATCGACTCAACTAGATGTCGAGGATTTAGAGCCGTTCATATGAAACTTCGAGGAGCGAGGAGATGGCTTGATTTTCTAAACACGGTGGGTCCCAGTCTAATCCTCTAAGAGAGTCCAAAATAAGGAAATCCTAAGGCTAGATCCTAGGATCTAAAGAGGAGGAAATGAAAGACCTAAAAAATGAGGTCAACAGCCCTATTGCCTATTTCATTCTGAATTCTCTGGATTTGGGTGTTCTGGCGCCGTCGGCGCCAATAGACTGATTTTTTCATTTTGCCTCTTTTTCCTCCACATTCATTCCTTTTACTTCATTCTCGCTCCAAACACCTAAAATCATCATACCTGCAAATGAAACATATGAAAAATACGTTCCTGAAGTTGTAATATCACAAAAAATGAGTACAATTTATATATTAAAAACTAATATATTTTTGGTGCATCATGGGATTCCTCCTTGATAACTCTTCACTTTTTTAGAAATATGATTTCTTATGTGTGAAGCTCTTTCATATGCTCATGTTCGCAATATGAAACCCAATGTTGTAAACGTTTGGATAAATCATCTTTTTAAATGATTTAGAGTACGATGATCTAGCAATGTAACAAGTCTTTCTGGTACTGCATTGTCAAAACTTTTTAGTTCATAAAAGAGCTTGTAAAGCGATGCAATCAAATGGGCTCAAATGCCACAAGGTAAACTTTTGTATACAAGAGTCGTGTTCAATATTATATAAGGCCTCTGCCATTTTATAACTGAAATTGCACATGAAACCATTAACTCCTTGTGGCACATTGAATGAAATCCAATGCAATACACTTCCTGCCATTTTGAATTAGCTATATTTTGTTTTCTTCATTGTATTACATAATCATCCCTTGATGATTATTTAAAATGACATTTCTGTTCTTATGGAAAGGTACGTGGCGAGGAAACTCCTCACATGAATGATTCCTATTGATTCCTTGGAAATATGGGAACTAAAACACTTCCAGATTTTGAAATAGCTTTACAAGCTTATATGGAACTTTTACTCATTTAGAATTTGGAACCTTCTAGTATGGTATCATTGTTTTTTGGAACTTTTTCTGGTTTGAAATTTAAATGAAGTTACTTCAATTTAAAATTCTTTCTGACTATGAAAATGTGCAAGGACACAGTGAAATTCTTGTTGATACTTCACTGCTTCTATTTAGCCCTTGTCCTATTTTGCTATGCATATCTCCTTTTTTAATTATTATTTTTAGGGTCATTTACATACATAGTACTGTGAATTTGCATATCTAATACCAAATTTTCGCTTTTCTCCTTCGTTGTGCTCCCTGTAGACATATTTTTCTTTCAGTAGTTTTACAATGCCTTTTACAAAGCGCTAAACAACATAAATATAGACTCAAGTTATAAATATGAGTATTGATTATTTGCCATAGGGATAGAGATACAAAATTTTGTAATTTCAAGCTCTTTATCATGCTCTCTTGAATTTCTACATATCTTCTTTTCTAAGAACAGTAACTTCATAGATTTATTCATGGAAGATTTGCATACATACCACTCAATTCTTATGTATTTACATATCTAACACCTTAACTTCAATTCTTACATATATACCACTTACCGTTACATGAAAAGGAGTATTTCACTTTTTAAAAGTCAATATAGTAATATTTTTGATGTGATATGAAACATTGAGGTGATATAAGTGTAAAAAGTCAAGTTTACATGTTAGATATGTGAATACATAGGAACTGGGTGGTATGTAAATGCCCCTTGAGTAGTAGCTATGTTCGTATTTTATCTCATAATGGAACCCAAATACTTCCAATTTAATCTTTTTGTTTCATTTCTATATAGCTTACTGTGTTGGATTATTTATGAATCCCGGTTTTTTCTAATATTCTGCTAATTTCGGCACCATATTTAGGTTAACTGACATGGTTCCATACAACTAGGACCCCAGCAACTTCCCGTTCTGTGGGAGAGGTTGTGCAACAAGTCTGAGAAAGACAAACAAGACAGAACGGGAAGTAAATATAGCACATATATTCATTCTCCGCTCTATTGGTAGGGGGTGGAATCAGTTCTTTTTTTTATTTGAGAGGGGCTGTCTAGACTCAATGTGAGAGAGGCTATGATAATGAAGGACAGAGTGATATTTCAGGAGAGGCTAAACTGATATTTCAGGAGGGGCAAAAAACTGAATTGCCCTCCCTTATAAGTAACACCGGAAAACAGCGGCGTACAACCAACAATAATGCCGCAAATAACACCGCGAAATACTGCCAAGACCAACGCGCCGACTCGTCAGTATGCTGGGGGATATAACCGCCAATCCTGAATATAGGTTATTACTCTCATGACCATGCCATTGCTCTAGTGGTTAAGAAACCAATTGTTTAATTATTATTATTATTTTGAAGAACGCAGATGCAAAATCATATGCGTTATGAAATTTCAGCTATTCAAAGAGGGAATTTATTTGACAAAAATTAATGATATAATAAAAAAGAAGCAATGTAAATATTAATAGTAGCTACAGCTTTCATGTTTAGCTCTTAGCGTCTAACATTTCAATTTTTTTTTTTTAAAATTACTGGCAGGGTAATATAACTTTTCAAATAATTTGGAGTCCAAATTTAGGTATTTTGATTGAATCCCGACCAAATTAATTAGCAAATGGACAATAATGGTATAAATGTTTTCGTGTACCTTTATTCTCTTATTATATCATGCAGTCTTTATTAATTTTGCTAGTCAGATTTCAATTAGGGCTGCCAAAACAATTCATCATTAATGAACAGCTAGTCTTGTGCGAGCTATGTTACTTGTGTTCAGTTTATTCGTTATTTTTAGCTCAAACATTTATTCAATTTTGTTCAACTGATTATTTTAGCTTGAATTAATTAAATAATTCAAAAATAATATTATTGTAACTTTTTTTTATATAATAATATTATGGGTTTCACACTCAAAAGGTCCGATTAGTACTCCGTAAATATTCCGTTGGCTAGCCCCGCCTAAAAATCATTTCCTTCCCACCCCATCTTTGTCCTTCCCCGCTCCAATACCATCGCCGAGACGCGATTAGAGCTGGCTTGGAAAATAACGCTAGAATCACGAAAGACAAGAAAACTCTAAAACTCCCGTATTTCTCTTCCTTCCGCTCACTTTGACCAACTAGCTTTGAAGGCAACATCGGGATTGCAGAAGATGAAGAAAAAACTCTGAAACTCCTATCTATCTTTTCCTTCCACCAGCTTCTACCCGAGACCATTAGGAAGGTAATCCAAATCTTTCTTCCCTCCTTCAATTCCCATCTTTCTCTTCCTTGCACCCTCTTCTAACCTAAATCCTGTCAAACATCATAAACGACATCTTAAAATTCAATTTTTAGTATAAGTTAGTAACATGTCATTTCAAACAGATTTTCATTTTGGTATTTTATACCTCAAGAATGGACACTAATTTACGTACTTACCATTGATTTAAAGGAGTGAATTATACAAAATGTGCACAAGCAATTGGTAAGTTTAAAGGGCATCTGACATCGTAAAATGTATTGCGATTGAACTTGCTTTATGCGGCGTATACAGCTCATAAAGGTGACAACTATGATAGAAAAATTATATCGATGCCTTACAAAATAGATCACATGAAGATTGCAACTATTTTAAGTGGACTGTTGAAGTTGGCGATACAACATATGACCTTGGTTGTGAAGAAAGAATAGCATTTGAAGACAATGTTAAGAAGAATTTTGAATTCTTGTTGAAGATCTTGGTCATATTTAATTTTGTAATCATAACAGTTTTGTTATTATTGTTGTCATTGTTTTTGTTTTGAAGATTTTTATGTAATTTAGAATATGACTTTGGCGATGTAGGATTTAATTAATAATAGAGCTCTTAAGACTTAATATGTAGCATGTTTTTGTCTAAGTATCATGCTTAATGTATGTTTGTGTTAGTTGATTTTGCAATTTAAGTTTATAATTCAAGAATTGGGTGTAGTGTTATGTGATGAAAAGATTTCCTCATTATTTTATAATTTAAGTTTAGATTTCAAAATAAATACATAAATAATAGAAATATTCATGAGTATACTTCTTGATATGAAGAGTAAAAGCTAGGTCAAGATCGAGATCTTCCATCTTCAAAATCACAGTCTTCTTGTCAAGTTCCTTGGGAAGGCAACGATAGTACATGGCTTACAAAGACCACCGAAACTCTCTTTTTTCGTTCCTTTCTCGTTTAATTTTTAAACGAGTCTCAAGTTTGTCCATCATCGCATACTTACTCTTCTGAATCATGTAAATGATCACGAGAAAAGAGGAACAAAAAAAGATGAACATATAACATAGATGACAAACAATAGAAAGAACGTGCAAAACCCTAATTGACAGCCCCAATTGAAAATTGATTAGCAAAATTAATAAAAACTGCATGATATTATAAGAGAATAAAGTTACACAAAAGCATTTATACCATTATTGTCTATTTGCTAATTAATTTGGCTGGGATTCAATCAAAATACCTAACTTTGGACTCCAAATTATTTGAAAAAGTTATATTACCCTGCCCGTAATTTTAAGAAAAATTAAATGTTAGGCACTAAGAGCTAAACATGAAAGCTGTAACAAGTACTAATATTTTCATTGGAACTTTTTCATTAAAATTATTTTTTGCTAAACAAAATCATTCTTTGAATAGCTGAAATTTCATAACACATGATTTTGCATCTGCCTTCTTCAAAATAATAACCATAATTAAATAATCGGTTTCTTAACCACTAGAGCAACCGCATGGTAGTTATATCCCACGACGTATTGATGAGTCGGTGCACTGGTCTTGCCAGTATTTCACGGTGTCATTCGCGACATTATTGTTGGTTGTATCCCGCTGTTTTCTGGTGTTATCGATGGTGCTACTCCAGGGTTATTCTTAACGCGCACTTGATATTATCTGCGGGGTATGTACATGTGTGCAAGAGAAGCAATAATAAAAAATAAACATGCGTAATAAAAGAAACTAACCATGCCCTAGATGGCCTATCCTAGGGGCAAGCATAAAAGAAAAGTATGAATACAGGTAAGTACATATACAAAAGTAAAGAGATGCATGTAATAAAGAAAGTAAATAAACTGTACAATAAAAAAATGTGTACCTGGCTAACTCCGTCGATATCTCAGAAGCAAGCTAATAGCTACAACAACTATACAATCAAGTTTAGCCATAAACATATAAAATATCAAAGTGGGGGAATAAGAATTCTATTTGAGGATATGCTCAGTCTGTAGACTTCTTTTTTTCTATCTCGATCCCACAGGCAACCCGAAGTACTGAAGTCTGTATCAATCTCAGATCAAGTCACCAGCAAATCACCATAGAGTAGACAATCCTAATCCCTACCACTTAATTAGTGAGTGAACCAGTTTGTAGTATCTAAATTTTGAAAGTGTAGTATCTGTGATTGTAGTATCTGAATTCTTATGAGTGTAAAATCTGATATGTAGTATCTGGTGTGTGATGTGTGATGTGTGTTAACTAGTGCATAGTGTGTAGTGTTTATTGGGTAGTGTGTAGTGTGTGTGTGATATTTAATGAGTGGTATGTATGTGTATGTGATATTTAATATGTGGATGTGTGTGTGATATTTAATATGTTATATGTAACATGATGAGTTTGGCAATTATATGTGTTATGTTTGATGTGATGTGTTTGATGTGTTGTATGTGTTGAATTTGATTTGATGTGCTAGTATAGTGTCTGATGTCGTGCAAGTGCAGCGTTTGTTGTCGTGCAAGTGCAGTGTAGTATCTGTTGTTGAAGTATCTGTTACTGAACCAGTATAATGTCTGATATCGTAGTATCTGTTATCGGTTCACGAATTTCTTAAAGGTAGGGATTAGAATTACCTAACTCAAAGTAAAATGGGCATCTATCTCTGAGTATTGATTTTATTTTATTTCGGCTATAAAAACACGATTATTAGTCCGTGCATCATTGCCTGTACCTCGCATTTCCAACTTATACACCCACTTTGAAAAGTCCATATGTTTTCTAAACAAACGAGAGCATGCTATTCAAATGAGGGAGACAAAGCATATAAACTCCCAATATAAACTCATATGTTAACATTTTTTTATTTATTATTATTTTAGCAACCATATCAGCAAGTAGCTAGCCATTTTCCATGATATTAAGACATGCAAAATATAAAATAGCTAGTTATCACGCCATAACCCTCCAAAATGGTTCAATGTATAAAGTAGAATTGCTGCAATTTCCAAATTAATTCATAATAATTAATTAAAAAAAATAGCAGACTTTCATGAATAAAAAGAAATTAAGATTCAGGGTGTTAGATATGTGAACACATAAAGATTGAATGAAATTCTCCACCAATTTTTTTTGCTTTAAATTCATAATTAAGCTAATTGATCAATTCCATTGGGATACGAACATGCAACAATTTGATAAGGTCCAACTAATAATGCCTCAAGAGCACTTATAATAGACATGAGAATTCAAAATAGAGTGATGAGAAAATTGGAACGAAACTGCACATAAATGGACACCACATCCATCATAATTATTTTTCTCAAATAATATTCCTAAAACTTGATATCATTTATACAAAACAAAGATATAGAAAAGCCACTGGAAAATTTCATATGGGTAATAAACAAACGGCGTTGAGCACCTTACATGAACCATTAAGAGAAAAGTGAAGCCGTGAGGCCTCATAGAAATGTATCAAACAATTGTACCAAGCTCTTGATTCTTATATATTCTCACATCACATAAACTTTTCTTTTCATATTTCCACCAACTAAATTTTCATACCACATCAAAAATATCACCAAAAAAAATTTCTATGCATGAGTTAAGTGGTATGTATGTAAAAGATAATGAAGTCTGGCTATTGGATATGTGAATACATAGGAATTGATATATCTTCTTCTCCCAAATGTTGAGATGACTATAATACGAGATAACAATGATTTGCACAAGTTTTACACATAAATATGAAGGGCCATTGCCAAATTTTCTCAAAAAATATAGAAATATTTGAAGAAGTTTTAAACATATTTAGTCTGTTGTTCTAGCAGCAGGATTCGAGCATCACTTAATAGGGTTCCATGAATATCGATGTTCAACAAGACAATAAGATGTAAATCTTGATTTCAATTAAAATAACGGGGATTAAAGAAAGACGAAGTAATTGCGATCTCTTTATTCAAATTTTAATTAAGAGAGGCCAAAAGAAATAAAATAAGATCACATAACTTCATTTCATTCCTTCCTTTTGCTTTTCTTTTTTACCAATCGAAAAGAATCTGACAGGAAATTCTCTTTATAAACAATGAATAAAATAATTAACAAGCTTGTAATGAATTTCATCTTTGAAGAACAAATGTTAATAACCAATAGCAGAGAATATCACTCAAATTTATGAAAGGAAATTTATAAGCTCTCAAGTAAATGAAATAAAATTTCTTTTAGCTTAGTTGGAAATCTGACCCGAGAAAGAAAAAAATAGGGATGATTTAATAACAATCTTGATGATGAAAAGTTGTGAGAAATTCGTAGAGAATAACATCCCACATATGTGCAACAATAAATAAAGCAAGAAAAGCAAGATCCCTCTAAGCAACATTCGTTTATAATAAAAAGGCCTTAACACAGATTTTACCCAATTTTTGTTATGAATCCATATCTTAAAGTTTCTTGAAGGTGAAATGCAAGAATCCGATTAAGGTTTCTTGCGATTTGATCGAAGAAGGAAGGATATCCTCTTGATAAAGGAGGAAGAAGACTCACAACTCGATATTAAAGGCGGAAGAAGCTCCTCGCTTCGATTCGAAGAACCGAAGAGATCTCGCGAATGGAGGAGAAGAGGAAGTTCGGCTCGAAGAGGAGAGCAGCAGCTAGGGCTAGAGCCTCGAGCAAGAAGAAGAAGAAGAAGGTCGGCCAAGAGGGGAGCTACGGTATGGAGAACTCCGGCTAGGGCATGCCAGGGAGAAGAAACGCTTGTGAGGGATTTTCGGCCCTCTATCCGTGAGTGGAGTGGGGGGCGCCGAATGAAATGAATTCAGGCTTAGGGTTAGGTTGTTGCGAGGTTTAAATAGGGGAGAAATCCTTTTTTTTTATTATTTTTAAATTGCATGCATCGATTTCCGTGCAATTTTCTTGTGCACGAAACACTAGCAAAATGGGTATCCTACCTAGCTAAAATTGACGTTCCGGATGCAACGGCGCAGTCCGTTTCGTCATCCGGGGCGTTCGGACAAGTTCGCCGACGGTCGAATCAATTTAAATTAAATTTGCGTGACGTCGCAAAAAATGAATTTATTTTGACCCGACCGGAGCCACTTAACGAGCAAATTATTCACCGGTCTTCGCCTAAGCGAGAACCATAGCCAAACATATTGCTCGTGGCAAAAAGTCAAATGTAGCACGCAGTGGGGTCTACCTATGGCTTTCAAATCACTATAGGAACTCAACAAGAGTTTCAATACGTCGGCTTTTAATCGACTCAACTAGATGTCGAGGATTTAGAGCCGTCCATATGAAACTTCGAGGAGCGAGGAGATGGCTTGAATTTCTAAACACGGTGGGTCCCAGTCTAATCCTCTAAGAGAGTCCAAAATAAGGAAATCCTAAGGCTAGATCCTAGGATCTAAAGAGGAGGAAATGAAAGACCTCAAAAATGAGGTCAACAAATGGATCCCCATAGGTGTGGTGTGCTGTACAAGCACGCCACGCCTATCGTGCGTTGACCGAAATGATCAACCCAATCGCAAATGAATGTTCAAATAACCATACTTGAAACAAATCGAAGGTCGAATCAGGTCCGATAATTGAGTTTGAGTTGAGGTTCCCACTTGGAGAAAGCCCAGCTCAAAAGGACTTGAGTGTAAAGTGTAGGAGTTTATGCTGGGGATTAGCAAATGTATTTTCAAATTGTAATTGCGAGTTTGAGCTTTCAAATTTGAATGTCGTTTTGACTTGGATTTGTGGTTGATGTTGTGTTGTGGGGTTTGAAAGAGTCGGAATCCCTGCACCGACCCTGGAATTTGAATTTGAAGGATTCGGAAGCCTTAACATCCGTATAGGGGGACTTACTCCTATCCTCGAAGATTTGAATTTGAAGAAATCAAAGAAAGATTTGAATTTGAAGGAATCAGAAGCCTTAACATCCGTATAGGGGGGCTCACACTGATCCTTAACATTCGTATAGGGGGACTCACACTGATCCAAGAGAAAAAAAATTTGAATTTAAAGGAATCAAAAGCCTTAACATCCATTATAGGGGGACTTATATCGATCCAAGAGAAAATTTGAATTTAAAGAACCACATTAGGAAGGAAAACCTTAACATCCACTTGGGGGGTTTTACATCCAACCTAAGAGGCAAGAAGGAGTTGGAAGCCTTAACATCCATCGAAGGGGGTCTTACTCCACTCCACAAAGATTTGAATCGACCACATTAGGAAGGAAAACCTTAACATCCACTGGGGGTTTTACATCCAACCTAAGAGACAAGAAGGAGTTGGAAGCCTTAACATCCATCGAAGGGGTCTTACTCCACTCCACAAAGATTTGAATCGACCACATTAGGAAGGAAAACCTTAACATCCACTTGGGGGGTTTTACATCCAACCTAAGAGGCAAGAAGGAGTTGGAAGCCTTAACATCCATTGAAGTGGGTCTTACTCCACTCCACAAAGATTTGAATTGACCACATTAGGAAGGAAAACCTTAACATCCACTTGGGGTTTTACATCCAACCTAAGAGGCAAGGAGTTGGAAGCCTTAACATCCATTGAAGGGGTCTTACTCCACTCCACAAAGATTTAAATTGACCACATTAGGAAGGAAAACCTTAACATCCACTGGGGTTTTACATCCAACCTAAGAGGCAAGGAGGAGTTGGAAGCCTTAATATCCATCAAGGGGGTCTTACTCCACTCCACAAAGATTTAAATTGACCACATTAAGAAGGAAAACCTTAACATCCACTTGGGGGGTTTTACATCCAACCTAAGAGGCAAGAAGGAGTTGGAAGCCTTAACATCCATTGAAGGGGGTCTTACTCCACTCCATAAAGATTTGAATTTACTACATTAGGAAGGAAAACCTTAACATCCACTTGGGGGGTTTTACAGCCAACCTAAGAGGCAAGAAGGAATAGAACTAAGCCTATCCAAAAAATATGAATGTATGCTGAGAAGGAATTGGACTGAGCCTATCCAAAGAATATGTATAAACAATATGTATAAAAATGTATAAACAATATGTATAAATCATATGTATGCTGGATGGGAATCAGAATATAGGTATTGACTCCAAGATGAGAACTGGAATATGTGTACTGAGTCTCGTAACGAGAATCGCAATATGGGTACCGATCTCAAAGATGGGAATCAGAATACAAGTACTGACCCCAGAATAAAATGTGATGTATTGTGTAAATTATGTAGGAATGTGATGATTTGTGTGAAAATTTGTGGGAATTATGTGGAGATGTAATGTTGAATTTTGTAAGAATGGTGAAATTTGTGGGATGTGAATATTTATGAAAATATGAAGTTTGTGGGAAATTGGTATAATTGTGAAAATTTGTGTAATTTGTGAAAATTTAAGGAAATGTGAAAATTTTGTGAAATTTTGTGAAGTGTGAAAATTTATAAAGATGTGGAAATTGTTAAATTTTATGAAAATTTATCGTGATTATAGTGTGAAATTCTGTGAGAATGTGTGTGTAGTGATTTGCAACAGATTTTTTTTTTTTTTAAAAAAAATTGTGAAGAATATTGTGAATTTATTTGATTTTTTTTATTTTTTAGGATTCGGACCCAGTTTTAGACATACGCAACATCGGTGCTTCTAAGAACAATATTTTATTTCCAAAATTTGTTCTTTAAAACATCACGATGCATAGTACTTCTTCAAGTAACATCTGTTTATCACCAACATCAGTCTTTTGCCTTGATAATTCAAGAACTGGTAGAATCTATTCCTTATATTGCGGTATGCAAGAATAGACTCCCTGAGAATAAAAATCAGATTACCGACTTTAAATATCTTTGGGAGAACCAGTTTATCGTGAGCTTGTATCATTTTTTTTGCCTGCTAAAGCTCCAATCTCTATTGTGCCGACATTCTTTTTTCTTTGAGATTTTGTAATCCTTCAAGTTGAAGTTTGGTATTGTCTTCTATTGTGAATTTGTTTGCTATTGCCGCTCTGAAGGGATGGAGTTGCATTTCCAGTAGAAGAACGGTCTCGGACCCATACAAAAGATAATAAGGTGTAGACTGAGCTGGAATTTTGAATGTCGTTCCATAGGCCAATGAGGCTTCTAATAACTGCTCGTGCTAATTCATCTCTCCATTTTTTTTCAAATTTTCTTTGAATTCAGACGAGAGTCTTATTAAAAGCCTCGACCAATCTATTTACTCCTGAGAAGTAATTAGTGGAGTATCTCCAATCAATATCGTATCTTCTGATGAAAATATTGATCATGATGCTTTTGAATGTGGACCTGTTCTCCGAAATGATTCTTTTATCGCACACCGAAATTCAAAAGGCAATCGGTATCTGATTGGTGAGCAACACACAATCTCGAATGCACTCCTTTCGACGATTCTCTCGCGCTTCATACTTGATTTTGAAGATTGTAAATTTATAGCTCCATGTAGTAGATGCCATTTGTTTTTCATCGATTTTCGCACAAATTATCCATGTTATCTTCGAAGGATATTCGACGTTCTTTTATCGAAGTTGGAGTAAAGTATTCTCGGCATTGAAAAATATGACTTCAGGTTCGAAATCCATTAATTATTGATAAAACAATCCATTCTTTAATTCTTTCTTTCTGGACTTAAGCAAATTTCTGAATTTTGATCATGTAATTAAAATATTTTTCATTTTCCCAAAGATATTTCGGGGTCAATTAATAGCCAACCAAAGAGACCACGATCACTTAACTCTTTTCCTGAATATAATATCTGAAGAATTTTATTAAGATGGTTCTTCAAATTTTATTAATTAAGGGAGAATTCAGACACCAATTTTTGATTATATGCTCACCTCAAGCCTCTTCTCAGGGAAACTTCTTTTCACATAATTTACTAGCCTATATAAATTAACTCTCACATAATTTACTAGCCTATACAAATTAACTCTCCATGTTTCCCCTTTTTTTTAACATATCTGGTAGAGCATATCTTTGATTAAGGATTTTGAATGTCTGAACTCCCTTAATTAATAATTTTGAAATACTTCTTAATATGAATTCTGAGATATTATAGTCCACTCAAAAGTCAGGACCCAATCAATTGGCGGGATATTAAAAGACCCGTGATATCCTGGATCAATTACTCGTATTTTAAGAACAAAATATTATTCTGAAATTTACTTAGGAACCAGTCTCGAATTCCTTAAAGTGAAGGATTCAATTAGTAAAATATTAATTTCACTCTCCCCTTAGTCATGATTATTAAAACACCAGAACTTTTATAATGAAGTACTCCTTTTCTTGATCGAACATCGAACGTCGAATGAAAATTGTGTATAGAATGAGCAACAAAACATCTCTCATCTCAGATGAAACTTGAACAACAACAAGGTTCCTCTTTTCTTATTTTCATTGTGGTGGGAGAGTTGGGATGAAGTAACAATAATTCTTGTTGATATCCCTTCTCATCAATGATAGTAACCAAAGTTGAAACCTGCCATCCTACAACAGGAAAGAGGTTTCAGACTGTCTCGTATACTGTGTTGAAGGAGTTCTGACTCAAGTTTTCTTTGAAAGTTTTGCTAATATTTCATTCGTCAAAGTCAATTGGAACAACTAGACCAGCCAAAATCATATTGATCGAACCTATTTCAGGTTCTTTCAAATACTCTTTCGGGATCGTTATGTTCCCATTTTTTACGTTCTCCTTAAGCCAATCTTTGAAAGTGAAACAATCTTTTTATGGTGTGTCCGATCAACCTGTGATATGGGCAGTATCTCGGATGATCTTTTTCATCAACTTCGTATGGTTTCTTTGGTTCGTGGAGCTTGAACTTAGGTTTCTTCATCGATTCCGGAACATTTGTTCTCATCGCTTCATCCCTGAAAGGATATATTTTGTTCAAACGATTCTTTATGTTTGGGGGTTTCCCCACCTGTTTGATAAGACCTCCGTTGAAATGATTGTTGACCATTCTGCCGAGGACGTTGGTAGATCTGTCGAGACTTTTCAGCTTGTATCTGCAACGGTCGCTTGCCCTTACCAACCACTGTTACTGTCCCGAATTTCTTTTCTGATATCTTCGATGGTTCTAGCTTCCAAGCTTTCTCAAGAAAACCAAGTCGCTTAGCTTCTTCTTGGAGATTATCGACCTTGTTAAGCGGCTTCTCGAATGTTTTGATGGTAAATCCCTTGAGTAAGAAGCCTACTGGACCATGAATGCTCTTTAGAAGTATCTTAACTGCATGTTGCCCTTGGAGTTGTGGTTCACATTTCATGCTCAAATTTCTCCATCGCAGAATATAGTCCATCAATGTTTCGGCTGGCTTCTGTCGCTCCACCACGAGATCACCGATGGTGATATGGTGTTTAACTCCAGCGAACCGCTTAACAAAGAGGTCTTCCAATTCTGCAAATGTTTTCACTGAGTCATTGGGTAGTTCGGCGTACCAGTCAAAAGCAATTCCCGAAAGATCGCTCACGAATTGGCGACACAACAATGCATCACTACCCCCCGCGTTGCGAAGAATCCTGCTCCGAAGTGTGCAACATGCTCGTCGAGGGTTTCCCGTCCCATCAAATGTCTTGAACGACGGTGGTATGAAACCCTTAGGGTATTGGACGATATCAAATTCCTCCGGGTAGGGTCTACCCTT
The DNA here is from genome assembly GCA_022702705.1 of Papilionanthe hookeriana x Papilionanthe teres. Lineage (NCBI taxonomy): Eukaryota > Viridiplantae > Streptophyta > Magnoliopsida > Asparagales > Orchidaceae > Papilionanthe > Papilionanthe hookeriana x Papilionanthe teres. The sequence continues at coordinate 43,169,126 of CM040426.1, read as the reverse complement.
TAGAATCAATGCCCTCGCCTTCGATCGAGCTAGTGGCTTCTCTTACTCGTTGTTCAATCATTTGTTTAATATTACTCTCCAAGATCGGACCCCGAACTAGATCCTTCTTCGGTTGTTTGTCGAAGGTGGATTCTTTTCTTTCATCCGTAATGCGAACAATTTCCGGTTGGTTTGCCTCCAAAGTTGCTATTGGTAATGACTGCGACTGCCCCTGAATTGTACCCATGACGATCATTACTTCCTCCGGTTGTTTCTTCAATTGCTTATCTGCTCATGCCGCTGTTGAATGGCCATCTGAGACTCATCCGCGGTGTTCTCCTTAGTGGGTAAAGGAGCGTCGCACGAGGATGGTGTGGCCTCCATCTCGATGACGTTGATTTCTGCAAAACCACTTCCATGTAATCTGGTAGGCTGTAATCTTCATTTTCGACATATTCTTTCTGGTTTTCAAATAGTTGTGCAATGTCAACTCGGAGCTTCTACAGGCGGAATCAATCGAACTTCCTCCGAGAACTTTAAGGTCAACTAA
>CM040426.1:41349129-41368098 GCA_022702705.1 Papilionanthe hookeriana x Papilionanthe teres | reverse complement strand
TTTGACTCACTACACTTCATTGGAGCTTAGAAGATGGGACTGTTAGATGGCAGACATCTATTGATTCATTTAACGGTGGAGGACTATGCTAGGTTGTTCGCCAAGCAGTCTTTTTTCATCGCAGGGACTGAAATGAAGATAATAAAATGGTTTCCAGATTTTGACCCCTCTAAGGAACCCCTGTGGTTTCTGTTGGTTCAAGTTTCAGGGTCTCCATATCGATATTTCAATCCGAATATTCCGTTTCAAATTGGCGAGAACCCTTGAAACGCCATTGAAAATGGATGCTACCTCTTATAACGAGAGTACACACGATCTTGCTTAGAGCTTCTCGTTAGAGAGATATTACTCTCCCGGATGTCCATCGAATTTGGGTGGGCTCGATCGGGACGTCTGTTTGGCGGGATGTGGTTATGGAGCACGAGCGCTTATTACTCGTCCTCAGCTGAGAATGTTTGGGCACATCAGGGATAGGTGCTATAGACTCTATCCCCCATCTAAGAGAGGAAATGGTATGACTTTTATGGGACAGAAGGCCAATTGTTTGGCTGACACTGCCCCCCCATCTGCATCACTTGAAGAACAGGAACTTGATGAAGTTCGCCTTAAACAGGTTAACGAACAGGTTAATATTGTTACCCCTTCGCCCTCTTCTGATTTACCTACTCGAGAGGTGGAGCGAATTGAGACCACTCTGGTGGATGAAACCTCGGAGAAAGAAAAGGATGCTCCTCCTCCTCCTCTTGTTCTAGTGGCCACAAAACCTGTGGTGTCCAATAGGTATTTTAAAAAATTCAGCAGAAAACGAAAAAACCCCTAAGTGATACCCATTGTTGCATCTACTGCTCCTTCTATGAATCCGAAGGATCAGCCCTCAGATGAAGAAGAAACAGAAGAAGAAACAGAAGAAGAAAGGTTGAGAAGTTTACACTTCTCGATGGAAGAAGCCGGGAAGGGCATTTGAAGAATTAATTGATGATATCACGGTTACTCTCGAAAATGGATTAGCACTTAGAAGACTACTTTTTGGATCTCCACGAACCAGTTCGAGAATACTGCCTTGGCGATGTCTCTCTTAGACACTGTTATTTGTATGTTTATTTGATGTCTTCTATATCCTTTTGTTTGAAGTGTATGTTACTGCATGGCTCATTATTGGGCAATATCCTTATCGATTCTGTAACCGTTTTATTTCAATGAAATATGCCCTTGGGCTTTGGAAAAAAAAGTACACACACTAATTGAATGAGTTAAATATTATAAAATAACCTATTTATTTAATAAAAATATATAAGAAGTAATCAATTAATTAATAACAAGAAAATATTATAATGCGGCGAGATAATAAATACTAGTCAGATAGAGTATTTATTAAAGGTATTTCATTAAGGAAACTAATTCGAATAGATGAAAGACTTCCAAATATTTTGAACGACTGAGTAAATATGATTCTATCTTACAAATTTCTTTTTCTTAATTCTTGAATCTAATACAAACAGTATATAGTTAAATTTTTATATACATTAAAAAGGTTTTAGAGGTTGATTGGTGACAAAAAAAAAAGTAATGGAATGTAAGAGTAATGTATTGTATTTAGAATACTTTGGACTTTTTTTGTTCATTGTAAAATACATTGACCTTTATTTTTTATTTGAAGTAAAATAAAAGCAATGTATTTGATGTAAAAATTAATGCGTTGGCGGTGGCAGAGGGAGGCGACACTTTAGATTGTGGTGTGAATTTAGAATCGAGGAATTTCAAATAAAAAATAATAATAATAACTGAATTTCAAATATATTGTTATTCTACGTTAAGTTTAAAAGTCTTTCAAACAAACAACTGAATTTTTAAAATTCTCTACATTAGGAAAGCATTGCACTAACGCTTCCGACCAAACAACCCCTTAACATTTATTAGTACTTTTCTTCAAATGCAAAATTTACATTTTTCACAAGATTAAATTATTTAAGGCAATTGTTTAGTAAAGAAAGAGAATAAATATGACATCTTCATACAATACGTTATTGCATATGCATGTTTAAATATTCGTCATCTCGTATGATACTGGCTGAGAAATCAATATATACGTGCATATAAATGAAAATGACTACCTACTTTTTAAGATGAGATTTGAATGTTACAAAAAAGATGTCCTTCTTTAGTACACATATAAACAGTGACTCTCTTGATAAATGAAAATGACTACCTACTTTTTAAGATTGGATTTTAATGTTACAAAAAAGATGTCCTTCTATAGTACACATATATACAGTGACTCTCTTGATAAAGATTTTCAATACAATAAATAAGAATAACAACAGAACTGAATCATTTATTATCTCATTTTACTATTTGTTTCCTTGATTTTTTATTAACACATGAATATATGTTGTTTTATTAAAATATAATATTTTTAAATCAAAATTATTATACTTTAGACATATTTTAGTCGCTGGGTTGTTTAACTTAGACTTGTTACAAAGAATTTTTCTAGTAAATCCCATTCAGAATAAATGAATAATAGATATTATGTTTATAGACGCTAAGGTGCCCTAAGATATGAGTAAATTAATAATTTTTTTAACAATTGTTAAATTTTTAAATCTCAATGGATTTTTGTTTAAATGAATATTTGGATATAATTAGCTCTTTTATGATTTGGAAGTCTTCAAAATTTTTACTACAAATTTTGTTTAAGAACAGTATCTAGTTAGGAATTCTTTTATCAGATCATTCATTCCTATCTTGATGTTCCAAGTCTTCAGGCCTAGACGCGATACCTAAACACACCTCTACATTGGGCTACTAAAACTTTGACTATGAGCCTGTACTTAGGGCACTTGGCCCTATTTTTTATTATTTTACATTTATTACATAATTTTGACTGGTTCATCCTATAAATTTTCCAATGGTGCTTAAGACTCTTGTCCTCATCTATAAATAGGGAATCTTAAGAAGAGCCAAAGATTCTTGTTCCAAACTTTGGTTCAAAATTTTACGCTTACGTTCTTGTATCACTGAGCTAATCTGATAGATTTCCTTTATTACATACCTTTTCCTGCCCTAATTTACTCCGGCATTAGTAAGCTTCTAACATAACTCATGGATAAATTGTCGTTCAATGCATCATGAAGGGATTTAGTATAGCAATGTCTTCAATCACCAACTGCAATAAAAAGGAGTGTTTAAATTGACCAATTTGTTGACCATGCTTCTATTGAAATTAAGAATAGAATTATAAATGCACCTATTCTTAAATTGCAGAATTTAAAAAAATGTTTACGATTTTATACAGCACATATGAGATAGTCATGGCATACTTATAGGGAATGAATCCTACTATATCCTTTAGTAAGAGAATATATAAAGTTAAACAAAAATACTCAAATTATGATAGAAAATTTAAAAAGTTATGTAGGGCATTTATTACTGCAGGAATTACTTGTTGTTTAAACTGTAAGCATTTTCAGCTAGCAAATAAATGCTGAAAGATTTGATTTCTAAAAGAAACAAAGGCATAAGAATACAAAATGGGTTGGGTTTTTACAAGAATAAGCTTTTATCTTTAACATTCAACTAGAAACGAGACATAATTGACAACATTCTAGGGCTCTTAGAAGATGTTTATAAAAAAATTTACCGGGGGTGTGATTGTGGAATAATGAGAGAATGATAATACACGAGTTCGACGGTGTTTGGACAATGATCGACATTGATCCATGTCTATGCCAGCTAAACATAGCAGAGCAATCCACGAAATGACATTGTATGGATGGAAAGGAGCTTCACTACTTATTCTTATACCAAGCTACAAACACACCAATTATAAAAGCAAAATGATACAATAGTCCTTAGACTAGAAAACAAAAAGTACAATCTCGAAAACAAACAAAATCAAATCTGAGTTCCAAACCAGCCAAACTACAATACATATAAAATTCCCTAATAGAAAATAAAATTAGACAGAGAAATAGGGAAAAAATAGAAAATATAAGAATTTTTTCTGAATTTAAAATCGGGAGTGTATTTTCGGCAGAACGACATTCCACAATCGTGGGATGCTCCACAATAACGCAGAAACGCAGAAATGTGGGAGTTCGTGTCTGCGTGATGGATCGAGTCCCGCTTCAAAACCTATTGATTCTCTCAGTATATTTATTATTTAATATACAGTGCAAGTTTAGGTTGATAATTTTGAACACCCAAAAGAAGAATATGTTAGTTGTAAGGACTCTAGGCAGACATATCAAAACTTAAATTATAATTCATCTATTCTAAATAAAAAATTTTGTTTAATTATGATTTAAGGGTAATTATCTTTCCCTTACTGATTCATCTTTCAAACACGTCCAAAATTTAGAATTTATATTAGTGGTGCTTCTGTATTGTTTAAGAGGGATAAGACAACAATGATACCGAGGAAAGCTATTTTTTGGCATAGCTTGAGAAAAATTGTAGCATATATTATTTTATGGTGTAGGATTAGTTAAACTACCAAGGGGAAACATAATGAAGAGTTGTATATTTAAAGCCTCTTTACTGGAGGGATGGGCCACTTAGTGTGAAGCCAAGCAGCCTTCTCTCCCAAAATCGAGCATAATTGGTAGAGGAGTGGAGATGAAAGAGCAAAGTTATGAGATTTTGATTCCTAGAGAACAAAACAAGAGGACGAAGCAAGCAGGAGATGAGAGAGCGGGTTATTTCATCACTAGGGAGCCAAAACGGCCATAGTATACAATCCCTTATGCGAACTGCAACTAAGATTGAGAGACAATATAGTGTTGCCTTCTAATAAGTGAAGCAAGAGCAAGATAGGAAAATTAAAGAGGGAGGAGGACCAAATGCAGTAGGTGAGCAGCATCAATGACAGCGATCGATCGGTGACAGATCCAACAGACGCTTGGACAAAAAGTAGCATGCTGCTTTCAGGATCAAGCAACGAGGTCATGTTTGCTACAAGATTAGATGAGCCAAGGTGAAGCAAGTGAGTGAGTATGAGACGGAGAAGAGCATCTGTGTGTGCCTGCTTGATCAAACAAGAGTACAAGGCCGAGAGATAGTGGGCGAGTAAAACGTGCATTTTTATCATCTCCAATAGGTAATTAAAGTAGCATTTCAACTGAACATTCATCCAGATAACACAAATATATAGAAAAAGGAAACATATTTTCCTTTAGTCTTCAGATTAAAAAAAAATGAGATATGAAGGACGTAACCTGTTTAATTGCACTTGTGGCAGTATCACCATTCTGGAGACCTTTAAGGTGAGGTAGCGTCGGAGAATACCCATCAATAACATCTGCAAGTGGACTCCAGCGGATAGGATCCTACAATGAGTTGCATACTCGTATTACGGATATCACTATAGAGAGAACAAATAAAAGTATAAAATGTTAACCAGACGTTTGTACAAAATAAATAGCTCTACCTCACCACCTTCACCAGAATTAGATTTTCCACCTAACCTATTCATGGCAATAGCAATAGCTTCATGTGTTTCCCTAGAAATAGCCCCGAGAGACATTCCACCAGTACAAAAGCGTTGCACAATCGAAGATGCAGGTTCAACTTTGCCAACTGGAATAGGTGGGCGTTTACTCTTAAGCTCAAGTAGATCTCTAAGAACCTACAGTAAGAAAGAACAATAGTATATGGACATCTGTAGACTGTTAAATCATCTACATTAACAAAAGCTCACATTATTTGTCAAGCATAGAAGGGAAAATTAAAAACAATAAATTAAATCATGAAGTAAAAAAAGAAACTAACATTTACTGGCCGGTTAGCAACGTGCTGCTGATAAATAACATAAGCACTTTCACTTTTCTGGCGAACTGCTTTATGAAGAAGTTTAGACATCTCAGGGTTGTTACCATGATATTCACCTGAATCAAACCAGAAATAATTATTAAATACTGACGCCAGAAATTCTTGAAGCTAATGGGACAGAAATGATCTCAGATACATAAAAAGTTAAACTATGGATTTCATTAGGAAATGATACTTTAAGAAAATAATTCACACAAAAACTGTACTGGTTTACTGTCAGTAGGAAGATCCATTATTTGCAAGTAACACAAAATTCAATTCAAAATTTCCTAAAAGCCAACCATAAAAACCATTCAGACTTACAATATACTTATGCTTACCTCCTGGCCGGAATTGAATGAACCCAAAGTTTTCCAATCTCTTTGCAGTGTCCTCGGAGAAAGCCTTCACCCAAAATGACAGGGTTTCCCGTGCAAGCTTCAACAAGAAAACACATGAGAAATATAAATATTGAGCACAAATGACCTATTTGATGACAAGTACCACACTGCAGGACAATGGAATAGGTTCCACAATGCAAGTTCCACATAAAATAAAATTGAGGGTGGTTGATACCTCAGTTGACCCAAATCACAATAGAAATGAAATTGTTATTGCTGAAATTCAAACTAGGAAAATAAAGGATCGCAGCATAAAAGAGGGGAAAACAGTATTAGGCGCAGCAAGGGAGGAAGTAGAGTGCGCCCAACAATTGAGGAGCGGTCTGGAAGAAGGGGTGTAGCAAGCAGTGGGATTTTGGCGTTCCAACTGCTCAGCAGGAAGAGAAATTAGGGGGTTGGCGGCTGGGAGATCATGAAGGTGGAAGAGATGGCAGCAAGCAGTTGAGAAGATTATAGAAGGACAACTATCCTCGCGGGAGCAAGTTATAGCCGAAGCACCACTTGAACCTTTCGAAAAGTTTACCACCTTAGACATGTTATAGACGGAGCACATTCTCACCTTCTTATACAACCCTATAAGGGAAAAGAGAACTCAGCAAAATCTGATCATAATCACAATAACATCACATATCTATAGTAGATAACTAGGTGAGGGAGCCCCTCCCTTTGAGCGGCAATCCTAGCACATAGTCTGGACTGGTCGTCCCTCTGTTCCTTCATAGACTGAAATGGTTCAGAAGGTCCAATCGATTTAGCCTCATAGAGAGCACCGCGTCAGTGGTTAAGAAACATATGAATAAAATGTGTCGTCTTTACAGATGATGCATGGAAGAAAGTAAAGTTACAGAATAAAATTATATGGATTAAAATAAGAGAAAATTTTAGATACTGAATAATTTCTTGAATAAATGGAGTGACAGGGCAAGAGAAACTCATAAGCTTTTATTAGCAACTGGGTTTTACTAATTGCAACTAATAAAAAATTTGAAAATAACATATTGATATTTATTTGATCTAGTTAAAGACTGGCATCTGTGGAATCAAAACCACTCCTTTGAACTAATATATGTAGCTATAGACGAATGAGAAAATTCTCCCCCAAAAATGTATAACATTTTCATATGGGTGGATAAATAGATGTGCAAATTTCTCTACGTTCATCACCTCTCATATGGATGGATGGATAGTACATTTCATTGTGATTTTATTTAGCACATTTTCTAAACATGAAGATCAAATTAGTTTAGAAAACAAAACTCTGGCGACACAGATCTAGGGTTGCAAGATAGTGTGGAAAGATTAAGAGAGAGGTTAGATGAGCTGTCGGATAAGAATGGAGGCCAAAACATTGACGGTGGTTGTGACATCCGAGCAATTGGCAACTGGACAGCAAGCTGAAAACAGGAAACTGCAGGCAGGCAGACTAGGATCTAATCACGCAACAGGCACGCCACTTGAGAGAGATCAAATAATACAACACTCTGATAGGAAGAATTAGAGAGAACAATCTCAAATGCATAACCAAAATGAAATTGTGTTCAAAACAGTAGTTCACAAAATATTTAAATATGCCAAGATAATAAAAGCCTTATGAATAGCCTAACTGGATAAAAATCGTATCCTAAACCGGTCCCTACCAGGACAGATTCGATCTCGCCTTGCATGGAAGGGCGGATGCGGGATTCTTTACCTCATTCACCTCGAGTAGAAGGGGGCTTTGTGTTTTCGCTAAAAGCATCAAGATCCTAATAGTAGGCTGAAAAATCTACAGTGCTAGAAGTAGCAGAAATATTGTAGTCCCCTAGCAGGTAATCATGCATGTATTATCATTAATCTTCTCAACAATCCTGAATAGCCCATCAACACGTAGCTTGAGCATCCCAAAGAAACATGTGAGAAATCTTTTTCATCAACCTGATTGATACTAAATCTTTGTAAGAACTTGAGATCTTCTAGATTTGTTAGCCTGCTTCTGGTTTTTGGTACTCTATATGAAAAATTATTTCCTCACCTGCACATGAAGGGTTTGAATTTATCCAACTATAACATAAGCATCAATGCTAAGGTTAGTAGTGGAAAAAAGTCGATACTAGCTCCCCAAATACAACTTCAAAAAGACTATAACCTGTGGACTGAGGTATAATCATTATAAACAAACCCAACTTGAGAAGGGAACAAGCCCAAATATCTGATATTCTTGCCAATGAAACACCGTTGTAGATTTCCTAATCAGTGATTCAATCACCTAAGACTAACCATCCATTTGTGGTTGAGCTATTGAACTGAACTAGAGCTTTGTGTTAAGCTTACTCCACAAAATCATCCAAAAATGACTCATAAATTGCATGTCATGTCTGAGGTGAAGGTCCTAGCACACTAGTCAAGTGAATTATCTCTTTGAAGTACAAGTCTGGGATGTGTGACATTCATCGTCTTGTGGCAAGATACAAACTATATCATCTCGGAGAAATAGCCTAATATTACCATAAAAGAGTCTTCACTACAATGTGATTGGGGAAAACCCAGCACAAAGTGCATGATCACGTTCACACAAACAAACTTTGGAAAAGATAGTGGCATATATAGAACTTCATTTTGCCATCGAATCTAACTTCTTCTTTCACCGAGAAAAGATATTAATCTCTACCAATGTGCAATGACATGCCAACAATGTGACACTCCTTTAAATTAGCCTCTTTGGGTGTACTCTTGGCAAGGCAAGCCCTTATTTTGGAAAAAAAGATACTCATTGGACATTTGATATTGAACATAAAGTCTCTCTTGACATTGAGCCCAAATCTCCTTTAAATCTTCAATAGTGATATAAAAATCATTCGAAACTTCAAACCCAACTATAAAAAATCATATGGTAAAAATCAATAGATGGCTGCAACTCAAAGTATCTACAATCTTATTTTGGCTCCCAACTTTGTGCTTGAGCACAAAATTCAAAAAAGTGAAATTTTGCTCATGAGATGCGTCTATCCTTTATCTTGTTTTGACTATTCAAGAATATTAAGCCATGTAATTCGTATAGAGAGTGAGCACATTAGCCAATAGATAATGACTATAATGGTTGAGGGCTTTCACTATAGCATAAAACTACTTGTCATAGGTGGAGTATATTATTCAACCACTCATTAAAAAAAGAATATGAGATGTCTTGACACAGTACGGCTCCAAACCCCCACAGAAAAGGCATCACACTACATCTCGAATACCGGGTTGAATCTAAAAGAGCAAGAACAACGGCTCAAACAAATTGCTAGTTAACACTAAAAATTGGCATGGACTTCTTCAAACCAAGTAAATGAGTCTGGCTCAATAAGTCAATGGGTAAACTATAGAGCTACATTTCCTGACATATCTTGTATAAAAAGATATTAATCCATGAAACTGACGTACCTGAGTTTAAAATTAAGAACTAGGACATTTAATGATAGTCTCGAACAATGAATAGATTCATCTCAATACTCATTGTTGATGCAACATATTTATAGAAGCAAGTTTGTATAGTCAGAGAATAACACAGCTACATGTCAAAAATCCCCCATAAGTATTCTAAACGATTTTTTATAGTATAGTTGTACACCGAGCGCATAAAAAATGCTCAGAGTATTAAGACAAGACGAATGGCATGATTCTCCACTCGTATTATCCATCCCAAGCCTTAAAAGATTCTTCCACTCATCTTCTGCCCCATTCAGATCTGGTGGTAACTAATATGTAAATCAATCTCAGAGAAGAAGTTGAATCCATGCAAATGATCAAACAAAACTTCCGACTATGATATGAAGACTCAAAGCTTGGATCCACTCATCTCCTCGTCACATCCAAACCAGATGATAAACATCGTGTAAATTGATCTTGGATAAAATGCTGGCTCTAAACAACTGATCCAAAAAATCATATAGCAGTGCAATGAAGAATCAATATTCAATAGCAATTTATTCACAACCCTGCAATCAATGCACATACAGAAAAATCATTCTTCATTAGCAGAATAAAGCTGAAATAGCACATGGACTAGTACTCTCACAGACAAAGCATCTAGTCATAAAGACTATAATCATGATTTGCAACTCCTCATACTCAACTAAGCACTTCTGGTAGGTGAGCTGGTTTGGAAGAACAAACCTTGGAAAGAAAAGATGGTATGTTGGATCGCCCTTAATGTGGGTAGCCCAAGAGATAGACAATAAATCCCCCTAAAGTTGAAACATGGTTGAAAACCATGTTCAACTTGGATATGAAAACTTCAATGGTCGAGAAGGCCTTCTCAGGTAGATTTTGAAGTTTTTATCCCGTATTGCGGTTGTCTTTGACTGCAATTTTTGCAAGTGTCTGTGGGCGGAAGGCTCCTACAAGTAATGTTGCAGGGAAATAAACAACTTGTACAAAGACTTCTAGTTGACTGTGATTGTCATCGATTGTAGTTTCTGGTGTGTATATAAATAGGTAAAAGGCTTCTACAGGTAATGTTACAGGGAAGTTCGCAAGGAAGTAAAAAACCAATAAGAACAACTACAAGGTATGGCCTGCAAAAAAAAAAAAAGAAAAAAGAAAAAAGAAAAAAGAAAAAAAGAGCTCAGGAGGTAGGCATTCCTGTAGAAGAAGGCTTCGGAGGAGGGCATGCTGCGGGAAGAATCCAAGCGATGGCTTGTTGTAGGAAAAGCTCCAAGGAGGACATACTACAACAAAATCTCCAGAGGAAGGTTTGTTGCAAGAAAAGTTCTAGAAGATAGCCTAATGCAGGAAAATGAACTGAAGAAAGGTCTGCTGCATAAGGAATTCCTGATGGAGAACTTGTTGCAAGAAAAGCTCTAGAAGATAATCTTATAAAGGAAAAAGCTCTGGAGGAAGATATGTTGTAAAAAAGCTCTGGAGTCAGATCTGATATAGGAAAAGCTTCGGAGGACAACCTTATGCATGAAAGAGTTCTGGAGAAAGACCTGATGCAAAAAAGGCTCCGTACGAGGGTCTGCTGCAGGAAGAATTCCAGTGAAGGACCTACTGCAAGAAAAACGTCGAAGGAGGGTCAGCAGCAAGGAAAATTCCAGTGGAGGACCTATTGCAAGAAAAGCACTGAAGGGACTAGTGCAGGAGCAACAACCTGTCTCTCAGTGTTGACTGGTGCCAACCTCGTAGAATTGAATTAGGATTGATACATACCTATTGTCCTCTTTCATCACCATCACAATAAAAGCATAAGATTTCTTCTAACTTGTCCATTTGAATGACCTAGAAGAGTTACTACAACTTATGAATCAGTTGGAATCTCATTAATCACCTCCTACACTGGCTCTTCAACTTCAACAGCTAAACCTTCCCCTAACTCTAAAGAAACATAAATTTCCCTCTTCACACAGTACATTCTCTTCTGGAGTTGCTGCAGTTTGTTGAAGAATAGTTTCTTCCTGTGAACAACAACTTGATGTGTAAAATCATGCTCCTGCTGATCAACATCATTCAGATATCGAAAAGTATCATTTAGAACATAGTAGCCCTTCTCCTGGGTGACAAGAAATAAAATTTGTGTGAAGTCCCTCATCACATTATCCTTTCCAATGAGGCAACCCACCACAAGTACTATCACTCCAGCATCAACAGATTCCTGTGCATCAACTATATTGATATGTGCTAAGTACTCACTGCAGTTCATAGACAGAATCTTCTCATCGATGCCTTGCAAAGTGGAAACCATGATCATTTCTTCGTTGGCTCCTCGTCGTCCCAATTTCCACTCGTCTGATAGAACTGGTGGATGAGAGCTGGTGATTGATAGAGGATGTGGAAGAATGGCTGGACAAAAATATTCCAACCACTTGGGCAAAGGAAGAAGCCCCGACGGGAGATGATTGTCGGGACGCCATTCCTGGTCGAGAAGCCCAAGAAATACCAAAAAACCCTAGAATGTAACCAGGTAGATCCGGATCAAATCGAGCAGCAGAACAATTGTGGCCTTGCAGGAAGCTCAGGCCATTGACCGTCAGGTAATCGGAGGTGATCAAGCAGGCCTCAACAACCTCCTTCCCGCTCTGTTGTGGACCCTCAAGGGCTTGCAGCTACAAATCTAGGAGGAAGAGACCTGTAGAGTCGCAGCATTCGACTCGACAGATTCGAGAAGAGACGAAATTGTGCGGGATCGCAGCAAGAAAGGAGGCAATACTTTAGAGGGGCTACAGGGATATACTCCGGCGGCAAGGGCCTACGGACAGATTGCAAGGATAGAAAGTGTCCCTCCCTTCCTACAGGGAGGATGGCAAGAAGAGAGATTGATGGCTCTAGAGGGAGGACCGACGGCCAAGGTAGGGAATTTAGCTTTGATACCATATTGAAATTCAGAAAATGCAAACTAATATTATTGATATGAAAAGAGATTATAAATAACCCTTACATAAATTCTAGAATAGTAAATACAGAAAAAAGAAAATAATAGAAAAGAAAAGATATAATATTTAATATCTCCAATTAATCAATTCATAATAATTATTTGGAGATAAACGAAACAACATAAAATAAGAAATACTAAATAAGAAAGGAAATAAATCTAACCCAAAGAAATAAATATAAAATAGAAACAAAAATAAAGTTATATTAAGAAATAAATCTAATACTCATAAAGAATAAATTATTTCCCCACATAACTTCTAACATGAAGTATAGGTTATGATAAGCTAAGTACATATTCAAACTCTAAATGACAAGCTCAATTATATGATTCAATAATTATGTTTTACTCTAGCTACTATGCATTGTTTATAACCATAAATGACACAGAAAATAAAAGGAAATTTTTATTAATTCTTGAGAGGAAAAATATGATGACTTAGATGAATTTAGTTTCTATTTGAATTATTAAGTTTTAATATTGAATTATGTTTGTACATCATACATGTTATTTAATAAATATTATATAAGAAAGCATCCTGAAGATTGTGCATCACCAAAGTGGAGCAACATGTGATAGTTATTTATGATGATGGATGTTGCAAAAACTAGTGCCTACTGCTATTTTAGAATAAAGTAAATCATTGGATTAGTGGTTCTTTTCATGTATTGGAAAAAACTTATGATAAACTTTTTAAAATCTTTATCAAAGTAGAATGAATTTAAAACTTCATTTGATGATGGTCTCTTCTTGTTTTATTATTCCAAATTTTTAAGTTGGATGGTAACATATATTACATAATTATATTGTGAGAAATACATATATTGATTTTCCTGATTCAAAGGAATCCTATTTTTGATATTAAAAGGATGTACACTCACATGAATCCTAAAATAAGAAAGATAAGAAAAATGAAATAACATGAAAGGAAAGATATAACACATATATCTCCAATTAATTAGTTCATAATAATTACTTTGAGATAAAGGAAATGATATAAAAAAGGAAAGCCTTGAATAGAAAAGAAAATCAATGCAATCCAAGAAAATAAATTTAAAATAGGGAAAGAATAAATCTAATTGTCATAATTTTTAACAAGAATAAATTATTTCCTAACAATATATCATATTTATCTAAATTAATTTGAAAGGGCATAGGCAAAAAGTAACTTAAACTGGATTCCTTACCTCATCAAGAGTTAGTCCACCTATCTTTGAAATGCTACCACAAAAAGCAATGTCAACAACGTCTTGCCCCAAGCCATATATCTCAAATATTTGCGCCCCACAGTAACTGATTTGGTAAAGGAGCAAATCAGCCATAAAATCATAAGTTCATATATATATATATATATATATATATATATATATATATATATATCTAAAGAAAACAGAACTAATGGAATATTCAGCTTTACAATTTAAGAGTACTTCAAAACTGAAACCACAATAACAGCTTGCAAGTAGGTTTATGCAAACCTGGAAAGCAAAGAAATTCCCATCTTTGAAAGAATCTTAAGAAGACCAGATTTTACAGCCTGAAGGGAAAAAAATTAGTAAATAACCTCATTGATAAAAGAATAAATATGTTTAAAAAGAAAATATTGTCAAGCTAAAAGCTGGAGACTCAACAAAATTACGTCAAATGAAGAAAATTACAAATAATGTAAACAACGAGCACATTTAGATAAAAAGCATCAAGCAGCATAAATATGTGCAAAGCTTACAGATAATAGTCATAAGGTTTCTAAGCTATTTTCAGGAATCCAAGTAAAATGAGGAGGGTATGGAGTTAGTAAGCAGCGTTGGTAGAACAGACATGAGAGTTGCAAACACAAACTGAAAATCAACAGGCTAACTATAGCACCAAAGCTCTGCTTGGTTATAAGAGTGATTAATTGATAATAGTTTGGATTATGCTACCTTAGTGCCAAATATGATCAACGTTGATTAAACAATAAGTAATGCTAATTTTTCCAAAAGTACAATCGCGGCAAAAATCTTCTCTCTTTTTTGTAAATTTTCTTATTAAGATATCTATAGCTTGTTTAAACTTCAATACTGTGCAGCAATCAGAGATCTCTCCATTTACATTGGCAGTGATCCATTGACTTTCACAAATAAATTAAGCTTATAGAAGGCATAAAGGTTATAAGACGATTTGGATAATCAAGCAATACCAATTGACTTCATGTATAAATTTTCGAGAAGAATGGCTACAATCATTTTATAAAATAAAGCAATTTCATTGCTTACAGAATTTAGAATATACAGGGATAACATCCAAGGAAAACAGCAAACAATCTCACAAATTAGCGCCGAGTGCAAGAAGAAGAAATTTTAAATTTTCGTTAACAAATCTATGCAACATTATATTAAACAAATTATTCATCCATTTTAGGATCTAAAAGCTAACTACAGATGACCGACAAAAAGGTATTAATAACACCAACAGAAAAGACATTTTCCAGATGAAGGGATACAGTGGGAGTTGATTCGGTAGAAGGATGTAGCTGAGATAAAAAAGCCTGCATACATTATTTGAAACAATAATGGACAAACCTTGCAAAAGTTCCTTTGAGCCTGCTCAATTGTCACAGTGGGCATCTTTCCATTCCTCATCAAATTCACAGTTCTTGAGCTCAGCCTCCACTGGCGGCATGTTTCGAAAGCCAAATATGGGCATATACCACTGCAGGTTAAGAAACCAGACTATTAGTTAGAGATTTCCTAGTGGTAAATTAGGAAGAGAAACGTGAAAAAAATAAAAAAATAAAAATAAAAGCTAAAAAATGGAGAAAAAATTATCAAAAAGAACACAGCCTGCTGGTTGGACAGGTATATGAATTGAATGGGGATAAAACAACCATGTCAACATTTTTAAACAGCAACGAGTAATTTAAACTAGAGCATTGCGAAGCAATATGACCTTCAGCTGCTAATTTAAAAAAAAAGACCTTTCGCTAGAGTCTGACCAGAAAATAAATGATTTATACGTAAAGGTACTAAATTTTTACTGGTCGAATTACAGTGGCTGAATAATTTGTCACGCACATTAGTAAATTACAACACCCTGGTAACGACCAACACAGCAAAAATTTCTGGATATATTACAAAACATGTTCTCCAAAGAGAGACTTACTAGTCAATCACAAGATAAATGAGTCAGTAACAAAGCATATTGTACAAGAAGGCTTAAAATTCTTGAAGTTAGAAATCAACAAGTATGTAATCACAAAAGAAATCAAGGGAAGAATTGCTTCTCAAGATTTCTAATAGTTATTGAAGTTTAATTCAAAATTATATGCTACTTTTACCTAAAATTGCCATCATGATGATCTTTTAGCCACTTGGTTAAGCTTCGAGGCTTATTCAAAAATTTGTGTTTTTATCAACCTAGGCCGGTTCAGTTCTTGCTTTAAGCATATTCATTAGTAGATCAAGCCATAAAAAGGCTTACACACAGAAGAATATAAAAAAATCGATCAAAATTTATAGAAATTGGCTTGAAAACTAAGGTTTTCTGGTGCAAAAAAGATTAAGAAAGCCATATGTCCATTTTTGGCCACTTCAATTAAATGCTAGCCAGTAGATGAATCATGTACTCCATATCATCAGTTTATATGGCCAGAAAAATTGGTTGATGGAACGCTACAGGCCAAAGATTAGGCTGCCTGATTTTGGGGAGGCAGCAAGGCTAAACTGAGTAAAGCCAAAAACTATGATGAGAGATGGGTAGAAATGAGAAGGTGAGAGTGAAAGAGGTGATTTAGCGGACCTTGGTTGTTTGTGGCTAATTTAAGAAGAGGTAGAGCAGAAGTCAGCTAGTGAGTCTCGGAAGGTCACAAAGTCATGCAACAATGTAAGTAAGTCAATGGAAAGCACAGGTTAGAAAGCTAGCCTTGAAGTGAGGATAGAGAGCCTAGTTTTTATTATTATTATTATTTTTTTTTTTTTGGTGTTGGGGATGGGGAGTGCATGGGGCACGGGTGACATAACGACAAAAATGTCGTAAAAACAAGGGGGAAAATGGGGTATATGAATAACAACAAGACACCACGAACCCGGGTAGCACAATTGCAAAACAAAGTTACGAGGCTTTTGTAAGAATAAGAGAAAAAATGGGGTCTGCAAACAACAATAGGTTACCGCAGAACTTGGTAGGTTTCATAATTTAACTTATTTTTAGAGATAATTACATAGAGAGCACCTGAAACTTTGTTACTTACAAATCAAGCCCCCAAGTGATTTTTTAAATTACTGAATCAATGCATTCATTACTGAATCAATGCATTTACCCAGTGCCATGATCAAACCATTAGGAACTTGATAAAAATGAAAAATAAGGATTGGGGTCTTATCATGAATTTCGATATTTAAGTGAGAATATGGAAAATGGATGAAAGAGGTTCTTATTTATAAAAAACAATGCTTCAGGTGCTCTATATGTAACTACCCCTAAAAATAAATTAAAAATTAAAAACAATTAAAGTTATCTCCGCTTCCCCTCTCGGCGCGTACACCCTATCTTCTAGCTTCGCCCAAATGCCCTTCCTCTTTCAACCTATAGCCCTCGCTTATGTTCCTCCCCTCCCAGTTTCGCCCAAAACCATCGCCTTCATAACTGAATTTGGCGATATGGTTGCAATTAGAGCTAACTAGGAAGGCAAGCGCGGGAATATGGCATACAGAGACCTAAACTCTCATCTTTCTCCTTATGTCGCTCTGATCCTGCCTATAACCATAGAGGAAGGTAAATTCACATCTTCATTTTAAAAGGAAGCACAAGCCCCAGCATTATATCCACAGCATCAAGTTAAATCCACCAATTTGGAGGATTTAGAAAATCCTTAATTTACAGACGAAATTCAAATTTACCGCAGTCGAGAATTTATTTTGTCCAAAAAGATTGTATGGCAAGATTTAGCTTAAATTCAAGTTAAATACCAACCTAAATATGTTGTCAATCAGGCATTTAGTGTATCATTTATGACAATCCATGCAGACAAATAATCTACTTAATCGTTCCAGATTAGTAAGAGCTAGGATGGATTCTAAGGCCTCTGAAATTAAAGACTAGCTCATTTTCAAATAAATGGAAAAGAGAGGGCACGGAACAGGTGAAATGAAGATGAAGGGCAGGAGTCAGAGCTGGAGTTCAAAACAACGAAGATGAAAGGTGAGTCCACTACATTAAGAACAGACCCCCTGCAGCATTTCGAACAAGAGGAAACAAAGAAGAGAGAATCAGAGAGATTTGTGTAAATCGCGTGCACAAGGGTGGATCTAAGTAGGCTCCATGGATTTAAGCCTCAAATTAAGATTTTAAGTTAAATGGGAGGGCAATTTATCCTTTTGCCCCTCCCACATTAGTTCTAGTGGGACACCACCAAAACAAAAAAAAAAGAGACTGGTTTCGCCCCTGCGCATGCAAAATCATAGTAAGTGATGCCAACAGGCTTATCTAAGTTGGATGTTATTGCTAGAATTCAAGTTGGATAGCTAAAGTGGAGAAATGAATTGGGCCCATTGTGTGATGGAAAAAAATATTGCTTATACTTTTTAGAAAATTATATAAGATGGTGGTGAAACCAATAATAATTTATGGCATGGGATGTTAGTCTTGTAAAAAAGAAGCATAAAATAAAGTTAAATGTTGTTGAGATGAGAATAATGAATGGTTTTACACCTAGATACACTATGTGAAACAATTATATCCGTGAATTGGTTGGAATAGCCATAGTCAGCCCTAAATTTAAAAATGACAGTCAATAAGACAATGGAGAAAAGGGATTCACGTAGCCGACCCCACTTAACAACCCCACTTAACAGGATAAAGGCTAGATGTTGTTGTCGTATGATCAAATATGAAACCAAAATTGCCTAAAACAGCCCTAAAGGGCTTCTTCAAAAAGGTAAAAATGAATATATGTATCTTAAGTGCAAACTTGCTCAAGAACAGGACAAAAAGATGAACTTGCCAGCTAGCTTTCAAGATTGCCCGCCAGCCAAGCTTAAGAGAGGCTCTCCAATCGTGTTTAAAGTGGACACGCTAGCCAAGTCCGAGGCAACAACTAGCCAGAAACAAGGCAGATTTAACTGCTGACTAAAGAAAGAATATTTACTAAACTCAATAGAATACTATAGGTTATCACCAAACTCGTCGGACCAATCCAATCTAGGCAGCTGCCCATATTCAAAGAAGCTATTGGGCCAATGCTATAAAGAGGTGCAGCTACCCTTCTAAATCCAATGACGGACTAATAATCCAATTATGAATCTGTGCCCAAGTAAATTGCCTTTATTTTTAATATTATTATGTATTTATTCACGCAAAGCCTATCCTGTTACTTTTCATATAATATTCAAG